>OZ030017.1:63432918-63915418 GCA_964023405.1 Apodemus agrarius
TTCTCAATTAAATTTGGTCCCATGTTAATTGAAGTAAAGATTTTAATATCTAAGTTCTGTGTTGTGCTGAAGTATCATACTGTGAGAAGATACAGAATCATGAGGGAAAGACTCAGTATTAATGAAAGATTTAAGGAGGTTGAAGGAAAAAAGTTTGGATTTTTTTATTGCAGCAAGATAATTTTATTCTGTTAGCTTCTGTTTCTTCTACTTAACTGCCCCACTGCCCCTTGGGTTTGACATTCCGGAAGGATCAATGAAACAGGTTTGCATCTTAACATTTTTGGCACACTAGTTAAGGACTCAGGATTAGAATGAACCAAACAAACTAGGATTGTATTCAGTGGGAAGATGCTCTGCTGTATTAACCTATTTCTGCTTAAGCGATTGGAACAGGGCATCCTTGCATGAAATTCAGACATCTCTCCCTGGCAGCCTCTGGTGCTAAAGTAGAGGTTGTAGAACAAGTCTGGCAGCTCTCAGTCTGAACCTTTGTAAACAACAGATGTTCCTAACTAAGTTCTAGGGGTGGAGGTTGAGGTTTCTGTTGATGCTTGAAATTCTTTGAATTTATAGGCAGCGTCTTGGGGATTCAGTAAAAGGAGGAAGTTGTAAGGGACTGATTTTGCAATGTACAGGTGGAAATGCCTCTGACAGATTTCCTTGGAACATAAAGCACTATTGAATGGACTCTGAATAGAGAGAGAGAGGTACCCAGGGAGGCAGGCGCAGTTAGGAAAGGCTGAGCTTCAAAGGCATATTGATTTCCTGCCTTCCTCCTCTTCAAGCTTGCTCATTTGTACACTTGTGACTTTGTTAGCCCCTTCCTTGTATGGATAGAAATGTGTGCCCTTCCTACCACAGCATATTCTGACAGCTGCACAGCGTAGACTTTCATTAGTACCTTCAAAGGAGTTCGGATCTTACAATGTACAGATTTCTGGGTTATGGGCTTTTCTAGGATTTTTTTTTTTTTTTTAACGTCAGCATCTCACTCTTGAACCCATGGTCCTTCCTCAACTGCTTGAGTCCTGGGATTGCAGGCGTGCACCACCCTGTGGCACTTGTCTTAGATTCTGAGCTTATTTTTTGTACTTTTTCTGTGCTGCTTTTGCAAGATTCCCATTACATCATTAATCACCATCAGTTGTAGATAGTAAGACTGAACTGCACTTTCAGTTCTGCCCCTCTCTCTTTTTCCTCCCTTCTTTTTGTGGCACTGTAACCTATGCACATATGCACATAGCTAAGCAGGTGTTCTGCCTCATTTCCAACCCCGAGGGCTGCCTTTTTTTTTTTTTTTATCCCTATCACCCAAACTCCAAGTACATATACTAAGCAAGATGAGTGTTTAAAACCCTTATGCTTCACAATACAGTAAGGAAAATATGTCTGCAGTATATAATACCAAATTATAATATGCTTCAAAAGGTTTCACCTTTAATCAAACGAAGAAAAGATAATATATCAGGTTTGGACAAATGTTTGTGCCACTCTAGTTAGCCAGAAACAACTGTTTTAAAAATCTTTGGTTAAAACCAATTGTTGTTTGGGGGCTATTAACAATACTCTTATATTGTTAATAATTCTGGAAAGCAGGTCACTGGCTGTTTTGTCCAGAAGTTTAGGAAATAAGTAGTATTTCCCAGTTGGCTTATTTTTTTAAGCAAACATTAATGAACACTTACTATATGCTAGGGATCTGCCAGGAATGAAATATAACTAGAAGTTTAAGCTGACACTTTAATTAATGGAGGGAACTGATTAATGTGAAATAGTGTAAGTATGTGTGTGTGTGTACATTGTAGTGTTCTGATAAGGCATAGAGTTCAAGATGAGAAACCAGAAATGTTGAGGGATGCTTTTAGACACTTGAATAAAAACTTGGCTTCATTTCATCATCAAAAGTGAATGATTCTGTGCAGATTCTCCCCAGGTTCTAGAGTCGTAGAGATGGCTGACCTCCCCTTTTTGCAGGAGGCTCATGGTGGCATGTGGGAAATAGGCTTATATGAAAAAGCAAAGTGATATATACTTACTGCCAAAGGAGAGATGAGGAAAACACCTTCACTTTCTTCCAGAATGGAATTCTTGATAATTTTTTTATTTTGACATATTTTATAATTATAGAAAAATGTAAGAATAATACAAAAATATCATATACCATTTTATCCACATTGAAAGTAAGGTTAATATAGCACACATTTAATTTACATACTTCTCTTACTTTTCATATTTATGAAAAGTTTCATAATTTACAGTACTTGCTTTCCTGAAATGCTTCAGAGTAAGTTTGCCGACATGCTACTCTTTTATCCCTACTGGGTATCTGCTAAAACGGTAATTGTTTTCTAACATAATCCCAGTGTACTTGTCAAAATCAGACCATGAAGATCACCATGATAATACCTAATCAATGGCCATCTGGATTTTACCAGCTATTTGAAAAGGAAAGTTCAAATTGTATAGGTCTTAAGTTGTCTTGTCTCTAAATGTCTTTTATTACACTGACTTTTTTTTTTTGAACATTTGACCCAAAAATTACTACTTAATTTGCTATTCCTAGAATGAATTCTTTTTGTTTGTTTTTGTTGTTGCTGCTGTTGTTTTGAAACAGGGTTTTTCTGTATGATGCCCATCCTGGACCAGGCTGGCATCAAACTCAGAGATTCCCTGCCTCTGCCTCCTGAGTGCTCAGACTGAAGGCAAGCATTACTACCACCCTTAATTTTCTATTTCTGATCTTCTGATGATATCATCTGTGATTGGTTCAGGTAATACGTGTTGGTAGGAGTATCATAGAGGTTGCTGTCACAGTTTTCTCAGTGTGCCATGTCACTTACTGGTGATGTACTCTGTTACTTGTATGGTAAAGTGGTATCTTTCAAGTTTCTCTATTTTTGATATAATTCTTAAAGCTATTCTGTCTGTGCTTTGAAATTGAAGGACATGTGGAGACATACTTTTCATCTGTGTATAAATACTAGTAGTTTTGGTACTCAACTACTAGTACTTGGAGGATGGTCACCAAAAAATCATTTTTCCATTTCCTCTAATTCTGTTTACGTTTTCCAGGTGGGATTTTGTAGAAGCAGTGATTTCCCACCACATCCATTTTTTTTTTTTTTGGTCTTGTTTTTATATCAATGTGAACTGGTAGATATCTATTTCCTTTAATAGTTTATGATCTGAATATTTTTATTTACCTTCATGTTCATGGTGTCCTATACTTGATTGCTGGAGTCAGTCAGACTAGATCCTGTTGCCTTATGACATGTCTCCCTATCATTTTGTTGAGTACTTTTTACTGTATGGCATAAGATGGTCTGGGCTCAGACTGAGTTTTCCTTGTTTCTGCTCTAGAAAGCCATTTTTTTAGAGAGTCCAGGTTGCATTTAGTATGGAATTAAATCTAGAAACAACAGTTGCTTGTGCGTGCTATTTTTACTGGAGTTTTAAACTATTTAGAGTCTCTGTTAGTAAAGGTAGTAGTAGACAGATGTTAAGTCCAGAAACCAATACCCAAGTACTTCTATTTTTGTTCTCCATTTATATTTAGATCCTCTTCTGCTTATGACAGGACTGCATTCTGATAAATTCATTGAAAGCTGGAAATGTAAGCTGAAAGTGCATTTAATACACTTAATAAGCTCTGTAACTTAGCAATGTAACAAGTATATTATTTACACTTGTGATCACATGGTGGCCACTGACCAGAATCACCAAAGAGTCATACTTCATATAGCTAACCAGGAAGAGATTAAAATTCAAAATTCAAAATATAGTTTCTACTGAATGCTTATTGCTTAGACGCCATTATGAAGTTAAAAAAAAAAATAAGCTCAACCGTCATTAACCCAGACCTATATAAAAGCCTGTGAGTTCGAGTTAATCATCAGTTCTGTTTTACTGCCACATGTTCTATTTGAATGTCTCCACTCTGCATATTTGTAGTTTTTTTCCTGAGCCGTGAGGAATCTGGTCCTATTACCCATAACATATTTGTTATTTACTCCTGGACTGAACAGAATGTAGTTTCAAATTTGTTAACTCAAACTTCTGACCCAGTTATTAGTGGCTTAGAGTGTTCAAGGTTTTGTCTCCAGCCAAAACATTATGTTCCAAAGCTGTTCCTTACTACCTTTCCCTTTAAAGATCAGACTTTCACTGTGACTATTTTATCTATTTGAAATACAGTTTTATTTATATTTAGTTTTTCTTCTCCAGGTTGAGAGCTTGATAAACATTCTCACTTCCAAATCTTTCTCTTGATGAGAGAAGAAAAAGCTTAAGGAAGTGCTGGCATGGTGGTGCAATGCCTTTAATCCCAGCACTTGGAGGCAGGGGCAGGCAGAGCTCTGATTTTGAGCCAAACCTGGTCTACAGAGTGAGTTCCATGACAGCTAGAGCTACACAGAGACACCCTGTCTCAAACAAACAAACAAAAAACAAGAAACAAAAGAAGAAGAAGAAGAAGAAGAAGAAGAAGAAGAAGAAGAAGAAGAAGAAGAAGAAGAAGAAGAAGAAAAGACGCTTAAGGGTGTTAGCATAAGTCAGTGATGGTGTCATAAGGCAGATGGCAAATGTATCCAAGGACTGTCTATGGACTTGTCTTCCTATTTCTGAGCCCGCTGTGACTCTAGGACAAGCTAGTCTATGGATGTGGATCCTTGCCAGTTTCTTTTAGGATGACCCTGCTTATATTCTCCTTCCCATTCTGGGCAATCACTTCTTACACACTTACGGAACCAGAACCAGAATATAGCTTTTAATCTCAGGCTTGTGCTGTGGTTGTGCACACCATTTGCCAGTGGCTCGTGTTGAATGCTTGATGTGACCTTTTGCAGTCTTGATCTGGCCTAAGGCACATCTCCATAGACTCCCTACAACTCCCTGTTCTGATACCCCTTGCTTTTCCTTGTTAGCTTTCTTCCCTGAGACATAGTGGCTTCTTTAACAACTCTTACACTAATTCTGACCTGGTTATCTTCCTCTCTGAGGATGGCTTCCAGATTCTCCTTCCTATGCCTTACTTAACCCTCATCCCTCTACCTCCCACACACTCATTTTATTTCTTTTCCTCCAGATAGCTGTAACCTGGTCAGTGCTGCTATTTCCAGCTGTTCTGAAACTTCTACAACCTAATTTCAAAAACAGATGGACTCAAAGCTTCAGAGGCTGTGCTGGTTTCTACAGCCTGAAAACAAATTACTAAAAAGCATCAGGAAATTGTAGAATAGTTTGGGGGGATAGTCTTCTCCGTAGCACGTCTTCGTCCATTCCTCCATTCTCTTACCTCCTTGCTCATAATCTTCACCACTTTGTATTTTTCCTTTGTATGCCTTTCTTAGCAAAGGCTAGTTCCCAGAACTTTCACTCTATTTTTTATTCTCTCCACATTAATGGAGTCAAAGCATTGCATATGACACTGTTGACAAGCTGGAGATGCTGACATTTATCTAATTTTGCTGTTTTTGAATCTTCTATTTAGGGCTGTTTTTTGTTTGTTTGTTTAGGGTTTTTTTTTTGTTTTGTTTTAATGTCCTTTTGGTCATATAGGAGATGAGACTCAGCTCTCAGAGATGAAGAAGTCACCCACTTAAGAACAAAAGTGCTCTCCTATTGATTTTATCCATAGGGAGGCAGAAGGGAGAATCCCACTGCATGCCTGCCTTGCCAAGTGTGTGTAGAGACTTCCTATAGATAGATAGCAAATGTGTCACTTAGGAGACAAGTAACATTGTGCCTACATCATTATTTTCAAAATCTTTCTTCTTGGAAATTGCCAACCTCTTTCTTCCCATGTTCTTTAGAAGATGGTCTAACTCAGCATTTCTAATCACTGTAAATATAAGAAGAAATCAACCTAGTAGAGCTATTTATCATACAGATGCACAACAAAGACAGTGGTTGTCAGCATTAGAGCATCAGGAAGAAGATAGTGCAAAATGTGGCCAACTTGGGATGTCTGCTGTGACCAGAACACTAAATACCTGTAGGGATTGTCCTGAAAAGAGGTTCTTAGGGAATGGGCTTCCAGCAGCTCAGGAATTCTGTGCTTATGTGGAAGTTAGGAGATTTGCCCTTAATTTTTTTCTCTCTCCTCCTGATTCCTCTGTGTGTGTGTGCGCGCGTGTGCGTGTGTGTGCACGTGTGCCCGAGCGTACGGTTATGGTGTTGGTGGAGTGGTGCACCTCCATTCATGGTATGTGAAGTCTAAAGATCAATGTTAGGTGTTTTTCTCTATCACTTGCTACCTGATTTGTATGTTTGTTTAAGACAAGACCTCTCTGTGAACCTAGAGCTTGATCTTTTGGCTAGACTAGCTGGCTAAACAAGCTTCCAGGATCCACTTGTCTCTACCTTCTCCAATATTGAGGTTACAGATGTGCATCACCATACCTAGCTTCTGTGTGTGTGCTGGGATCTGCACTCAGGTCCCTGTGCTTGCACAGCAAGTACTTCCTATTCAGTGAGTCATCTTCCCAGTGCCCATCCCTCAATTCCTTTTCTTTTGTCCTCCTTTCTCCTTCACTTTGTTTTTGGAAGAAAATACTTTGAGGAAAATGTTTAGATTCTTAAAAGGACCTGGGATAGCTGATCATCTCCTGGAATTGTATTTTAAGCTGGAATACACAGGTCTACTCATAAAAATATACATATGTGCCAGTCATGGTTGTGTACAACCTATATACTGAAGAAACTGAAGCAGGGGAACGTGAATTCTATGCTATTCTGGGCTACATAGTGAGGCCCTGATTAAAATGAACAACTAACAAAACAAAACAAAACAAACAAAGGAACAGAAAAATACAAGGCAATGTACATTTATATTGTTAACAGGACATCCCTTTCAAAAGCAAAGATAAATTTTGCTACATATAATATAGACTGTGATATTTTCTTTTTAAAAAATATTTATTATTGAGTTAATGTGTCTGTGTATAGGTATGTGCATGTGTGTATGGGTATGTGCACCCCTGGTAGCCAAAAAGGGAGATTGGATGCCCTGAGGCTAGAGTTGTGAGGGGTTGTGAGTTGCCTGACAAGGGTACTGTGGTCTAAACTTGTGTCCTCTACAAGAGCAGTACTCAGTCTTAAACACTAGCCATCTTGCCAGCCCCAGGACATTTTCTACTATATTCTGTTATTCTGCTCTACTGTTTTCTGGGTTTTAGAGGTTGGGAAGCAGAATACTAGTTTTAAATCTATTATTATTTCAGCTACATAAGTGACTTGTATCACATAGATTGAAAAATATTTCTCTAAGAACATTAGTTCTGAAGTGTTTTTGCAGTGTGCAGAATTACCTGGAATGCTTATTTGAAAAGAAAGATTCCTGGGCCTTACTCCAATTCACAGTTTAAGCAAGCACTCCAGGTGATTCTGGTGCAAGGAAGGTGATTTGGGGTCACTTTGAGAAAAGGCTCTCTATGGAATTTAGGAGCCTGGCTGTCTAAAGATTCAGTTCACATACTAGCTTGAAAATAGTAGATAACAGGATTCAGTTCCCAATTGCAAATCTGCCATTTCAGAATGGCCCTAATCATCTACAGTACCTCCTGGATCTTACCTACTATGCCTTGACGGTTCTCTTTTTAAAATGTCTGTTATGGTTCTTATACAGCAGAAAACATTGTAACTGAAGCCACAGAATAGAGAATGAAGGAACTGAAAGGTCCTTTTTCAGAGTGGCCGGGGATGGCACAGCCCTCCAGTAGGTGCCCAGAGCCAGTCCCAAATTAGAATGGGTGGGATCAAAACTGTTTTTTCTTCACTTGCCTTTCATGTGTAACCACATGCAGTGTGTCAACATGTTTCCTGGCGCCGCCAGTCACCAGAAGCTTTGCTCCTTCTGGGTTCATGGACCCTTGGTATTCCTGTTATGTGTTGTCTTAGAATAGCTCCGTGCTCTGGGCAACTAAGCATTGTCCATTAACTCTTAAGTTGGGCTTGCTGATTGAAATGTAGCAACCACCACAATGAAATGAGAAAATGGCTGCCAGTCAAGAGAGCTGGGTTCTTGTCTTGTTTCACCACTATTTGTGTGACCTCAAGATCCATGAGTATCACTTTCCTCCCATGGAAAATGATGGGTTTGGTTTAGACTCTTCACCATCTTGAAAGTCTCTTCTATTTATGAAATTGCATGATTCTAATTTTTTTTGTACCCTCTGGCTTTTCTCATTATACTTCAAACTTTTCCCCTTTCAAGTCTGGGCAAGGTTGGGTACAACAGATTTACTAAGCTTGGAATTTCCCAAGAACAGAATGATAAGTTCATAGCAAGACATACATATTCCTATTTAGTGCACTGACATAATCTAAATGTATCAAACATATTCATTGTAGTACTTAGGAGAAGATCTGAGAAGTTTAAAATGTGTTTGTCTTTAGGAAGATTACAACTTTACTGAAGCCATTTTGTAAGAGAGTAGATTCATTGAGTAGGCTGTCAAGTAGTAATAACAGTTGTTAAAGTAATAAGTATTGATGATACTACTGATTCATGGCTGGAGAACACTTCCTGTGAGTAAAGCTTTTTAATGGACATAACCTTGTTTGATTTAATCTAGCCAGGAGTCAGATGAGTTAGGCATTGGGTCTGTTCTTTTCATTTATACTTTTAAACAGGAAAAGAAAATATCCAGGTCACAGTACACTTGTCATTTACTAAGATTACCTGACTATCAAGTAGCAGAGGTGAATCTGGGTCTTAGGGTGCTTTAGACAGAGTACTTTCTCACTGGAATAGAGTCATTATTCATCCAAATTCTGTAAGGAACTGAACTCAAAATTTGACCTACTAACCTGAAAACTGACTATCCCTCTACTACCCAGCCCTTTAAAGTTTCGTTAATAAAGTAGTAACCTGGCTAATAATATGCTTGAGTTTGGAGTGCACAAGCCAATGAGGATACAAATTAATCACCCGGCTGCTACTCAAAATAAACATGAGATAACAGCACATAGGAAGTAGTGATGACATATGAAGCTGCTCTGAGGACTGCATGGCTTTGTTCTGCTTAGCTTTGGTTTCAAATTGCTTTCCTCATTGTTACTATGAGCCATAGAGTAAGGATTCCCTCCCCCAAGAACATACTTTAGGAAAGGGAGGGACCCTGTGGATGCTGTTTCTTCCCAGTGGGCTGTTAGTGCGCGACATGCTGCTTATCTTCTGGCTGGTGGTCAGTCACTTGCTGGCTGTAGATCAAATTTCTGCACTTGTGCCTGTGAGATGCCTGCCCCTAACGGGAGCATTTGATGCTCTGAAATAACATGTGGATTGCAGACCGGTGCCATTCTATTTTGGCACACATAGATATTTAGTCCCCTAGCCTAAATGACCAAGAGTGATCCAGACAGTTTGCCTCAGTCATCTTTCAAGGTTTTATTTATTTTAAAAATATGCTAACACATCTGTGGTTTTCTCTATATAGTTGTCATCTTAATTAAGTAGAGAAGGAAAAAAACTGAAGATTTAATTGTAGAATTGTTTACAGTTCTTTCTGTAGAACACACGGATCCAACTGAAAATGTAATAGTGATGGTTATAAACTTTTCCAGCTGAAAAGCCCATATGATTTTGTGTTATTTGGTTATTGCTCATATTTTTGCTGTGTATTTTCTTGCTATATTTTAGTTCTGTCGAGTTTTTGTACTTCAGGCCTTTTCATGTGATCACTGCCTTTTTTTTTTTTTTTTTTTTTTTTTGAGACAGGGTATCATTGTATAGCTAGCCTGGAACTTGCAGCAATCTTCCTGCCCCCCCCCCCACCAAATTCTGGGATTAAAGGCTGAAACTATGCCTAGTATTGATCCCTGCATATTTCAGTGTGCCTTGAGATGGGTCCGTCTAATGTTCAAATGACTTTTTCTGGATTCTTTAGAAGTTTAGATCATATTTTATGTTCTCCAGTATTAAGATAATATGTATAGTCTCCAAGGAGAGTGGAGTAAAGAAGGGGAAGGCCCCAGGTCTACAGGAGGACTGTGATAAGCAGGCCTTCTAATTCAGTCAAATGAGACTTTTTCAGTGGGCTTGTCTATATCAGTTCACACATAATCAGTGAGACCAGGACAAACATGATGTGGGTTTTATCACCAAAAACAGTTTAGGAAAAAGAAGGAGAGAGAGACAGAGAGACAGAGAGATTGAGATTTCTAAAGCTCTCAGCTCTTGGGCATGCCTCTCTATCTGAAGGTTAGAGCTGAGTTCCATGGGACTGCTCCATTGCTACAAAAATCCCATTCACAATAGCTCTTTTCCCAAACCTGACTAGAAGGGACAGTTAGTTAGACTGTTTTGAGTAAGGCACATGCACAGCTTCTTGACTCCTTTCTAATCATCTGTTTAGGCAAGCATATGGCCCTAACTTGACAATTTGAAAGTTTATTTTTTCATTCATAATGTATATTGGTTTTGCCTTGGGTACCTCTCTGCTCCTGTCTCTAAGCTCTCTTACTCTGATCTCATTGTTGGCAGAGCTGAAGCCACAGCTGTGATAAATCCAGAGAAGTGTGCCTACCCCCTGACTGCCTGCCTATCTTTGAAAGGTACCTCCAGGCTGCCACTGTACTATTGTGTCACATAACCAGCAGCCACCATTACAGGCGAAATCTTTTCAAGTCAGTTTCTGCCTTGGCGATTTAATTTTTAAATTCTCCCCTCCTTTTAACACCTTCCCTAGCAAATCCAATCCATCCTCTGGCTTATCTGGGTCAGCAAGGGTCTGATTTTATGCACGGCACTGTCAGACCGCAAATCCGCTGCAGCTTTTCCTCTATGAGCTCGTCTGTTTCTGTCAGCATCAGCAAAATGCATAATAAAGAAAATAAGCCAGAAAGGCTAATAACACTCATCTGAATAAAATAATCTCTTTGGCTGCTTCAGTTCATTTCATTTTAATCAAGGTGCCAAGAGGGAATTTGGGTTTGTATTTTTTATTTATTTTATTTCTTTGAATTCAGCTTCTCTCTCATCATTCATTTGCTGTCAAACCATCACCAAACAAGCTCCTTTATCAGACACATACCTGCTCTTTTTCTCATTGGATACTTAATAACATATACTGAATGATGAATTTAAATCATTCAGAGTTTTGTCTGTCATCGCAGAACTGTTATGTCAAAGTGAGAAATTGTGTTCTTAGATGCACTGACAATTGCCAGCTTTTTAGAAATTGGCAGGTCTGATAGGGATTCTGCTCTGGGGTGGAGGCTTTGGAAGTTGCTGGTGCTGCTGGAATTCTGGGCTCCCTTTGAATTCTTTCTTGTCAGCCTCAGCACACAGTTCCCACTGAGGAACACAGGACTATTGTTCTACCTTGTCTCTTTGGGAAGGGATAGTGGAATACTGGAGTCTGCTTTCCTTTCATATTTCTCTCATGTCTTCCCAGACATGCAGCTGCTTGGTTAATTGCCTGTCGCTGTCTTATCCAACTGTGATTTGCTAAGGGTTGTGCACTTTAGCAAGCTGCTCTCTTGGCTGTGGCCCGGTGCCTATTGAGGAACATGTTGGAAATAGATGAAAGCTAAGTCCTCGTTTGTTTGGATATGAAAATACTAATATTTCTCCCATTTGCATAGTGTTTTGTGTTGCTAAAGTTTTCTTGTATCCATCATTTCAGCTGATCTACAGCAGCCCTGAGAAAAGGCAAATAATAGGCTGTAGACCCAGAAGGAAACCTCAGTATAGCAATGCAGAGGCTCTAGCCATCCAAACACCAAGCTCACTCTGCAGGGCCATAAAAGCGGCTGTTGTTAACTAATTGCCATCCCATACTAGAGGAGCTTCTAGAATTTTAGCACTAATCTACTGAAGGTGTTTCAGGAGCTAGATGGGCACTGTCCATTTTGTAGACAATTGGTAGGAAATTGGTGGGACAAATGTTTTTGTATGTGAGCTTATTGAAACAACCAGAGGAAATATGAGGAGGGGGAAATAGTATATAATATACAGATTTTATAATTGTGGGGCTGCTTTTTATCTTGACCATCTTAGAAATCCTTTTAGTTATCTCTTCAGAAGTGTTTGAGCAGCAGTAGTGTTAAAAACTGCATGGTATTGGTACAGTGACAGGGAGGTGGATCAATAGAATAGGATTGAAGACCCAGAATTGAACCCACACATCTATGGCCAATTGATCTTCGACAAAGGAGCTGAAAACATCAAGTGGAAAAAAGATAACCTTTTCAACAAATGGTGCTGGCTCAACTGGAGGTCAACATGCAGAAGAATGAGAATTGATCCACTCTTAGTTCCTTGTACTAAGCTCAACTCCAAGTGGATCAAGGACCTCCACATAAAACCAGACACACTAAAATTAATAGAAAAGAAACTGGGGAAGACCCTTGAGGACATTGGCTCAGGGGGAACGTTCCTGAACAGAACACCAATAGCTTATGCTCTAAGATCAAGAATAGACAAATGGGACCTTATAAAATTACAAAGTTTCTGCAAGGCAAAAGACACTGTCAAAAGGACAAATCAGCAACCAATAAATTGAGAAAAGATCTTCACCAACCCTATATCTGACAGAGGGCTAATATCCAATGTATACAAAGAACTCAAGAAGTTAGATACCAGAAAACCAAGTAACCCTATCAAAAATGGGGTACAGAGCTAAACAAAGACTTTTCACCTGAAGAAATTCAGATGGCTGAGAAACACCTTAGAAAATGTTCAACATCATTAGACATTAGAGAAATGCAAATCAAAACAACCCTGAGATTTCACCTCACACCAGTCAGAATGGCTAAGATTAAAAACTCAGGAAACAGCAGGTGTTGGCGAGGATGTGACAAAATAGGAACACTCCTCCACTGCTGGTAGAACTACAAGCTGGTACAACCACTCTGGAAATCAGTCTGACTGTTCCTCAGAAAACTGGACACGATACTTCCGGAGGACCCAGCCATACCACTCCTAGGAATATACCCAGAAGATTCCTCAGCATGCAATAAGGATACATGCTCTACTATGTTCATAGCAGCCTTATTTATAATAGCCAGAAGCTGGAAAGAATCCAGATGTCCCTCAACGGAAGAATGGATACAAAAAATGTGGTATATATATATACACAATGGAGTACTATTCAGCCATTGGAAACAATAAATTCATGAAATTCTTAGAGAAATGGATGGAGCTCATACTAAGTGAGGTAACCCAGTCTCAAAAGAATACCCATGGTATGCACTCACTGATAAGCCGGTATTAGCCTAGAAACTTGGGACACCAAAGACACAATCCACATACCAAATGATGTCCGATAAGAAGGAAGGAGTGGACCCTGGTTCTGGAAAGGCTCAAAGCATCAGTGTAGGGGAATACCAGAACTGGGAAGTGGGAAAGGGTGGATAGGGGAACACGGAGAGGGAAAAGGGCATGTGGGACCTTTGGGGGGCAGGGAACAGAAAAGGGGAAATGAAATGTAAATATAGATTATATCCAATAAAAAAAAAAAAAAAGAAGAAGAAGTGTTTGAGCATCCATAGGTGTAACCTCTACTAAAGGAGAAAAAATGGGCTCCTGTCTTCAAGTTAGTGTTAGCAATTCAGGTTTATCTTGTCTGGTCCCTTTGTAGTGATAATCTCTTTTGTAGTCGTACACTGGTTTATGACTCTCTGGGTTTCCTTTCTTTTGACTAAAGTCATCTCTTCTGCAACACAGTGTGGTGTTTTCTTGGTCTTCCTCCTGAATTTTTTTAAGTAAGGAAAACACTTCTGAATACTTTGTTTGCTTTTTAAGGATCAGTTTAAGGAGGTTCACGGCTTTGTTCCAGCACATTCCTAAGAGACACAGACCCTTTAAATGTCCAGGGATTATACAGCCTGAGACTCAGAATTGGGGGCAAGGGTCAAGGAAAGTAAAGGTGTTAGTTAACAAATGTTTGGTGGAAAAGGTATAGACAGATTTGATCCCCTAACCAAATGAGTTCTCCTAGTTTCATTGGCTCCAAATCAAATAAGTCTGCAAAGCCACTAGACCAGGAAACTGTCCTCAGAGCCTTGAGGCTTTCCTAGGAAAGCACATCTCACTGGCTTGCTTATTTCTAACCTGAAGAGTAGTGCAGCTTTGTTCTCATTGGCTAGGAAAATTGCTGAATAATATGCTTATTTTTTCCTTCTTCCCACATTCTCTTTATCTTCCTTGCCCCACCATTGCCTTTAAAGAAAACATCTATTTATAAAAGGATAGTGCCTGAGAAGTAATATAGATTCAGAGGATGCAAATGCTATGTGAAAAATTATAATAGTACTAAGAGACTAGAAACTCCTAGAAGAAACGAAGAAACTGTTGATATTGGGTTGCGTCTGCTGTTGTCTTCTGAGGCAGGGTCCTTCTTGTGTTCTTCTGGTCAGCCCAGGCTAATTCAGATTCTTGATCCTAATACCTCTACTTCCTGAGTGTTCGGATTATAGCCACCATGCCTGGGTCATAGACTATGCTTTTAAAGATAAACACTTGCACTTTCTATGTGGAATATATAAAGGTGAGAGAGAGGGTGAGAGATAGAACAATACTTTTAAACTACAGAGTTTTATAGTTTATTAGAATCAGTCATTATGAACAGTGAGGCTTTGTTTATGAACTAAAAATATTGATACCAGAATTATGAATAAAAGTTGTAGTTTTCTGTAGTTTCATCATCAACATTCTTCTGTGTTTGGTTTAGATTCTTCACTATTAATGAAGTCCTGCAGGATAGAGATCTAGCCGAGAATGTGCAAGACCCTGTTTCAATCCACAGAAGCTTTTGCCTCCAATTTTTTAAAATTTTTTTTATTTTTTTATGGAAAATATTTAAGATAAATGTTAAAGTTGACAATTTTTATGGAAAATTAAAAGAGTAAAGTGGTAGACATGTAAAACATTGCTAAATTAATTGAAATATGGAATAGAAACATTTTATGATAGAATTGAAGATTTATGTGGAAAATATTTCTGATAAAACTGTAGAAAAATGTAGAAAAACATGTTAGAATTGAAGATTATCATGGAAAATTTTATATAGATGTAATAATGTAGGCATAAAAGTATTCCTAAGTTAATTGAAATTGGAATTATAAACATTTTCTGATAAACTTGAAGATTTACATGGAAAATATTTCTGATAAAATTGAATATGTATTAAATGAAATGGCAAGATTCAACTGTCGATTCCCTAGCTACCCATGGTCTACAGTGAACCCAACATAAACCATCAACACATCTGTATAAGGAGCAAATAGAAACCAATTGTAAAATTGAGTTTCATAAGACCTTCCCCTTTAAAAACTATGTGTAATAGCCTGGTATATTCTATACTTACTGACGACATGGATATTCTGCCAAGAGAAATGACCTGAAAAAAATGTTAGTGTTTTAATACTGCATCTTTTAAAAATTTATCATTGTATGTGCATGTCATAGCACACATTGGAAGTCAGAGGACAACTTTCAGGAGTCAGTTCTTTCCTTACACTGTGGGATCCAAGGATTGAACTCAGGTCATTAGATTTACGTGGCAAGTGCTTTTACCTACTGAGCCATCGTGCCAGACCTCTTTAAATAGTACTTTTTAGGGGGTGGAAGAGATGACTCCGCAGTTAAGAGCACTTGCTGCTCTTCCAGAGGACCCAAGTTCAATTCCCAGCATCCACATGACAGCTCATAACTGTCTGTAACTCCAGTTTCAGGAGTTCTGACACCCTCACATAGATATACATGTAGACAAAATATCAATGCACATTAAATAAAAGTAAATAAGTTATTAAGTAGTACTTTTTAAAATTGTGTGTTTTTCAGAATTAACCGAAACTGATCTGGGGATCACTTTGAAAGTTTCCTTGAGTTAAGAAGATAGGATTTCATTGAATACATTGTGAATTTAGGATTGTTTTCTATGTACACCACTACCCCATGCTAAACATTTTTTCTGCTCTTTTTTTTATTGGATATATTCTATATTTATATTTCATTTCCCTTTTTCTGGTTTCCTGCCCCACAAAGGTCCCACATGCCCTTTTCTCTCCCCCCTGCTCCCTCATCCACCCCTTCCCACTTCCCTGTTCTGGTATTCCCCTACACTGATGCTTTGATCCTTTCCAGCACCAGTGTCCACTCCTTTCTTCTTGTTGGACATCATTTGGTATGTGAATTGTGTCTTTGGTGTCCCAAGATTCTAGGCTAATATCCACTTATCAGTGAGTGCCTACCATGGGTATTCTTTTGAGACTGGGTTACCTCACTTAGTATGATGTTCTCCAGCTCCATCCATTTCTCTAAGAATTTCATGAATTCATTGTTTCTAATGGCTGAATAGTATTCCATTGTGTATGTATATATACCACATTTTTTGTATCCATTCCTCCACTGAGGGACATCTGGGTTCTTTCCAGCTTCTGGCTATTATAAATAAGGCTGCTATGAACATAGTGGAGCATGTATCCTTATTGCATGCTGGGGAATCTTCTGGGTATATTCCCAGGAGTGGTATGGCTGGGTCCTCCGGAAGTATCATGTCCAGTTTTCTGAGGAACGGTCAGACTGATTTCCAGAGTGGTTGTACCAGCTTGCAGTCCTACCAGCAATGGAGGAGTGTTCTTCTTTCTCCACATCCTTGCCAACACCTGACAACTAGACAGATACCAAATACCAAAATTAAATCAGGATCAAATAGATCTTCTAAACAGACCCATAACCCCCAAAGAAATAGAAGGGGTCACAGAAAGTCTTCCAACCCAAAAAAGCACAGGACCAGATGGTTTTAGTGCAGAATTCTATCAGACCTTCAAAGAAGACCTAGTACCAATACTCTTCAAACTATTCCACAAAATAGAAACAGAAGGAACACTACCCAATTCATTCTACGAAACCACAATTACCCTGATACCAAAACTACACAAAGATCCAACTAAGAAAGAGAACTTCAAACCAATCTCCCTTATGAACATCAATGCAAAAATACTCAATAAAATACTTGCCAACGGAATCCAAGAACACATCAAAACAATAATTCACCAAGATCAAGTTGGCTTCATCCCAGGGATGCAGGGATGGTTCAATATATGGAAATCCATCAACGTAATCTACTACATAAACAAACTCAAAGAAAAAAACCACATGGTCATGCTAAACATTTTAAGGAGAATAAATTAATTAGCTGTATCTTTACCCCCTTAACTAGTATAGTATTAAATTTCCACAGAAGTCTTTTTATTTTCCTAGAAAGTTAATGGTCATTATGGTTAGTGATTAGTACTTACCACTGGTAATTTTGTCTGAAGAAGTATGATGGGAGGAGGCGGGGCCAGGCTTAGAACAGTTTCAATTTAGACACAAAGGGTTACCTATTTGAAGTAGCTTCTTACTTTTGGTTAGGTAAGTGTTTGGTTTGCTGGTCAGAAGTGTTCTGAAGCCCAGTGAGTTGTAGTGACATTACTTGCTAGTAGCTATTATTACAGAATTAAAAATCCTCTGAGTTGAGTTCTGAGCTTACAGGTTGCTTGGCAGCCTCTAGCTCTTCTCAACTTACTGTTTTTGTGCCAAGAGTCTGAGTGGAGGGAAGGAAAAGAGATGAGTTCACAGGTTTGTCTCCTTTCTGTGGCCATGCGCACCTTTCGTGGTTGCAGGCTCGTCCAGTGACACCGTTGCGACTTCACAGTCTTCACTTAGACTGAAGCCCTCACATTTCTTTTTGCTTTGCCTCTCCTCAGCTTTCAGATCACCTCTTGACAAGCTGTGAGCTATAAATCAAACAGCAGTGTAAAGTACATTGAAAAGCAAGTCAAGCACATAGCATCCTTTAAGTGGTATCATAATGGACCCTGTTTTTTTCTTTCCTTAAAGAAAGCCAATTTCAGTGTGTATAGCTATCTGCAAACTGAACATATAACTGATATGCTTTGGGAATCACATTGTTTACATTTGAAGTGAAATACAAGTTTAGCATTTATGGCTCTACCAAAGCATGAATTATTAGGAATACATATATTTAAATAAGGTTGTTTTCTTAATAATATGGGACATGGGATAATGGTTCAGCCAGTGATGCCAAAAACCCCTTTATATGTGTTCCATGGAACTAGAGAGTCTTCTGTGAATTTTTCATGGCAGATATCTTCAACGTTGTCTTTATGGACTCCCACAGTGGGCAAACTTGTAGAGATTTTAGTTTGTAGTATTCCAATGATTTTTATCTCTGTTAAATTATTTTTTAATTTATTTTTAATTATGTATATGCTCATGTATATGGGTTTGTGAACATGAATACAAGTGCCCATGGATGTGAGAAGAGGGGTCAGATCCCCTGGAACTGGAATTACAAGTGTTTGTGAACTACCTGATGTGGGTGCAGGAAATTGAACCCAGTCATCTACAAGACTTACAGGCAGCAAGTCTCTTAACCACTGAGCCATCTCTCCAGCCCCTCCTATAGATAAATAAGATCTTTAACCTTGTCTCTAACCCTAATGATAAGCCAGGTGACCCAAGCTCTAACATTTAGACTGTGGAGAAACAGTCAGATGAATCCTGGTCAGACAATGCAGAACTGTGATTCTCTGACTTCCTCAAAGACTTTACTAGTATGAGAGTTTCAGTTTTCTAATCATGAAAATGGTGGTACTTGTGGATCCGAGAGAGAGAGAGAGAGAGAGAGAGAGAGAGAGAGAGAGAGAGAGAGAGAGAGAGAGAGAGAGAGACTGAGAGAGACTGACTGGAGTTTAACTAAGATAGCATATTTGAAGCTTTTTATCAAGTGTTCAGAAATTTGCCTGTCTTCCTCTCCCATGTTTTCTTTTCCTCTTGTTCTTTTTTATCCTATTTTAGAGTTTTTCAAAAAAAAAAATGTGGCGGTGTAGGTGTGCTAGTCACTTCTCTTACCACATTGCTGTGGTCAAATGATAACAAGAAGCAATAGATAGGAAACATTGATTTGACTCATGGCTATGGTAGGGCTCATCGTGGCAGGGGATGCATGCAGGTGCCTCTTGGTGGTAGGAGCATGAGGTTGCTGTTGGCTCTCATCTCAGAGAGAGGATGCAAAGTATAATGGCCTGTAGACCTCAAGGCTCATTCCCACAGTGTCCCACTTCCTCCTGCCAAACCCAACCCCCCAAAATAGTAGCTGGCGTACAAAAAGTACAGAAATCCAGGTGCCTGGGGCTGGGGGCATGTCACATTTAAACCATAGCAGTAGGCTTTAGGGAAGGTACCCTTGTTTCTGCTTCTGCTTTGATTCCTCTGATTTTTGTGACATGGACCATAATCATAGCTGTTAGCTCTGCCTGCTTGCTAACACTATTTTTTTTCTTTGATTTCTCTGTAGGAAGGACCAGAATGTTCTCTCTCCTGTAAACTGCTGGAACCTCCTCTTAAACCAGGTGAAGCGGGAGAGCAGGGATCATACCACCCTGAGTGACATCTACCTGAATAATATAATTCCTCGATTTGTTCAAGTCAGCGAGGACTCAGGAAGACTCTTTAAAAAGGTATATGGATAGATGTTCGTAATCACAAAGGCTCTTGGCTCTTGACATGACTTTGTAATAAAAGAACGGATATTTTCTTGACTCAAGATTTAACACGTTCTCCACTGACCATTGTATCCCACATAGTCTTAAAAAATAGTATTTGAAGTGGCAAATGTTTTAACCTTCCTAAACTAGATTGATATTTCCTGGAAGACACAGAGATGGATCAGCAGCATTGTTTATCAGCTTCATATATTGATGCTGTTCTGGTGGCTTCCTGTGTGCTTTGAAACCTCTTGGGACTCGGGCTCTTTAGTGTTGTATCGTGTTTTCCTCATCTAGTTCACTTAGTAATTCCTCCATGTTTATATTTTGAAATTAGTTTTCTTTCCAAGTTCTGTCGTAGTCAGCTTGGACTCGTGGATTTGGTTACTCTTAGTGTGGACACCTCACTGCTTTCTGAAGTTTGTTTGTCATTGAAATTTATTGCATGTAGATTAAGCAATTAGACCAAAGCATACCTGAAAATAGTTGTCATAATCTCAAGACTTTTTTTGTCAAACACCCCTTTTCCTGTTAGTGCTGGAACTAGCCTCCTGGGAGCTAGGAACCCCCTTCTCTTGAGCTCTCTGAGGAGAAGTTCTTTCATGAGACTTGGTTATAAGTGGTAGCAGAGACCCTGACTACTATACATAGTAGCTGCCTTAGTCAGTGCTCTGTTGCTATAAGGAGACTCCATGACTACAGCAACTTTTATAAAACAAAACATTTGATTAGGGCTGGCTTACAGTTTCAGAGGTTTAGTCTGCTTTCACCATGATGGCACACAGGCAGAGATTATGCTGGAGAAGTAGTTAAAAATTCTGCATCTTAACATCTTAATCCATAGGTAGCAGGGAGAGAGAGAGAGAGAGAGAGAGAGAGAGAGAGAGAGAGAGAGAGAGAGAGAGTGTGTGTGTGTGTGTGTGTGTGTGTGTGTGTGTGTGAGAGAGAGAGAGAGAGAGAGAGAGAGAGAGAGAGAGAGAGAGAGAGACTGGGATTAACTCCTACTCCTATAAGAACATACCTCCTAATCCCTTTCAAGTACTGCCACTTGCTAATGGCCAAGCATTCAAATCTGTAAGTTTGTGGAGGCCAGTCTTATTCAAACTACCATATATACCATGTCTGACCTTCAGTCTTTGACATTCCCCATAGAAAATGAATGTCACAGAAATTCACAGAAAGTGAATGTATGTGTGTAAATGTATATATCTATATATTATAAATATAGAGAGAATATATATGTATTCACTGACTTATAAATAACATATCCAGAATTAAAATTAGAGGTTGTGAGTAAGAAGTATAATAATCAGAATTATTGTTGCTGTAGCTATAGCTCTTAATCAGTTTCCTAGTTCTTAACATTGGAAAATGTTTCAGATTTGATTAGATTTGAAATTACTAGCTCGGTGGTGGTGGTGCACACCTTTAATCCCAGCTCTTGGGAGGCAGAGGCAGGCAGATTTCTGAGTTCTAGGACAGCCTGGTCTACAAAGTGAGTTCCAGGACAGCCAGGGCTACACAGAGAAACCCTGTCTTGAAACACCAACACCCCTCCCCCCCAAAGAAAGAAATTAGTCCAGAATTTCTTCGATTTTCACTGGCTTGCCTGAACAAAGGACTGAGTACTAAGTACTGTGTACTTAACTGCATCTATGAAGGAGCACTCTCTGTGTTTAGAGGCAGGGTATTGAGGGTACAACATCTGAACAGGGAAGGGTAACTGCCCTTAATGCTCACTACAGTCTGTTATGACCCTGCTGTGCTGTGACTGGAGCTTCCTTTGTTTTGTTTGGGTTGGGGTTCTTTCTATCATCCTCATGGTTTCCAGCATCTGCTCTGTCTTACTCATTGTTAATCTGAATTTCTATGTATCATACAGTAATATATGTTTAGTAATATCAACTTATTTCAGGCTATGATCTCTGTGATCTTAACACCTGCTTATCTTAGCCCTGCAAAAGGTTAGACTGGTTGTTTCCTCCTTCATTTTCTCTGTCCAGTTGAGAACAATACTTCCATAAGAGGTTTTTACCTAACTCAATTTCAGACAGTCTCTCAGCTTCCTTTTCTTCTAGCTTTAGAGTATATTAGCTCCTTTTCCGCTGCTGTGATATAATAATACGACCAAAGGCACCTTACAGAGAGAAGGGCTTATTGGATATATGGTTCTAGAGCAGTAAGAGTCCATTGTGGTAGAGAAGCATAGCATTTAACATCAGGCATGGTGGCAGCCGCTGAGAGCTCACATCCCAGTGCCAAGGTGAAGCACAGAGAGTGAACTGAACCTGGAGTGAGGCTTTACTCTCAAAGCCTACCCCTTCTGACTACTTCCTCCAGCAAGGCCACAGTACCTAAACACCCCAAATAGTACCATCAGCTCAGGACCAAGTGCTCAAATGTCCAAGACTCTGAAGAACATTTCTCATTATATCACCACAGAGAGGAATAAGCTGAGAGATTTGTAGCTCCACGTCTCAGAGAAGTCTGTGGTAGCAATAGCCAGATACCAAAGCCACTTGTCCTGGCTTCTCCAGTACTCATCTTTGTTTCACCAGAGACCTGGGGCATGTCATCTCCAGAAGGAAAAATCCTTCCACTAATGGCATTGTTAGCCAGGGCCTCTGGGTTGACCTCTATAAGCTGTGTTTCTATACTGATGATAGAAGGAAGAATTTACTCTCGGGACTGTTTATGATCGTTTATAGAAGAAAAACAAACATACAGTAAGTTTGTAGTTAAATACATTTTTACAAATAGAATTCACCTATGTAACCAGTTCCCTGGTCAGGAATCTGAACATTTCATTATTCCAAAAGCCCCATCTTCCTTTTCCAAATTCTGAAGCCCTAAGGACAGCCACTTCCCTGATTTCTAACAGCAAATTTTGGTTGTGCTTGGATTCATACTTTGAGTAGAATCATACAGTAGTATGGACTTTTGCGTATGATTTCTCTCATTGTCTCTAAGTATATTATTATATTGTGTAAGCACAGATCATAAGACTGTTTCTCAATCATTGTTAATTGGTTTCAGTATATTATTAGAGATATGAATAGGATTGTTACATTCAACAATTCAGTGTTTCTTTTTTTCTATTGGATATATTCTTTATTTACATTTCATTTCCCTTTTCCTGATTCCCCGCCCCCACAAAGGTCCCATATGCCCTTTTCCCTCCCCCTGTTTCACTGTTTCTTTAAACCCCAGTTTTCCAGTATCTTGTGTGGAGTATATTGCACCTGAAGAATTAGAATTCCACTGATAAAGATATAGTAATTAGGTAAGAGACCAAAGGAATGGCTCTGGGCATTTTTTCTATAATGTAAAGCTTTGTGCTACCTGAGTAGGGGCCTTATCCAGGTGACCTTTCTCATACTGGATCTGCTATTAACTTTGAGAAGAAAGACCTGGACTTCTTTATATGCTTCAGTTCTCTGATGTTAGAAAGCAGAACAACAAATCCCCACAAAAGTTAGTTTAGATTATAGATCTCCATACTGCCTTCTGTCCTATGCTAGAGGTTTCTTCTGAATGTTGGGTAATTTCAGTTACATTTTGAAGGGTAAATTTTAGTTCCAGAGATTAGCAAAGATAAGTGAGTGTATGTAAGCTGATTTGCACAGTAGAAAGCCAAGTTTGTGGAGGAATGATGCATCATTTCAAAGGCCCTTACAGTGACCAGTAACCAAGAGATAGCAAACTGGAATCCTAGCATAGATAGTATCTTTTGTTTTTTCCAGTAAATTTGGATCTAGTAGCAAAGAGAAAGTTGGTTTCTTCAAAGAGATGGACTTCAGAAAAGGTACTTTTACTCCTGATTTTACTGTGGATGCTTGTGTTTAATGTAAGTCTATAATGACAAAGAAAAGTCAGCTTCTTAATCCATATGTGTGGAGTATTGCACTCATCATTTTCCCACACGCACCATCACCTTCGATCCTTACCTTGTACCTGTGGTTACTATTATTATCTGTTTTATAAAACAGAAAACTAAAGCTCAAAGATATTAAGCAAAGCAAGCCCTGAGGTTGGTATTCAGCCCTGCCGTCTGGATCTAGAAGCTGGTGTTCTCACCCACAAACTCTCTCAGGAGGCTGTATGGCAGTGTGCCTTCAGGCCTTATTCTCTGCCATTGAATCTTGAAAGCCACCTAGAGAGACTAATATTCTCTTTTGCACAGAAACCTCCTGAAAACATTAACTCTATTGTTTCTCTCTCCTGATGCAGACAAGCAGCTCAGAGTTGTAATGGAAGAGGAAACATGTTTTTCTCTCTCTGGGTACAAAATTGTTAGCAAGAAGGGAAACAAGACTCATTAGATGTAAGGTATGGCCAAAAAATCTGGCTCATAGCTAATTCATCTAGTTTAGGGTTGTCAGTTTGGCTACACAATTGGCCCCTCTATGCTATTGAAGTCTCTTAAGGGATACTCCCTGCTGGCCCTCTGGTTTGTGGTTATACCTACTGGGACATATTATATATTTTGCATGAAACTGTGTCGGAGATTCCTTTAAGCTAAATATAACATCTGGAAAGTAGCCTCCTGTCTACTGCTAAGAAACAGACCCACTTTGTCCAGGATTCTAGGGAAACTTGAGTCCATTCGGTGTTCCTGACAGCTCCTTCATTTAATGAAAGCTCAATCTGTCTGACCCCTGTTGGAAGCAGATTGGATAAATATTATTACTACCACCTTCATTTATTTAATGTGGTGGCTTCAAAAATGGTGGACTCTCATCCCCACATGGAAGAGGGTAATTTTTCCTATTTTATCAGTTACATTTGGGTATGCTGTTTCCCACAGAGGGGAGGACATTTCTAATGGCTTCCTCCTCACACCATGCAGCTGACACTTAGAGCACCCCTGGCTCTGCATTTTTCAGTCATGTATTCTAGCCCTTGGCAGATGCTCTCACTGAAGCTTGGGAGCTGGTGGGTTCAGGCCGTCCCCCGCCTCTTGATTGTATCCTTGTGGCTCCAGTTAACTGTACTTCTAATTTAGTTTCAGTGCTCTATTTTCCTCTGGCAGAAACTCAGTTTAAATTAAGAAAGCTAGGTCACATTCCCCACAGACTAGTAGCTCTCAACTTTGCCTGTGCTTAAAAGTTATTTGGGGAATTTTAAGAAAAATCTTTGTGACCTTGAGTCGACAAACATATCTCAGAATATTAAAAAGTGTGCACTATAAGAGAAAAAAATAAGTCAGACTTCATCAAGTCATGGACTTTTTGAAAAAATATTTTTAAAGAAAATGAAAAGCCACAGACAAGAAGAAAATGTTGCAATGCAATAACATAATAGCTGAGACTGAATACTTTATTCAGAGTAGAGGCTTATTTCTTGATAGTTGAGGAGACAGAGTTCACACGGGGCTTGCCTCTGGCAAGGGCCTCCTTCTTATAGGCAAGAGCATGGCATGAATGATGGAGCAGAGAGAGGTAGATGGTGATTTATTGTCATCCTTTTATCAGAAACTCACTCCTGAAATAACTAACCACTCTCATAATAAAGACATTGATCCACTAACTAATCACCTCTCGCCATTACTACATTAAGGATTAAGCACATGAACTTTGAGGGGCACATCAAAGCATAGCAGCATATATCTGACAAAGACTTGTATCAGAATGGAGAATTAGAAAACTTACAAATCAATCATTAAGACACAGTATCTAATTTTTTTAGATGGGCAAAAAACATCCTAGTAAACAGTTTTCTAATAAAGATATCTAAGTGACCAATCAGCATATGAAAAGATGTTCTGTGTCATCCATCACCAGGGATATGCTCATTAGAGTAATTAGGACATATGCTATCAAGTCCCCAAAGTGCTTAAAATGAAAACAATTGACAATACCAAGTGTTGTCGATGATATGCAGACATCTCATGTTGCTTGCAAGAGTGTGAAATGATAATCATCTTGGAAAATAGTTTGACAGCTCCTCAAGTATTATATACTCGCCATCTTGATGTGGCAGTTCCAGATATTTCTAATCATTTACCAAAGAGAAATAAAAGCATATTTGAAGGGCCTCTGGCCAGAGCCAACATGGCTCTGGCAGTCCTTTCTCTTCTCCCTGATTCCTGCGCTTCCTAAAACTATTAGATTAATATTGCTAAGGCTAGCCACCAAGCTCTATTTGGCCACTTCCTTCTCCCTAGGCTTACTACCAAAGTCCAGATATCGAAGTATTGAATGAAGTCCAGCATCAAAAGTTCCCTTTGGCTCACTCAGTTAATATGCCCAACTAAAATTAAGTCCCTCAGCCTAACTAACACAGGGATTTCCCCTTGTTCCTTTATAAACTGCCATTTTCCAATGTACTACATCTGTCTCCTCTCTAACCAGAAACAGTCCTTTATCCCCCAGGGATAAATACCCCACTTCCCTTGTTCTTCTCCCACCCCCTTCATCTTCTATCTCCTATCTTTCTTATTCCCTGCTCTGTTTCTCTGGGGGAAATAAATCTCCTTTGTGCTGAGAACTTGGTCTTGGTTCCAACTGATACTTTTCCTTTTAATATGTTTGCATCAGTCCTGCACCTGAGTATTCATAGCAGCTCCTGATATGATTACACTGAGGATCTCATGATGAGGATGCATGCTTGAGTGTCCAGGTGGATGCTAAATGTAGTCAGAGGTGTCCTGATGAGAAGGAGACTACAGACTTCTGTCCAGAGGAAACTATGTGATAGTCACAAAGAGAAAATGCTGTGCCACTGGTTTAGAATAGGGGAAAAAGTCATGAGGTAGGGCTAGAAAATTCAAAGATACAGATTCTTCCTGAGAGCCATAATGTAACCCTGCTGGCACAGAAATCTGTTCACAAGAGAATTACTCTGACTGGTCAGATTTTCATTGACACCAAGTATCTTGGCTTAGTTTTCAATTGCTTTGATTAATAAAACACCATGACCAAAATGTGGCAGCATGGGAAGGGCTTATTTCCTTTTATGGTTTGTAGTCCCATCAACCAGGGAAGTCAGAGCAGGAACCTGGAGGCAGGAACATAGAGATGCATACATAATACAGAGGCTGTGAAGGAGTGCTCCTTACTTAACTGGCTTTTGTTCCTTGAAGCTTACTCAGCCTGGTTTCATATACAATCCAGGACCACCCACCTAGAGGTGCCACCACCTACACTGAGCTGCACGATTCCATATTAAAAAACGAATTAAGAAAATATCTCACAGGCTTGTCTATAGGCCACTCTGGATGGAGACATTTTCTCTTGAGGTTCTCCCTTTTCTGACTAGCTTTCATTAAGTTGACATAGAAGTTATCCAGTACACCAAAGCAATAGGGTTGGTACTAAAAGAGGATAAAAAAAGATTTAAAGTTAAAAAATGGTACATGTTACTCCTTGGATGGTAACATGATTTCCCATGTATGCTGAGAGAAGATGGTTATACTATAAGAGGCATGTTCTATGGTATTATTGTCATGTAATACTAGAAGAACTGACTCACACTTGTATTGTGTTGATCAATGTCTCTAGCAGGTATAGCTGGCCTTCTGAATCCACATTTTCAATTGCAGACTAAAAATGTGTATTGTCCATGAGTATGATTTTTTTCTTGTCACTCTCCTAAATCATGTAACAACTATTCACCCAGTGTTTGCATTGTGTCGGGTGATATAAATCCTTTGGAAATGATTTACAGTATAAAGGAGGTATAAATGCAGATATTTTGTTTACAAATACTGTGCTACTTCATAAGAGACTTTAGCATCATTGGATTTTGTTATCCTCAGGAGTTCTATAAACCATTGCCTGAAGACACTATGTATGACTATGCTATTATTGAATGGGAAAAGAATGGTTCCTAAAGGTTAGCACCCTGTATTTTGCCTCTTTGAGAAAGGATTTAACGTGGAGATGTCTCTAGAACCTAGATGAGTGATTTTATCCCCCTGCCCACCACTCTCCAACACCTGTCTTCCACTGAACTCAGTATCTGTAAGTGGCTTTCTCCCTCATTATGTATGACATGGTGACTGACAGCATTTTATGATGCTTCATAGACGGCTGTTTCAATTGTAGTTTATCCTCTTGGTAGGAAAAAAAAAGATTGTTTTGTGATTGTCGTGATTACTTGAACTTTATTCTCTCGTTTCTGATGAAGAGATTGTCTTTGGAGAAACAAATAGGATGTGAAGGCGAGACTATCTGAGTAGGGAATGGAAGGCTGCCAGATACTTCAAAGGTTTGTCTGCTGATAAAGGGGTCAGGTTTGCCACCAAGCCAGCACACAGGGGAGACTGAAGCTAGTGCTGCTCGTGGTGTTTAGTGTTGGTTTCTGTGACACTGAGCAGCATCTGAGCTGTCCCTAGAGGTGTCTCTCTGGGTGGCCCAGGATTATTTTGGACTTAGGTAGCTGCAGGCTTTTGCTTAGGTTAGCTTGTATGTTGCCTTTTTGGTGTCTCAGCTCCGTGCCATTAAGCTGATCTTCCTGAAGGAGCCCACAGTGCTAGATATAAAATATTCCAAGGTATAGTGGTACATCAGTTTTTAGAAACTAAAAGAATAAGAGAATTTGAAGACGCACAATAAGAGGATATGAGGTATAGATACAAGAAAAACAAGTGTCTAAGATCAACCTTTTAAGTTGCCCTAAATTTAAAAAACAAGCACAGATGTTTATCAAGGTCCTTTAACATGGCAGCTTCAGATTCTAATTCCTGTATCTCTCCTACCGTGAGCAGTCCCTTAGATGGACAGCTGACCCAGTTTGCTAGGAACTGAGCAGCTCCTGAGACTGGAGTTTACAGGGTTAACTATTCTGCTACTGATGGTACTTTGGTAGGTTCTACTTTGAAACTATTATTAGTAATATTGCTATGAACATCATATTGGATTTTTTTCTTCCTAATGTGTATCTGGCAAATTAAAATTATCATTGATAAATTCTTGTAAGACCAGGGAGAAGTGACATTGAAATTTGAACTCCCATGCCATTTCCACCACAACATACTGCCACCCTGTTTCAGGTGTTGCCCCTGATCACAATCCAGGCTTTTAGGCAATGAATGCAAGCTGGAGCCTGCTGTGTGCTCTCCTCTCAGTCCTTTGATTTCTTGACTGCTTTTCTTCCCCCTTTTCTTCCCTTCCTTCCTTCCTTCCTTCCTTCCTTCCTGTCTTTCTTTCTTTTTCTTTCCTATTTATATTCTTTTCCCTTTAGCCCTATAAATAATCTTTAAGTCTTACAGCATATGTACAGTATAGGAAGTTAGGAAAAATCCCTAGTCTAATGCTGGTCTCTTTCAGTAACATTAATTTGTTGAAGAGTTAGCCTGTAAAATTTACTATTGTTTAGCTTCTGCCTATAGGTTAGAAGTTTGTTCTAAAAAGCTTAAATGAAATTTTATATTTATTATTGTTGTTATTAGTAGTAGTAGTAGCAGCAGCAGTAGCTGCTGCTGCTGCAGCAGTATAGTAAGAGGGGAAGAGAGGGAGGAAGGGAAGGAGAGAGAGACAAAGAATCTGAAGCCCAGGCTGACTGGAACTTGAGATCTTCCTGCCATGACCTCACAACTGTTTTGATTAGAGGCTGTGCCATCATGCCTAGCATATTTAAAATGTGTAGTGTATGTTGTATCAATTATGTCATGTTGAATTACAATAGGAAATATCTAGTAACCCACTGGTATTCATAATAGCCTGACATCCCATAAGACATTCACAATCTAAACCCTCAATTTTGCAATAACTTTTCTCACATGAAATAAAAGACATATAAGGTAGTTATAGAAATATAACACACACACACACACACACACACACACACACACACACATATACAGTGCTATCATAGGAAGATTGGGTGACAATTTATCCATTTCTCAAGTAGTTTAAATACCAAGTGATAATTATTCATGTTTTCATTTACCATCTCTGTGCCTCTTGTATTCTGGGAAAGGGAGAGGGTTATTAATATAGCTCACCAGGTGAGCAGACAGCTATTTGTAAAAAAGTACTAATGGCATGCAAGCCAACTCAGCATCAATTTTTTGATTATAAGGTTCACAACAGTAATAAAAAATAATAATTATAACATACTAAATGAATGCTAGCCATGTCCAGGACATTGCTCTGTATTTATTTATGTGTAGCCCATTTAATCAACATAGCAGGCCTTTGCTCTGAGTATTCTTTTGGTCATCTGTGTTTATAGATGAGCATAGGCAGAGGGGTTAGGCAATTGCCTCAAGGCTGTACATCTGGCTGACAGGAGAATTGAGATTCAAGCCTAAGCAGTCAGCGTCCCCTGAGTCATTTCTTCACACCACTGTGTTCTGCCGCCTTGTGTGTATGGGAGGTAGCAGTCATGTGGGTAAGCTGCAGAACCAGTTCTTGTGCAAGGAATAATGGCTTATGGATCCCACACTCATACATTTGGATGCTATTATCAAGCCAGCCTTTCCACTGGGTTACACTTCTTGCTCAGCTTGTCCAGAGGCAGGCAGCACTCTTGATTTTAGCTCCCTTCCTGCAGAACTAGCTTCTTTTGATTCTCCAATTTATCTTTGTTAGAAGTAATTACTGGCATGTCTGAGCATGATTTTTATTTAAAATGAGGACAGAATATAAAATTTTCCATCTTCTGAAACAGAATCTTCATGTTTCTGTTTTTATATTTTTCTTTGGTAATGACATCTTTCTGATACCTTATTTTTCCAGTCCAAAAAATTTTTTTTAATCTCCTCTACCTCCCTTCTTTCCATCAGACAGGGTCTATATATCACCCTAGGCTGGCCTTGAACTTGCTGTGTAGTCCAAAGCCGACTTAAAGGTTCCCGTGCCTTTGCCTCTTAGGTGCTAGGATTTCAGGTGTGTGCTGCTGTTTTATTTTTTTTTTCTCCTCTGTGCGCTACAAATTATTTATGCAACCATCTTTCTTCAGCAGTTATCCAAAGTTAAACATACAGCTATTGATTAATTTTAACTCTCTGCACTGAGATTCGAGCTTTGATTTTTTTCACATCATAGTAAACTAGAAGCATTCTTCATCATTTCTGACCTCTTAGTTATCCAGGTAGTTACTGTTACAACCCAGGGACAAGAACAGTGATGTTTTCTCGTATTTGCTTTTGGTTTTAATTTCATTTTGTAATAGACAAACCTCTGGACCTTAGTTGCATTTGATTTTATTTTCTGTTGTGTAAGTAGCATATATAGCTGGAGTCACATGTGTGATCTCAGTCCTCAGGAGGGCGAGCACAGTAGGGTTGCTACAAGTTCAGGAGCAACTTAAGCTACATAGTGAGTTAAGGTCAGGCTGGACTACATAGTATAACACTGAGAGGAGTAACAAGTAGGAAGTCATAATTATTTGGAATCATTATGAACAATTTAATATTTTTTTCAAACCTTTCTATGTATTTTGTAAAAAATGAGGATTATATGATGTCCATGTTGTGTGATTTCATATTTTTTATTTCTCTTTAATAAACATTTTTTTTACATGTCATTGCATCCTTTTATAAAAACCTCACTTTCTGTAACTGTGCAGCATTCTTTCTTTGATGTCCCTTTGGTGTCCTCATGTTCTTTGGTTCTTAGGACTCTGTTGACTTGACTCTCCATTTGGATGGTCCTATATATGCAGAAGCAATCTAAATTCTGTTTGATGTCTTCAGGGAGTGACTTGTTTTTGAGGTGACTAGGTAGCCTACAGTTTCATTTAGTATTACTCTACTTCCATTTAATGTGAAGTGAGAAGAGTATATTTTTACCTTTATTTTTCTTCCTTCATTGTTGTCTTTGATCTTAGCTGAGAATGCTCTCAAAGCTTTGTTTGTGCCTGGGCCCTGGAGAGCTCAGTATAGTTGGGTTTCAGTTTCTCATTTTACACTGAAGAAAATTACTCACACACTTACTTGTTCTCCCTCAGATGTCACTGGAATCAGTAAAAACCTGAGAAGAAATTCCAGTACAGAACTTTCATGGCCAAATGCTATCTGGGTGTTTGTGTAGGAAGGGTACATTGTGTACCTTCCCCCAGAGAATGGCCTTAACATCTCTAAGCTAATCTTTATAAACAGTATTAGTATCACATATGTTAGAAAGGAAATAAAGTAGATGGACTAAGAGATCCAGTGTCTAGTTTTAACTTTTCTCCTCCAAAGTCAAGATGAACCAGTCCTTGCACCCATGCAAGCATCTCATCCTTCCCTGCCTTGCCTCTTCCCATGACCTTGTTTTTCTTTTGATGTTCATGTTGAGAATGGAGAGTAGAAGAGGGGGGAAGAACGGATTCTGTATTTTGTCATTCTCTGAGTCAGTATAGCAGTATTTCTGGCCCAGTATTTCTGGGCCTTAGAGTTCTCAAGGGAAGGAAAATTTCATGGCCTACCTAATCCCTCTTTTGAGGACTCCTTAAAATAAATAAGCAAATTTTAAAAGACACACATTGCCTCATTTAAATGCAAAAAAAAGCACAATTAGCCACCACTAGTTTGTTCTGTCCAATTCCACAGCATTATGTGACTGTCTAGAGTTGTTCAGTGTTCTGACTGGCATGATAAAATTGTAGTAGAGATCAAGGTTTTCAATTCTCAGCTACATAGATAGGCTTCTGATGGCTACTTAAGACAGCAATTTAATTAATAGTAGCTTATAATTTATTATCTATAGGAACTAGGAAAATAAACAGATTCTTGAACGTTGAGTCAGGTAAGATCCACTAGAGGGAAGGTAATTGAACTTTTTAATTCTTTTAATTATCCACATTCAGGATTCTCAAATATCTATCTCCTTATCTAATGGAAATATCTCTTGATTGTTGCCGTATTATCTGATACCAGCTTCCTATCATGATTTTTTTCTGTGTTAGAAATACCATCCATTAGACTGACCTGACAGCACCACAGCTGTATTTTGTCAAGCAGTGGGAGAATGTGTGGGGAGAGTTTGGAGCCTGAGTGTGAAGAGCTTTGCGTGGCGTTCAGGGAGTCTGAAGTATATATAGTCAAAGAGAAACATGGACATGTTAAGTAGAACAATCTTGAAGAATGCATTTCTTAGTCACATTGGTGGCAGTGTTCCATTGGTTTAGATGCAAGAAACTCGAGGATCTTGCTGTAGTAATTCAGGGAGATAATGGAAACAGAAACAATGGAGATCGACTAAGACAGAGCAAGATAACAAGAGATTATGCATGTGCCTGAGAGAGCAGACAGGAGCGGAATTAATATTCACTTAATTTAACAGATCCTTATAATTCATATCCTATGTTCTAAGCACTGAGCTGGCACAAGAAAACAGCAAATAACCAAAAGTCTCTGTCTTTATGGAGCTTGTATTCTAGTAGGAGAAACTCCATCAGAAAGTTTATGGTGTGTGTTTGTGTGTGTGTGAGAGAGAGAGACAGAGAGACAGAGAGACAGAGACAATGACAGCGACAGAGAGAGAATAAAATGAGGTGAATAGCCCATAGGTCCTAGAAATGTATGGTGGCTATGGAAGATCTCGCTGCTAAGCTGCCATTCGAACTGACTCTTGGAGAAAATGAAAATTTTTTGCTGTTAAACCGTTTGAGGAAGATAATTCTAGTAGATAAAGATATTTCAAGTAGACTGAAGGAGAAGTAGAATCAAGGAGAAAGGATAAATAAAAGAGGTTTCTGTAAATAAATTCAAGTAAGAGAAAATAGATTCAGACAGTGTCGTGACTCTGGCGACACTGAGAAGCTGTTAGCCTTAGCTTTGAGGATGTATTTTGAAGATGGAGCCAATAGGATCTGCTGCTAAATTGAATGTGGCACACAAGAAAAATAAGTTAAAGATGGCTCCCAGCATTTGGCCTAAGCAGTGGGAAGTTGGACTTCCTGTTTGTTCATATCCCACATAGGAAAGTATGTGGGGCAGCCACTCCTAATCCCGTCTTGTATTTAGTGAGGAATCTGAGAGCCAAGAAGTGACCTGCCTTCCATCATTCAGGTAGTGGTAAAGACAGAACCAAATATCCCAGGTCTCCTAATTCTATTCAAAGCTCACTCCAGGACTTCATACCACACATTCTGGGTTCTTTTTCAGATATGGGAAAGGGAAGCATTTGTAAGGGCAAAAGCTGGAAGGAATATTTGAACACAAACTATATAAAATGGAAAGATGAAACCAGGCAGTGGGTATTCAGAGTAAAGGCCATTTTAGAGAAGACTGGGAGTCTAACAAAGAGGAGAGAGCATGCTTAATGGACAGAAGGAACATGAGAATAAGGCTCATAGACTTAAGTATGAAGGTGACACAAGGCTGGGTACCAGGAAGGGATCAGGAAGCACTGGGCCTGGACAGATACTTTAGACTGAGTTTGAAATCTTATGAAACTGGTACTTAGCATAGCCTCCTTCTCCTTTTCTTTTTCCTGTAAGACAGTAGGAAGGATGTAAGCCTGAGATAGTGTCTTGTTGTTAATCCTTTCCAACGGCAAGAATTCCACCTTCCTATACTTCAGTGTATAAACTAAACAAGAATCATCCTTCTTGCTCACTTTGCCTCCCAGAGATTGTATGAAGATGATAAGCACACAAGAGCAAAATGACTTTGGAAAATAAATATTATTTAAATGAAGATATCCTTTCTTAAATGATTTAAAAATTTAATTTTAATACCCCTGATAGAATAATACAATCTTTATATTAGCTATCCATTAAACACAGAACACTTGACCAATAAACTGAATTTTTTTTAGAAACAACATCAAGTATCCAGTATTACTTTGTTTAAATATTGCTCCAGAACTATGTCTGTTGGATTCATGTCAGATCTTACCTACACTTTGAAAATTTTGTAGTCATTGTTACCCAACCAAAATTAAAAAAGGAAAAAAATTATCCCTGCTCCCTAGCCCTCACAGGTCTTTCAAGCGTTTATAAACTCAGACTTTCTATATTGCATTCTGAGCATTAAGTTTCAGAGCTTTAGGCTGTTGAGCCCAGTGGAGTTTGATACTGTCCATCTAATCCCCTTCACGGAACAGTATATGAAGAGTGGGCATGGACATGAATTGTACCCTGTTGACAATATTAAAGTCACCATTATATATCCCCTTTTGGGAAGGAAAAAATGAAAAGGGGTATTGTAATCAGAATAAGTGATTTCTGACACAGTTGTTGGGCTTATCCACAGGTTAGATTTAAGGATATGATCTGAGTTTGTTGCCTCTGACCTGATAACTCTAGGCTATGGAGTCTCCACCTCATCTTCCTTCAAGCCCTACAGGAAAGCCAGACTTCACTTTTTCTTAGGTAGAAAATCATACCTTTTCATTTCAGACAAGTATATTCTGGTGGCATATTCCTCACAATATACATGCATCCATGTGTCTTAGGGCAGAGCTAAAAATTTCCCTTGTTCAATTTCATCATGAATGAAATAAATAATTGAAGGGCTTGTCCCCTGGTGATTGATTACATTCATTTCAGTGAGTCTGAAGCACACACTCGTTCCAGACAATTCTGCCTATGTGCTTGATTGCCTGTGTCTACAGTGTTTTCTGTTAGGTGGAAAGGTGCCATCCTTGACTGAAGTTCTTGACTGAGAAAGATCTGTTTTGCCACTATGGCTTCTATTCCAGTTTTCATATCATCTCTCAGTGGGACTAGGGGACTGGGAAAGTGATTCAGCTGTTAAGAGTCCTTGCTGCTCTTACAGAGGACTCTGCTTTGGTTCCTAGCATCCACATGGAGGCTCACAAGCATCTGTAACTACTGTTATAGGAAATCTAATGCCCTCTTCTTACTGCTAAGAGCACCACACGGATGTGTGGTATACATGTAGGCAAAAACTCATACACATAAAAGCTTTTTAAAAATTATAATCGTGCCGGTCAGTGGTGGCACATGCCTTTAATCCCAACACTTGGGAGGCAGAGGCAGGCAGATTTCTGAGGCCAGCCTGGTCTATAAAGTGAGTTCCAGGACAGCCAGGGCTACACACAGAAACCCTGTCTCAAAAAAAACAAAAAACAAAAAAAATCATAATCTTATTTTTCTAACCTATTTGCTCTCTGTCTCTCTCTTTCTCTGTGTCTCTGTGTCTCTGTCTCTGTCTCTGTCTCTCTCTCTCTCTCTCTCTCTCTCTCTCTCTCTCTCTCTCTCTCTCTCTGTGTGTGTGTGTGTGGGGGGTGTTCTGTCTGTCTGTCTGTCTTGTCAGTCTGTCTTGGGTTTAAACACATAGTCGACATGCACTCTTGCTGACCCACATCCCTAGTACTGACCTTTTACAAAAGGTTACTTTGAGAAGTTGAGCATTAGACATTAGAAAAGTGGGAGCAATTAGAAAGCCATTGCAGGAGATGATGAAGTCTGATCTAAAGCAGCAAGAGGAGTAGAAGAGATGGATGAGATACCACATCTCTATTTGCATTAAAAGGAACAGGGTATTCATTTTTATGCTATAGGTGTAAATATTGGGGAAACACTAATACAGGAAGACAAATCTTAGCCTCTCTAGATTACCAAGTTTCTCTTCTTGACTTACTCTTCTAAGAACTAGAGTAGCTGTATTTATTAAACATACTATAAATCTTAGTCAGCTCTCAAAACATGGTCCTGTTGTTGAATTCAGAGCTATCTGTAATCTCCACTGAAGGTGTGCCTCCTGGTAATAGGGTGTGATCAAGTGAGTTGGCTTTCTTCACAGCCCAGAGGCTGCTTTTGTTATCCTTCCCTAAACTTGTACTGCCTAGCTTAGTAGTATCCTTCTCTTTTAGATTGAGAATCAGTATTGGCTTTCCTTACTCAAAACCTACATCAGTAAGCTATAGCCTTATAATGTCATAATGGCACAGAAGCATTCCTTACTGCCCCCACCCAACCCCCCCAAAAAAGGAGAAAAAAAAATAAGCAAGCTAGCAAAGGGGGTGGGGCTGGGGGGAATGGATGAAAGGCTTAGTTTTTACCCTGGAAAGGAACCTAGGAAAGGCTACTGTTTTCTTAAAGGGATGAACATTTGAAGAATAGCTTTGTAAGAGAGCTAAAACTATTTTTGGGTTTTCAGAACTGGAGTTTAATTTTATGGACCTACTTGAAGACAATTTTTGAATTGGTCTAAGCACTTAAGGTGGTTTCTGCCAAGGTCAGTGGTAAATCTGAGCTAGGCAGACAGGAAAGAGAGTTGAGAGACTTGAGCTTTTACTCTAAAAGTCCCCTTGCACTCAGGAGTCCTGCTGGGCTTCTGAAAAATCACTTGTAGGCTATATGAGACAATAGTTCCTTGGATATATTTCTTCCACTGCTGATTTAAATATATTAAATTGCCAAATGGATCATAAAGGAAATGGGCTACATGTCCCAGGAGAGAGGTCATAACAGTTGGATTTGTGGTCAACAAAGAAATTTCAACACATGTTCAGATCATCTCTTCAGCTAGATTGACTTCTCCACACCTCCCTGGTGCCTTCCGCAAATACTCTGACCCCTTCTGACCCATTAGACTTGTGCTTCAGAAATTTGAATTGGCATTCACAAGTCAACTGTGCAAAGTGATAAAGAATAGTGAATCCTTTTGAAAGATAATGCAGAATAGAAAAAAAAAAAATCAGACCAGGAATCAGCCTGGATTGTGACTCAGGGCTCCAGAGGGTTGCTTTGTTTATCTTCTTATTGGTTTGATTTCCTACTACAACTTTGACATTATCTTCTTGATATCACCTTTAGACTAAAGAAATGTTTAAAGAACTTTGAATTAAAAATTGGTTCTAGGGTATTCTTTCATATTTTGCAACATTTAAATGAGTAGATTGAGGCCCAGGGTCAAAAATACCAGCCATAGTTGTGACAAACTTACTTCTTTTTTTCTTATGCATCCTAGAAGTGTGGTTGTGATTATTTTTTAAAAAAAATCTGTATTTATTAATTTTCATTAGTTTTGATTTGCTTTGGATTTTTTACAATAAAATATTTTTCAACCTCTTCAGAATATTTGAGAGTAATTTAAAATTGTGATACAACCACATACGTAGTTTATTCCTTCTGCCTAGGTTAATGCAGAGATTGACATGCTCTGGGATGGAGATCCTATTCTCAGCTTTTCAATTTGCTTATTTCAACCCTGAATATTTATTTGACTTATTCCATAAGGAATGTGGAGCTGACAATTTAGCTATCTACAAGCTAAAGGGACATCCATATTAAGTTGGAAAGGGAGGCATTTAAAAAGAGAGATGCACTGGACTTTTTTTTTTTTTTTTTTTTTTTTTTAGAACCCCATAATGCCTATAGAGAAAGTTCTTGTTAACTGTCTGTGGCCTACAGTTCCATATGTGCTAGAGGCATAGCTCAGCAGACATAGCTCATAGCTGTCCACAGGAGTTGGTGGATAGAGATGACCACCCAGATGATAGAGAGGCTAGCTAAGGCCATGCTCTCTGTTCCAAGGTGAGAAACTAGCCTGGCAGGAAAAAGCAGAAATACAGAGAGGCTGTGGTTACTTTCTTTCTGTCATCACCCTGACTAACAATTGATACACAAACTATATTTTTTTCTAAATACTATTTTTATTACTTCTTTGAGAATTTCTTACAATTTATTTGGATCATATTCACACTTTCTGGACCCATCCAATATTCTCTATCTCCTTCCTACTCACCTAACTTTGCGGTTTTGGGTTTTTTTTTTTGTTTGTTTGTTTTTGTTTTTTTTAAATCCCCATCTAGCCCAGTTTGTGTTCCCCAATGACTCTTGGGAGTGGGGCATACTCTGAAGTATGGCTGACCTACCAGGGGTCATGTTTTTATCCAGTTTTCATCCAGTAAGGCTTCTTTAAGATGAGAACACACATATGACAAAAGAGTGTGGATGGTGTGGAACAGTTTGTAAGTTCAAATTCCAGTCCTTCATTTAGAACCTCGACAATTGCTTGACCTTTCTAAGATTTAGCATCTATAAAATAGAGATAGTAATAAAAATTGTTATAACACAAGAAAAACTGACTCCCTCTCCTTGCAGCTATTGAATACCAATAGTACCTCAGCTAGTGATGGAAGTTCATACCCGTCTAACCTCTCTTCATGCCGGAATTTTGTCTGGCTTAAGCTTGTGAGGGTCCTGTGCATGCTATCAAAATTACTGTGCATCCATCCATATGTGCATCTGTCCTCTGGTATCTGGAAAAGTTTCCTTGATGCTATCCATAACCTCTGTCTCTTATTATTTTTCCTCTTCCTTAAAGATCCTTGAGGGACAGGTATTATATCATTCTCTTTCTTGATGTCAAAGTTTATGGAATTTCTTCCCCTTGTTTTCATTCCAGTGAAGCCTCTTTAAGATGAGAATATACACATGGCAAAAGAGTATGGAAAGTGTGGAACAGTTTGTGAGTTCAAATTCCAGTTCTCCATTTAGAAGCTGGGCAATTGCTTGACCTTTCTAAGACTTAGCATTTATAAAATGGTGATAGTGATAACGACTATTACAACAGTTAAATGAAGTCATGCCCATAAATTAGCACATATTAAACACTGAGTAGAAGGTATAACTATCGTTTTTTTTTAATTATTAATTGAACAATGAAGTCTTGATTATTCAGAAACTTACGTTGATAAAAGGGAGGAAAATATTTGCATGAATAACTCTTAGGCAACATAGGTTTGAAAAGGGCTCTGTAGATGCGATAGATAATAGTTGCTGAAGAGTAAAGTCCAAGTAGTAAAGGAAAATTTCATATAGAGCTTGCTTGCTTAGTGAAGACACTGAGCCAATGAATACTAGCAATTGAACTCAGGTTGCAGGCTTGGCAGCAGGCTCCTTTACCCACGGAGCCATCTTTGCCTGTCCCCTCTCCTTGTTTTTTGAGGCAGTGTTTCTCACTACCTCTGCAGCTCATCAGGTCAGCAACATGAGCTAGCAAGCAGGCCCCAAGAATTCTTGTGTCTTTGCTTCCCTAGTGCTAGGATTAGAGGTATGCTCCATGCCTGGCTTTGTTTAAGGCTTGTTCATATATTTACATTTAGAGCTTTGTATAGAATTCCTCCATTAGGTAAAATGTAAGTCACCAAATGATCCCTAAGATTTGATTCTAGACTCTCAATCACTTAGCTGATTTCAGAAGATGTCCTTTATTTGAATTAGATTCATCCTCCTCTTTATAGATTGGGGGGAGGGGGAGCTTGAAAAGTCCCTGGGGAAATAAGAGGAACCATATTTAAATCCTGAGGTTTGTTCCTCTCTCGTTTTCCCAGAATGTCCTGAGAAGGGAACAACTTGAGCATCTGAGTGTGGCAAGCCTTCCTTGTGGCCAATGTCCATTCACTCTTCTATGTAAAGCACATTGCACAGAGCTTATTGGGAATCTAGAATTGCACCAGACATGCTGAAGGCTACAAAGTGATCTCTGTGCTCAGTGTTTACACTGCCATTTTAGGGAATTCGGCCCAAAGTTTGCACTTCATTAGAGCTACTGTGATTTAAGAAGCATCTGCCATTCTCAAAGACAGATCATGGGCATGAAGCTGAGCGGAACATTAAGCAAACTTGAAGGGCTAGACATGTAAAAATTGAAACTGAGATGAAGGAAGAGCCAGGTCCAATGGTGCAGACCTATTCTGGAGGTCTAAGGCAGACGGAGTACAAGGTCAAGGCTTGCTTGTGCTACATAATGAGTTCAAGGTAATTATGGACATATTAATGAGAGCTTGTCTCAAAGTAAATGTTAAAACAAAACAAACAAAAAAGGCAGGGCTGGGAGAGTAGTTCAGTGGTAGAGAACTTGCTAGCCTTCGTGAAGACTTCAATTCAATTCCCAGTGCAAGGGGTCTGTGGAGACCAAGGATACTGATTATGATTCTCCAAGCTTTGGCACAGCAGAGGAATGAACTGAGAAGTAAGGGTAGGCCATAAGTGACTCCAGTGATCTCACAGGGACTGAAATCTAGCTTCAAACTGTCTTCATCTCTAACTGGATTAAGGTGATCCAAGATAGGTAGTGACTAGAATCAGATTTAAATCCTCCCTCAAGGAAAATGCTGATTTATATTTCATCATTTGTTATTACATAGTTAGACTTCCAATTATAAATAGGCACATGTAGAAATCAGAACTATGATCAAAAACTGAGAAGTTATGGCCTCATAGGAGACTCAAATAAGGTTGTTATCAAACATACTCTTTACACTGTTTCATAGTCTAAAAAATTAAATGATAACAAAATTATAAATGATAACTTTAAATGAGATAGCAATGTACAAAACTTTCTAAGAATACTTTCAAGGAAAATAAAAGACAGCCCAAGAGAAAATATTTTCAAGTCATATGTTTTATAAAGGGTTTATATTTATCTCAACAATGAGAGGCAATCCAGTTTTAAAATGCATAAAAACTGGAAGAAACTTTTCTCCAAAGAAGATCAGCAAATGGCCAGTAAGAAATATAAAGATCTCTGTAAAACCACAATCAAGTAACATGTTATACCCATAAAGATGGCTATAACTTAAGAAAGAAAAAGAGAGAGAAAGTGAAATGTTGGTGAGGAGCTGGACATGATGGCACATGCTTATAATTTTAGTATTGGCGGATAAAAGCAGATCTACCAAGAAAGACCCTGTATTAAAAAAAAAGTTTGATAATTCTATAAAAACTGAAGCCTGGAGTTAACCTACAATTCAGCACTTTCACTCCTGGATTTAAACTGATGAGAAATAAGAAACATACTTCTGGCTGGGCAGTGGTGGCACACACCTTTAATCCCAGCACTTGGGAGGCAGAGGCAGTCGGATTTCTGAGTTCAAGGCCAACCTGGTCTACTGAGTGAGTTCCAGGACAGCCAGGGCTACACAGAGAAACCCTGTCTCGAAAAAACCAAAAACCAAACAACAACAACAACAACAAAACAAAAACAAAACAAAAAAAAGAAACATACTTCCAGAAAAACTTTGTACACAGTAGCATTATTTATAAGTCAAGAAGTGGAAATAATCTATGTTCATAAAGCAGTTAAACAAGTGTTAACAAAATTTGTTGTTCATTTGTAGTATTCAGCCATTGAAAAGAAAGGTACTATTTGGGGCAGGGGCGTGTAGCTCACTGATAGCGGCAATGCTTAGTAACATGTGCATGGCCCTGGGTTCCATCCCTGTCATTGTCATGCCCACAAAGAAAGGAGGTTCTGAAACATACTTACAGGATTGATAAACTCTGAAAATATTGTATTGAATAAAAGATGCCAGATACAAAAGACCACATGCCATAAGATTCCATTTATAGGAAATGCTTAGAATATTCTAGCTCAAAGAAACAGAAAGTAGATTAGTGGTTGCTAGGAGCTGAGGGGAAGGTTGAAAAGTGATTACTGACAGTTAACAGGTCTCTGTTAGTGTGATGACAGTGTTATGAAATTAGTGGTGATGATTTACAAATTCTTTGTGACATTAAATGTATTGAATTTTGAATATTTTAAACTAGCAGATTGTATGTTATGTGAATTACATATCAATAATAAAAAGAACAAAACAAAATTTTATGATGAAAATACAGTAACTAAAAGAAAAGCTTAATATATGGATTAAACAAAGCTGAAGATGGGTCTTGCAACAATATCCTGAAGATCGGAGTGATAAAAGGATGAACATAGAAGAAAAAGCCTCAGACATGAACAGACCTGATGTGATTATTTGAAGTTTCAGCAGAAAACAAAAAGTTGAAGAAAAATGACAACAAACTGTCTACACCTAACAAAGTTATTGCAGATTAAAAACACATTATAAACCCCAGGTAGAATGAATAGAAAGAAAGCTGTGTGTAGGTGACTTATGGTCACACTGATGAAAGCTGTTACAGAAGTGTTATAGCTGCACTCAAAGAAGCAACAGCAAAGTTAACTTCTGGGTTCTCAGTCAAAACAATGAAAGAGAGGAGACAGTGGAAAGAAGTATCCTGAAGATACTTAAGTTAAGGCCAACTAACAAGATTTCCACACAAGAAGATATGAAACAACTATCACCAGCAGACCCACACTGAAAGAAATAATAAAAACTCATGTTCTTGTTATATAGCTAAAGCTAGCTTTGGACTTCCCTCCTGCCTTAGACTCCGAGAATGCTGGGATTACAAGCCTGTGCCATCACCCTTGACTAAATAATATTTAAATGGACTGGTAATAATCCCGTAGAAGGTTGGATATGCAGGAAAGAATGTGGAGCATTCTTGAAAAGTGCAATTTGAACCATGACCAAAATTAAGACACGTGACAGTACCATCACCCTCCAAAAACGTGGTGCCAAGTCCTCCTCTACTGACAACTAGAATTCAGTCTGTATGCCCGTGTAACCCACTAGCAGATGAATTTGTTTCTTCTGTTTTTTTTTTTATATGGTTTACAGTTTTTCTTCTCTTAGACTGGTAGTGACATTATCCCTTTAGTGGTTACCATAAATTGCAACTTGTATTCTCCTTTTAATATTTTGCTTTGCTTTTTGATAGAGTCTCATCATGCAGCCAAGGCAGGTCTAACTTTCCATCCTGCCTGAGATTCCTGAGTGCTAGGATTATTATGATGTAACTACCATATCCAGCCTATATCATGGATTTTCTTCTCTTTATTTATTCATAAATCCTGACTGCAGTTTCCCCTCTCAGTTCTTTCTTCTGCCCCCATCCCCCAACTCCTCTGCCATATCTCTTCAGAAAAGTGCAAGCCTCTTATGGATATCAACCAACCATGGCATATCAAGTAGCAATAAGACTAGGCACCTCCTTTCCTATTAAGACTAGAAGAGGCGACCCAGTAGGGGGAAAGGATCTCACAGGCAGGCAGCAGAGTCAGAGAAAGCTCTTGCCCCCAGTGTTAGGAGTCACACAAGAACACCAAGCCACACAACTGTAACATACATGCAGAGGTCCTAGGTCACTCCCATCTAGGCTTCCTGGTTGCCAGTTCAGTCTCTGTGAGCCCCTGTGGGCCCAAGTTAGTTGACTTGTGGGTTTTATTGCTATGTTGTGTATTCTTTTCTTTTCTTTTTTTTCTTTTTTCTTTTTGTTTTTTCAAGACAGGGTTTCTCTGTGTCGCCCAGCTGTCCTGGAACTCTGTAGACCAGGCTGGCCTCCAACTTAGAAATCCACCTGCTTCTGCACTGCCTCCCAAGTGCTGGGATTAAAGGCGTGCGCCACCACCACCTGGCCCCACAAGAGATTATTAATTTTGCCTTTTAACAGTAAATATTTACACACACACTATCAGAGCTCAAATCTGGCCTTTTCCTTCTCACAGTTAAGTGTCTTTCATGGAGTGAGGTACTAGTGAGAGGGAAAGTGCTATCTAGAAGGATATGAATTTTTAAAAAGTGTGTTCATGGGCCATTACTGATGGGAATAGCCACCCCTGTAATTACCGTGCACAAAGACAAGAAGATATGAACCAGCACAGTAGCTGGGGATAGCCACTCCGTATTCAAAAGTTGGCATTATGTTTCTCTTAGATCCAACCCTGGCACCTGAAGGGTCAAGAAAATGTTATATTCATGATTAAACCCCTGGAGCCTCTTCTTTTCTCTACACTGGGTTCTAAGGCCAGTCAAGACTTCTAACACTACAGTGAATCCTGATGAACTGGCTGTACTGCTAAGTTCCTCTTTCTCATTTGATCAGCAGTTTTCTCATTTAGGCATTTCCTGTAGGGTGCTGCTGACTGTTTCATTTCCTACCAGGGTGTTTTCCTCCTCTCCGTGTTCACATGCCAACTTTCAGATGAGCTCTGTTACCTCTTGTCCCAGCCCAGCCATCTGAGAACCACAAGGCATTCTTCCTATTTTCCAGCTCCTGGGACTGGATACTGTGGGAGGGCATGTGCTTGCAAGCACTTACTATGCTGGCTCTTGCTCTAAGTCATTGCTTGCTTGTCTTCCTGAGTTGATGTTATGTCCTGAGATCTGTATCCTCTTTGCCTTTGTGTCCTTTGTCCTTTGTATGTCCTAGTCTACTTGAAGGTACCTGAAGTCACCGAGACACTGTTTCTATACCTCCAATGTCCAGCCTTGGATAGGTAGACATTCACCTTAAGGATAATGTCACTAAATGTTTTTGGAATGAGAGATCAGAGCCCAAAAACATACCCAAAAACAAAAACATACTTCTCATTGAAGTCACTGTCCTGAACAATAGCCACAATGGAGATTTGCCAAGACAGTAAGAGAGAAGGCTTAGATCTGATTTTTCTTTCCGGGATGATGTTTTGAGCTTATTTTCTTAGTATAGGATGTATCTTCCTAAGAGGCTGGAACATACATGAAGAAATATTCAGACTCTGCTATTAAAGGTCTTGAGAGAACAGGTGGACTTCAGTTTCTCCCTGCCTCCTCCTCCTATTGACCTGTCCCCATCCAGTGGGACTCAGTCTTTTCTGGATTATCTGCTTCACTTAGAAAAGGTAGTGGGTTCCAGGTTTTAGGGGAAAAGGCTGGTTTTCCCCATCCAGTGTCATCTTGACTGAGTTTGTTTTTACTATACTGCAGTGTGTTCCATTTACTTCTAGTGTCTTCTGAACTTTTATCATGTTAAATTTGACCAGGTCTGCCGGGTGTGGTGGCACACGCCTGTAATCCCAGCACTTGGGAGGCAGAGGCAGTCGGATTTCTGAGTTCAAGGCCAGCCTGGTCTACAGAGTGAGTTCCAGGATAGTTAGTACTACACAGAGAAACCCTGTCTCAAAAAAGAAAAAAAAAAAAAAAAAAAGACCAATTCCCTGTTCTGCATTGGTGTGATGATCATGTGACTCCTGGCCTTAAATCTAGTTATGTGCTATATCACACTTCATGATTTGTGAATGTTGACTAGCCCCCTGAAATAAAAACAGTGTGTATGTTTATGATCTTAATCCATTCTTAAATTCGGTTTGCAACAATCTTTGTGTCTGTGTTCATAGGAAAGTTGTCTATATAGCTTTCTTACTGGTTTTGGTATCTGTCTGGTGGTGGCTTTGTAGACTGTTTGGCACAGGGTTCCTCCCTTCTGTGTGATGGAACAATTTGGAGCATTGGTGTTTGTTCTTCTTGAATGGTTTGGTAAAATATGACAATGAATCCTTTTGATCGTGACATTTTCAGTGTTGGGAGACTTCTTGCTACTTTATTCATACTGATTGTGGTGGGTTTCTTTAACTTGTATCTCTTTACCAGAAAGGTGTATTCCTTAAAGACTAGAGATTTGGATCTAATGTTTTAATGTATTCATCCAGTCTGTATCTATTTACTGGTAAGCTTAAGCTTATTATTGAGAGATATTTATTCATTCTTATAATTTAAGCAGCAGTTTCTAAAATTAGGCATTCTAACACAATCTGATCCAAAAATATACTAACTTGGTATCTGCTGAAAAGTAATGGTAGGAAAATAGGAAAAGTCTTTCATTACTGAACTCTGATGCTTCGCTAAGAATAGTAAACTTGGTACAAGAAAAACACAAGATAACACTCGTGAATCTATGCTAGGTGTAAGCTGCTCAAGAGAGAGAGCTCCTCCATTAGTTCTCAGCAATTTTAATGGTGTTGGGTTCTTATTTTGCTTGTTTGGTTTTGTTGTTGTTGTGTTTTGTTTTTAACTTTGTATTGATTCTTTGTGAGTTTCACATTGGCACCCCAGTCCTGCTCATCTCCCCATCCCCTCATATCTGCCCTTTGCCCTGACAATCTTCCCCACAAAATAAAACATACACAAACAAAAAACAAGCAAAGCATAGAAAACATCTCATTGTGGAAGCTGTAGTGTGTCACAGTGTGTCCCACAGTGTGTCCTTCTGGCCACACATTTCACTTGCAATGTTCATTGCCATGAGTTATTGGTTTGGTCGAAATCTCTGGCTTCTATAATACCATCAATATTAGCTCCTCCTGGTTATCCTGTTGTCTCCCTCTGTCAGGAGATCCTGCAGCTTTGGGTCAGCAGGCCTGGACCTTTCACACATCCCAAACATTTTCAGATTATACAAATGTTGAGGTGGGCCAGCTCAGAGCCCTGAATCTCTCTGTGCCTGGGTGGTGGCTGAGCTGGTCAACATGCCGGCTCCCCCTTAACCATGCCACCAGGATAAGCTCTCCAGCACTGCTCCAGCTAGACCATCAGAAACCTCCACCAGCAGGAGGCAGGGTCACTCTCCTGCTATCATGCCCTTGGGACTTGCTTACCAACACTTGTGCCTCTGGAGCCAGCTCCATTGTGCTGCCCAGTCAAGGCATGGGGCCCACTCTCCTATGTGCTGCAGCCATCAAGGGAGTGGGACAGAGCTTCTGCTCTCACACCCTTGGGGCTGCCTTTGCCATCCAGGCCAGCTTCACTGTGTTGTCCAGGTGAGGTGCAGGTCCCACTTTCCCTGTGTTCTACAGCCAGTGAGAGGGCAGGGCTAGTTCTCTGGTTCTCATGCCTGCAGGGCCAGCTGTCCAGCTACTGCAGGTGGCAGCAAGGGAGGGGTATCACACCTGTACCCACACTACTGTAGGGCAGATGAGTGCTGGGCCAGCTCTCATGCTCTCGCCTTCAGGCCTGCTCAACTGTGCCTCCTCCACCAGGGCCAGCTCTACTCTGCTCCCAGGCAAGATGCAGGACCAGCTCACCTGCGCTCTTGTGACTCCAGGGCCAGCTCTCCCAACTGCTGCGGGTGGCAAGGGGGGAGCTTTGTGGTACTTTTTAATACTGTGTGTTTTTAGATAATTCAACGGGAATCTGAAAGAAATAGTGGGATTTATAGTGTGTCAGGTTTCTGACATTTTTTTTTTTTCTGTAACATGACTTTTTCCCCCTAGGGAAATTCGGCTACCCTTATTAACTTCTAAGTGAATGGTTATTGGTGAAATTAGCTTTTATGGTGCTTACAGACTCAAATGATTCCAAACATTTTTAGCCGGTATATAAGCTTTTGAGATTCACTTACTCTAAAGCAGTGTCATTTTGACTGAAACAGCCATTTGTAATTAGAAAGGCAAATGCAAAGTAGAAGGATTTACTGTGTAATAGCTGGATTTTTAAAAACTCAGATTTCTGTTTCTGGCAAGCTGGACCGAGATAAGGAAAAAGAAATCCTTACACTAAGATCATCCCATTTCTATTCATGTCTTTGAGATGGATAAAGACTTATATTCTGATAGGCTCGGACGTCAGGTCAATGGCTATCTTTCTCAGCAGACTGTGAACTTTTAAACTCTTTGTTTTATATTCAAGCCACAAGTATATGACATATAATAGATGTTCTATAAATATTTGCTGATGGTTTTTTTTTTTTTTTTGTACATTTCCTAAAATCCAGCTGTCTTCCCGCCTTGCCAGAATTCAGTAATTGAGCCTAAACCTGCTTTGAACTGTAATCAGCTATCTCAAGAGGGGAAGTTATTTAGCTCCTATCTTGGTTGGTTGGCTCTAATCCTATCACTACTACTTTAAATTTAGTGAGTTATAACTAGTATTTTAAAAGCAGAGCAGAATAGGAAATATAAGAAAGTGCTACACATAAGATTTTTGCTGTAGACATACTGGATTATAATTTCAAAACATCCTTGCCTCCTACCCATATTCAAAATGTCAAAGCACTCCCAGTGTCTCTCACATGGCAACTCCAAGCCAGCCTTTCTTTACAGTATTTATGCTTCAATGTAACTACTGTTGTTATCATCTGACATGCTAGAGATTCACCACCACCAAGGCCTTGAGCTGCTGAGCAAGCCTTCTACCACCAAACTATACTCCTAGCATTATATCTGTATATTGTATGACCTTGATTTCCCCAGAGTATAAGTTCCAGGAGAGCTCAGCCTTGCTAGTCATTGTTAGTTTCCTCATCTGTGGATGACTGGGTGCTAGCAAGGTCCTTCTTACACACAAGCTAAGAAATATGGTTGAAGGGAAATTCAGAAGTCATTTCTCAGTTCTGACCTGCTAGATGACCATTCTCTGCACCCCTGTAACAATAGCCCCTACCTCCACTGGTTGTTTAGTTTTTCTGTTTTGGTTTTGGTTTTTGGACTAAGTTGGATGGGAGAGGCCAGCCAGGTTCAATTACCACCATCACCTAACATTGGCCTGATACCTAATAGCCTACTCCCTTAAGCCCTATCATAACCATTCAAAGCATTCCAGGCAAAGTGCCAGCTCAGGAACTCGGCCTCTTTGAAATACAGTGCCCCTGAAACCTCCACTCTGGATCTGGTGACTTGTCTTCTGCTGCAGAGCTTAATAGAACATTTATGTCCTTTTCCTCTGAGATCTGGAAATGTCCGTTCAGTTTTAAATTAAATTTTTTTTGAACAGTTGGCCTCTGATATATCTTTAGGGGTAAAGAGATGATACTAGCACTGATAGAGATCTGTGCACTTGAAAATTTGATTCTTTTTTGGAAAACTGCTGACACAGTCTCATTGTCACAGAATTAAATGACCCTGCTGTTTCGACCTGCTGACAGCTTTGACCTTGGGACCCTGAAATTAACTTCTACCACATGGCAAAAACATGCTTTTATAAATATACACATCTACAAATAAGGAGAGATTTTTGTGCCTAAAAAAAAGTTTTGTAATGTAGATAGGTAAAATATGCTGCTGGTCTGAATAAGTAGAAAAGTAAAGAATCAGTGCCTCTCCTGGTGCGGAGTAGTTTCAGAACCCTTTCATAATTGGTGGGTTGTTTGTTCATTTGTTTTGTTTCTATCCAACAGATAAATCCATTGACATTCAGAAAATATATTAATTTAAGAAAGTACAAAGATGGGGCAAGGAGTGCATAGATGGCTCAAGGGTTCGGAGCACTGATGCTCTTCCAGAGGGCCCAAGTTTAGTTAGGTCCCAGTCATCTGCCAGCTAGTAACTTTAACAGCAAGCACAGGGGATCTGATGCCTCTGGCTTCTCCTGGAATCTGCACTCACTTCCACATACCCACATTCAGACACACACACCTACACATAATTAAAAATAATAAAGTAAACCTTTTAAAGGGGCAAGTGACAGTCCTACACCCAGGCAGAGCAGACCACACATTCTGCTGTCGTATGCTTGGGTGGGGCGGCAGACAGTGTGGAGATGAGGCTGTATGTTCCAGTTCTGTCCAGCTCTTATCTGTTGGAAAAGGAAGACTTCTTGCTGGTTTTGTAAGCACACAGCTGGAAGGAGCTGTTGCAATCTTGTTTCTGACTACTCCTGCTTGCCTGCTTTAGTCACAAGCAGAGTGGGACTCCCACTCTAGCCAAAAAGGTTGTGATAAGTTTCAAAATAAAAAATCCAGATCTGAGCATACCATCACACTTGCTAGTCCATTGTTAATTGTGCCACATTTCTAGTCTAAATTTAGCTAACTTTCTTTTTTTCTTTTCCTTTCTTTCTTTCTTTCCTTTTTTTTTTTTTTTTTTTTTTGACAAAGATAACTATGCAAACATTTAAAAGAAAAACTTTACCCAAAGTTAACCACCCCCAACTTCTGTTTGGTTTCCTGCAATGTTTAGATGACTCATTCTCTTCCAAGAAATCTTAAAGAAAAGAGATCCAGGCCGTGTGTTGGTGCACAAAGACCGCACTGTAAATTCCTTTTCCTCCCTGCCTAGAAACCCCTTTGCTTCTTTATAGCGAAGGGAAAGCTCTGCAGTCCCCATTGTCTTCTACTTGGCTTCATCAATTTTGTTGTTCCTAGGAATAAATGTGCTCCTTGTCTTTGGGTGGGGCTCCCTAGTAACTTCCCAGCTCCTTTAACCCCTCAGTGGAGATCTGCACGGAAGCACTTCCTGAGGCCTTACTTTTCCCTGAAGGCCTACTGTTAAGGCTTCTGGGCTGGAGAACAGGTGGCCTTTTATCATCTGTGAAAGGAGAGACACTGGCCAGTTCCTGCCTCTCTTCTGGGTCAGAATTGCTTGTTAGGAGTTTTAATTGTATATTTTAACTGAGCGAACTAGAGCTAGTTACATGTGTGTTCCCAGCCCAGCCAGAGGGAACGGCGAATCTGATTGCTTCAGCAGCTTGTTCAAATAAACAGGGATAATAGTTCATTGGTATTCCCAACTAATCAGAACACAGAAGGAAACATCTGCCTGTCTTAATTGCTATTTTATTAGACTTTCCCTCCTCTTTCCTCCCTTCCTCTTTTCATTCCTGGACTCCTACTAGTTTATTTAGGTCCTGGCTAAGCAACATAGTACAGGATCAGGTACCATCTCGTTTAATCTTTGCCATTTAAACATAGGATGAGGTGAGAAAGGCTAGAGTGCTGGCCAGGGGAGCCTCTGGAGCTGGGCGGGCGGCAGCTGATGGTGATGGTGATGCTCGTGCTCACCTCTGACTGCTGACTCTGCGGCAGATGGTGAGTCATTTCTCCTCTCTTTGCCTTCTTGCTCCTCTGTTGCTTCTGTGGAGCTCAGCCTTCCTCTCCATGGGAGGAAATTCCACAGGAAGTTGTAGACCAACAGTTGAAAGCTACTGTCTTCCCAGTACCAGAGGAACTAGGAATGGGAAATCTAAAACAGGCAAGGTATCCCCGAAGCTTTCATTTTGCTGGCATCTGGATCCTGAAAGAGAACTTGTGCCTTGTATTTTACTCTGCTCTGAAGCCAGTCTGCTTGGCTCTAATATGGACACACGGTTAGAAATAAGTTCGAGCCACAAAGAAAGTGACCACAATTCCAACTGAAATGTCTCAATAAGGCAGAACTGTTGATCAAGAGTAAACAAGAGAAATTTTATTCTTGATTAAAGACACAAGGCCAGGAAGTGTTCTTGGTTTTTATTCTAAAGCAGTTAGTGACTGTCTTTTCCTGTGGGATGGGATTCTACCTCAGTCCTTCAAGATTGGCCAGTTTTTATAAGAATCTGCACAAGGAAATAAGAAAGAGGCCAAGAATGCAGCAAGGCCTTTGTGTGAATAAAAGCTTTACTGAGTGAGGGATTAAAGCATTTACATAAAGGTTTTATAAGGTGGAAGAGAAACAAAAGATTTGAATTCTACCTTCTAAACAAATGTGTTTGACTGAAAAAGACTATTATTTAATGTTTTTCTTACAATAAGAACACAGGCAAAATATCACATAGAACCATAGACTGGTAGAGGTTTGTGTCATAGTAAGCTTCAGCTGTCAACTTGACACGGACCTACAGAGTCAACTGGGAAGAAGGAGCTCAGAGGTTGTCCTTGATGTGTCTGTGAGACATTTGAAAATTGCTAATTGATGTAAGGGGTTAGCCCACTGTGAGCAGTACCATTATTAGGCAGGTCGGCCTGGACTGTATAAGAAATGTAGCTGAAAGTGAGCCTGGAAGCTAACCAGTAACCAGCATTCTCCAGTGCTCTCTCTTTATTCCATGCCTTCAGCTTCTGACTTGGCTATCCTCAGTGATGGACATTGGCTGGGCCATGTTTCATGTAAGCCAGACAAACCCTTTCTTCCCCCATGTTGCTTTTGATCAGTGTTTTGTCTTGTTGTATCATTAGAAAAACCAAACAAGGACAGTAAGAAAAGGTCTTTTAAAAAAATTAGTATTTTAGGTTAGCATATAAAGTGATGAGTTCTATCCCAGCATCTTCATACATGTGCGTCATTATATTTTGTTCTCTTGTTCCCTCCCCCAGAGTTCCTCATATGTACCTCCCTCCAGCTGTTTCCCTTTCTTCCCCCAGTTAACGCCAACTTCTGCTTTCTTCTTCTTCTTCTTTTTTTTTTTTTTTTTTGTTTTTTTTTTTTGTTTTGTTTTTCAAGACAGGATTTCTCTGTGTAGCCCTGGCTGTCCTGGAACTCACTCTATAGACCAGGCTGGACTCGAACTCAGAAATCCACCTGTCTCTGCCTCCCAAGTGCTGGGATCAAAGGTGTGCACGCCACCATGCCCGGTTTAACTTCTGCTTTCTTATGACATATATCCCATTACTCTATTTCCCAGCTCACTTAAAATCTGTTCCTCCCCTTTCATAATGCCCTATCCAATTTCATAACCTACACATGCAATTTTAAATCTGGATTCTCTATGAGAGAACAAACGTGGTATTTGCTTTTTTGATGTTATTTTTATGCTTGTATGGTTATCTTCTTTTTGGGTTTGTTGAAAGAAGATTACTTTCTCTGTTTTTCTAGGGTGTAGTTTCCCTCCTTGTGTGGGCGTTTTCCGTCTATTATCCTTTGTAGGGCTAGATTTGTGGAAAGATATTGTGTACATTTTGTTTTATCATGGAATCTCTTGGTTTCTCCATCTATGATGATTGAGAGTTTTGCTGGGTATAGTAGCCTGGGCTGTCATTTGTTCTTTCAGGATCTGTATGAGATCTGCCCAGGATCTTCTAGCTTTCATTGTCTCTGGTAAGAAGTCTGGTGTAATTCTGATAGGTCTGCCTTTATAAGTTACTTGCCCTTTTTCCCTTACTGCTTTTAATATTCTTTCTTTATTTAGTGCATTTGGAGTTTGATTATTATGTGCCAGGAGGAATTTCTGTTCTGGTCCAGTCTGTTTGGAGTTCTGTAGGCTTCTTCTATGTTCATGGGTATCTCTTTCTTTAGGTTAGGGAAATTTTCTTCTATAATTTTGTTGAAGATATTTACTGACCCTTTAAGTAGTAAATCTTCGCTCTCTTCTATACCTATAATCCTTAGGTTTGGTCTTCTCATTGTGTCCTGGATTTCCTGGATGTTTTGGGTTACAAGCTTTTTGCACACATTGTACCTCACACAATAATTATGGGTAACTTCAACACCCCACTCTCATCAGTAGACAAATCAGGGAGACACAAACTAAACAGAGACACAGTGAAACTAACAGAAGTTATGGACCAAATGGATTTAACAGATATCTATAGAACATCCTAAATCAAAAGAATATACCTTCTTCTCAGTACTTCATGGTACCTTCTCCAAAATTGACCATATAATTGGTGACAAAACAGACCTCAACAGATATGAGAAGATTGAAATAATCCCATGCCTCCTATCAGATCACTATGGATTAAGGCTGGTCTTCAATAGCAACAAAAACAACAGAAAGCCCACATACATAGGAAGCTGAACAATGATCTACTCAATGATACTTTGGTCAAGGAGGAAATAAGGAAAGAAATCAAAGACTTTTTAGAATTTAATGAAAATTAATGCACAACATACCCAAACTTATGGGAACAATGAAAGCAGTACTAAGAGGAAAACTCATAGCTCTGAGTGCCTCCAAAAAGAAACCGGAGAGAGCATACACTAGCAGCTTAATGCACTAGTGCATTAATTAATGCACCTGAAAGCACTAGAACAGAAAGAAGCTAATACACCCAAGAGGAGAGGAAGGCAGGAAATCATCAAACTCAAGGCTGAAATCAACCAAGTAGAAACAAAAAGAACTATACAAAGAATCAACAAAACCAGCAGCTGGTTCTTTAGAAATCAACAAGATAGATAAACCTTTAGCCAGACTAGCCAGAGAGCACAGAGACACAGTATCCAAATTAACAAAATTAGAAATGAAAAGGGAGGAGGGGTGGGGGGGTGGCGCATGCCTTTAATCCCAGCACTTGGGAGGCAGAGGCAGGCGGATTTCTGAGTTCGCGGCCAGCCTGATCTACAGAGTGAGTTCCAGGACAGCCAGGGCTACACAGAGAAACCCTGTCTCTTGAAACACCAAAAAAAAAAAAAAAAAAAAAGGAAAAAAAAAGAAATGAAAAGGGAGATATAACAACAGAAACTAAGGAAATTAAAAAAAATCAGATTCTACTACAAAAGCCAATACTCAACACAACTGGAAAATCTGGATGAAATGAATAATTTTCTAGACAGATACCAAATACCCAAGTTAAATCAGGATTAGATAGACCATCTAAACAGTCCCATAACCCCTAAAGAAATAGAAGCAGTCATTGAAAGTCTCCCAACCAAAAAAAGCACAGGACCAGATGGTTTTAGTGAAGAATTCTATCAGACCTACAAAGAAGTCCTAACACCAATATTCTAACTATTCCACAAAATAGAAACAGAAGGAGCACTACCCAACTCATTCTATGAAGCCACAATTATGCTGATACCAAAACCACACAAAGATCCTACAAAGAAAGAGAACTTCAGACCAATTTCCCTTATGAATGTTGATGCAAAAATACTCAATAAAATTCTTGACAGCCAAATCCACGAACACATCAAAATGATCATTCACAATCAAGTAGGCTTCATCCCAGGGATGCAGGAATGGTACAGTATACAGAAATCCATCAATGTAATCCACTACATAAACAAATTCAAGGAAAAAAACCACATGGTCATTTCATTAGATACTGAAAAAGTATTTGACAAAATTCAGCATCCTTTCACGTTAAAAGTCTTGGAAAAGCCGGGCGGTGGTGGCGCATGCCTTTAATCCCAGCACTTGGGAGGCAGAGGCAGGTGGATTTCTGAGTTCGAGGCCAACCTGGTCTACAGAGTGAGTTCCAGGACAGCCAGAGCTACACAGAGAAACCCTGTCTCGAAAACAACCAAAAAAAAAGTCTTGGAAAGATCAGGAATTCAAGGCCCATACCTAAACATAGTAAAAGCAATATACAGCAAACCAATAGCCAACATCAAACTAAATGGAGAGAAACTTAAAGCAATCCCACTAAAATCAGGGACTAGACAAGGCTGCCCCCTCTCTCCATATCTATTCAGTATAGTACTTGAAGTTCTAGCTAGAGCAATTAGAAAACAAAAAGAGGTCAAAGGGATCAAATTAAAAAGTAAGAAGTCAAACTATGACTATTTGCAGATGATATGATAGTATACTTATATGACCCCCAAAATTCCACCAGAGAACTCCTTCCTACAGCTCATAAACAACTTCAGGAAAGTGGCCGGATATAAAGTTAACTCAAAGAAATCAGTAGCCTTCCTATACTGAAAGGATAGTCAGGCTGAGAAAGAAATTAGGGAAATGACACCCTTTACAATAGTCACAAACAATATAATATATCTTGGTATGACTCTACCCAAACAAGTGAAAGATCTGTGTGACAAGAACTTCAAGTTTCTGAAGAAATCAAAGAAGACCTCAGAAGATGGAAAGATCTCCCATGCTCATGGATTGGCAGGGTTAATATAGTAAAAATGGCCATCTTACTAAAAGCAATCTACAGATTCAATGCAATCCCATCAAAATTCCAACTCAATTTTTCATAGAGTTAGAAAGAGCAATTCTCAAATTCATCTGGAATAACAAAAACCCCAGAACAGCCAAAACTATTCTCAACAATAAAAGAACTTCTGGGGGAATCAGTATCCCGGATCTCAAGCAGTACTACAGAGCAATAGTGTTAAAACTGCATGGTATTGGTTCAGTGACAGGCAGGTAGATCATTGGAATAGAACTGAAGACCCAGAAATGAACCCACACACCTGTGGTCACTTGATCTTTGACAAAGGAGCTAAAACCATCCAGGGGGAAAAAAGATAGCCTTTTCAACAAATTGTGCTGGTTCAACTGGCAGTTAGCATGCAGAAGAATGCAAATCGATCCATTCTTAACTCCTTGTACAAAGCTCAAGTCCAAGTGGATCAAGGACCTCCACATCAAACCAGATACACTGAAACTAATAGAAAAGAAAGTGGGGAAGAGCCTTGAGCACATGGGCACAGGGGAAATTTTCCTGAACAGAACACTAATAGCTTGTGCTCTAAGATCAAGAATTGACAAATGGAACTTCATAAAATTACAAAGTTTCTGTAAGGCAGAGGACATTGTCAATAGGATAAAACAGCAACCAACAAATTGGGAAAAGATCTTTACCAACCCTACATCCAACAGAGGGCTAATATCCAATATATACAAAGAACTCAATAAATTAGACTCCAGAGAATCAAATTACTCTATTAAAAAATGGAGTACAGAGCTAAACAAATAATTTTTAACTGAAGAATATTGAATGGCTGAGAAATAAATACCTAAGGAAATGTTCAACATCCTTAGTCATCAGGGAAATACAAATCAAAACAACCCTGAGATTTCACCTCATACCAGTCTTGGCTTTGATCTTGGCTAAGATCAAAAACTCAGGAGACAACAGGTGCTGGCAAGGATAATACTCTGGTCCTTCTTAGAAGGGGGAACAAAACACCCACAGAAAACTGGGCATGATAACTAATGGAGGGCCCTGTTTTACCACTTTCTCAGCTTTTAAGTTTATTTTCTGCGCTATTAGAGTCCTTTTCAGTTATTGCTATTGCATATATCTTGGGATATCTTCCCTAGGTTTTCCTCTAGACGTTTCAAAGTTCCAGGTCCTACAATATGATGCAAAGACTTTCATTTTACAGAAGGCAAAATGAGCCTGGAGAAATTGACATGAGCAGCCAAATTATAGCAAATGCTGTGGTTTAAATATGAACTGTCCTTCATAGGCCCGTGTGTTTGAGCACTTGGCCCAGGAAGATGGCACCGTTTGGGAAGGTTGTGGAACCTTTAGGAGTTGGAAACTTCCTGGAGGAAGGAGATCATTGGGACAGGCCTTCAGCCTGCTCAGTCTCTGTTTTGTGATCCACCCACTTCCTCATTCCTGCCCCTATGCCTTCCCCAACAAGATAGAAGGCACCTTCTTGAACTGTAACCTCAGTAACCTCAATTGCTTCTTGAAAGGTCTTTTGTCAACACAACAATGAAAATTAGCAAAGACACAGCTGGCGATAGGAAAGCTGATACTAGCAGAAATTGTTGTAGTTGCTCATTTGTGGTCCTTCCGCATTTTTAAACATTACCAAATACAAAACATATAAATATTCATGATAGAAGTCACCTCTGTTATATCCCATAATGAATACCCTAATAGAAACAAAATTAACCATAGAACTTAATTGTAAAGTGGCAAAACAATTTTTAAAATGATCAGACTCAGGCAAAAGTTGTGCCAAGACAACTCAGTGGATAAAGGCACTTACTAACAATCCTGAGTTTGATGCCCCGAATCTTCATGTTGGAGAGAACTGACTCAGGCAAGTTTTCTCTGCCCTCAGTGTGCCCTGTGGGGGAACACATGTTCTTTCCCTTCCTCTTCCTCTCCCCCCCCCTCCCCACACACCTTGAAAAAGCATTGTGAATGAAAGGACTCTTCCCTTGCTTCAGAAATGAGCTACATGAGTGTCAATTTTAAGTGCTGGAGATGCAGCCCAGTGATAGGTGCTTACCTGATACCCACAAGATCCCAAGTTCAATTCCCAATATGGAAAAGTAAAAAGAAGTGTGTTATGCTATTGCAGGTATCTGAATTTTTGGTATTGAAAGCAGTAGTCAATTGTTTTTAATCTCTGCATTTTTGTATTAACATTTGGTATAGAAGATACATTTCTTTCCTGCTTCCTCATTCTTCTATTTCTACTATTCCTCATGGTTAGATCCAACCTAGGGTAGGCAGCAATAAAGGATCAGAGAGCTACTGCTGCTCAGAATTAGTCTGTTGGAAACTCCTTAATATGTATTATCAGAATCAGGTACTATTAACTGCTGTTGCAAGACATTATTATTGAAGAACCACTGCCTTAGGAAGTTGGGGAAGAAATAAAACAAGAATTGGGGAACCTGTAGGTCTTAATATCTGCCCCAGAAAAAAAAAAAAAAAAAACAAGTGCACTCAATTTTGGGTGCTTTTCCCTCCTCTGGAGAAGGAATGTACAGACCAATCCTGTGGGGCCTAGCCTGCTGAGGTCAGTGTACTGTCAGTTTAGAAGTACAGTACCTTCCTGCTTGAAGTTTTCTGTTGGAGTTCAGGGTCTTTGAAGTCCTTGAATGTTTATATCCTTTTACTGTCTAATCCTGTTGAACAAGTTATCTTCCTTAGTAATCCAGTGGAGTGTTTGCCTGCAAATAGCTGAGAAAGCCCGATCTACCTAAGCACAGTCGTTAGGTAGGATGTGGCTCTTAAGCCTGCTTTTGAGAACAATTGGAAAATCAAGGGCTGTAACCCATTTTCCCTCTACATGATTGTCTCTGCTGGGCTATAGAAAGGGCCCATTTCATTTCATTAAAGCTCTGAGTAATCTGACATAATTGGTTATCTGATGTGCTAGGTTAAATACTGGGCTGTAATCAAGTTTGTGTCATTTGTAGAGCCTGTGCTGCTCTTGTCTTTGCTGCCACCTCCCATTTCCTTCTGGTTTTCAATTAACCGTCCTTCCTCTTCTCTTTACAGAGTAAAGAAGTTGGCCAGCAGCTCCAAGATGATTTGATGAAGGTCCTGAACGAGCTTTATTCGGTAAATCAGATGGGCCCTGACTCTTCTATCATAGAGAGAAAAAGAGCATTTGCCAGTTTGCAGCCATACTCACGTCAGCAACAGAACTCAGCTGAGGCTGAGGACAGGGCCTGTTCCCCACTGGGGGTGACCCCACCCATTTTTTTTCCACACTCAATTTTTTTCAAAACCAGATGAACCAAAAACTATTTTTCCAGTTGTGCAATTTTATTCTAGCTTCATCTGGGGCACCATCGAAAGAAACCAGCCAAGGTCTAGGTTACCAGCACAGCTGTCACCATTACCAGCCAGCTAGTAACCCCAAATTTGATGGCAAGGAATGTAGCCACCACACACTTGTGCATTTCGAAAAGCATTTATCATCTTAAATTATGCATTGGAACTTAAATTTATTGCAGTTTAAGATTAGAGCAGAGGCTGTAAAGGGAAGCACAGATTCCTAAAGTCTGCCACGCATAGCACTATTTTAGGCAGGAAGAACGTTGCAAACACAGCAGAGAGGTAAGCTGCTGGCTTGGAGAAAGGAAGGCAGTCTGCTTAAACTCCTTGGACTGTGACTTGTAGGCTGAAATGTGCAGTGTGCCTCAGAAGTGCTGGTGGTTGTTTTCTCTCAGCCATGTTTTATTCATTATACTGAGACACACACACACACACACACACACACACACACACACACACACACCAAGGAAGTTCCTGCTGCCATAGGAGGAATGCTTCAATTGTACAACTTGTAGCTTTTCCAGACTCTTCCCAAAGTTTGCTTGTGCCAGCACTATGTGTGATTTTCTAGAGTGCCCTAACCTATTTGAAGATGTAAATGATTTTCTGTATTTACTTCTTCCTCCCTCCCTTCTTCCCTCTGGTCCTCTCTCCTTCCCTCCCTCTCTCTTTCCTTCCCTCTCTCCTTCCCTCCCTCTCTCCTTCCCTCCTCTCTCCATGCTTCACCCCCTCACTTCACAGGATGGGAGGGCAGTGGTGTGTGCTTCATAAGCATCTGAGATCAGAATTCCAAATTCTTGACCCAGAAGTGTAGGTGTGGCCAGTATGTCATGGCAACTGTTGGTAAATAGACTTGAGTGATCATCTAATTTGTCTCCAGTGATGCTCCAATTGTTTTGAATTTCTATTCACTGACTCCTAGTTCTAAAGCCAAGTAATAGGTGGTACTCTTTGTCCCCTAAGTTTTTATTTCTCCGGAATGAAGTTAAAACTTTTAAAAAATAAAGCCCGGCGGTGGTGGTGGCGCACGCCTGTAATCCCAGCACTTGGGAGGCAGAGGCAGGCAGATTTCTGAGTTTGAGGCCAGCCTGGTCTACAGAGTGAGTTGCAGGACAGCCAGGACTACACAGAGAAACCCTGTCTGGAAAAAAAAAAAAGAAAGAAAGAAACATAGTATTGTGAACCATTTTCAGAGTGGTTCCTGAACCTTATCTTTTCATTGCTTAATGTCTCTTTATTTTTAGAGCATCTTCTAGGTACCAAGAAGAGCTGAGGCTTGCCTCTGTAGAATTCTCTAGTATAACACATGACACATGTTATTCTAGGACTCCTTTTGTTTTCCCAATAAATACGCATCCTGAGCTTTTGCTATTTGCTGCTGTTTCTCAGAAGTCAAGCAGCAAACCTCAAACCAGCTCAGACCCAGCATAATGCTTTTGCAGTGAGGCAGCAGAGGAAGAACGGTGTCTGAGGAAATGCTAGTTTTGCCTTACTCATAAGCTTTGACTTACAAAGCAAATGGCAATGTGTAAGCTGTGGTGGAATGAGGACAAAAGCCATGGAGCTTGCTGCTCTTTCTAATGAAGGACAAGACGGGTCTCCCCACCCCTGCCCCGTGTCTACCATTCCCTATTTATTATTTTTAGTATTTATTTTGAGTGTGCATAAGGGACCATTCTTAGAAGTTTGTTCTCTCCTGCCACCTTGTGGGATCTGGGAATCAAACTCAGGTCATTAGGCCTCTGTGTACTCAGCCATCTCCCAGCCCTGAGACCTCTATGCTTAGTCTTCAGACCAATATTGGCAATTGCTTCTGTGGCCACCTTGAGCCCATAGTTAATACAGAGGATAAAGCCTTCTCACTAGCATCCACATGCAGAAATTAGTGAGTGTGCTGCTCCCTGCTTTGAGAAGAATTATTATACTTAAGATTTGTCAAGTCCCAAATATGACTTAACTATTTACATCTAAATGGAAAAAGAAAAACAGAAGATACCAGGAACTTCCAGAGCGGATAGAACAGACTGTGGTATACTGAGCCTTAAACAGGGTAATCTCCATTCCTACAAAGTAGAATGTGTGGCAGTGTCTGCTGTTTTTAGTTGTCATGATTAGAGGATTTGGTGGCATAGTGGCATCTACAAAGTGGCCACCATGTATGTAGTGGCCTATTATGCTGCTAACATCCTACAATGTACAGAACAATTTACCGCAGTGATTATCTAGCTCCAAATGTCAGTAGTACCAAGATTGAGAAGCATGGGTGTGCTAACCCTAGACTGCTAAATTAGACACCTGAGAGTCTGTGCCTCCCTGGCTACTAGATACATGCAATTGGAAGGACACCTCCCACTGCAAAAGTCAGCATGATGATGAGAGTTGATGTGAAGTTTGTTGGTTTTCCACCCAGCAATTTCCCAGAAGCAGCAGCTAGTGCCATGCTCTGATACCTGCATGCCATGTGGCTGACAGTGGTCGAGGAATTCATATTTTCAAAATATGAGACTATAGTTAAGGATCAAATGAATTTGAAGATTCTGTATAGATCATTAGAAAAGTTACAGACTAGAATTAGGAGTCGTTGCTTATGTAGGGTAAGATTAGTTTAGTACTGGTGTTAGATTTGGGTGACTATCCATCCTTTTTGCTGGTTATCCTAGTGCTCATGAAGAGAGAGCCACATTTAATTCGATACTTGAGAAGCAGAGGCAGATAGATCTGTTGAGTTCAAGGCCAGCCTGTTCTACATAGTGAGTTCCAGGTCAGCCAGGGTGAAAGAGTGAAACCTTCTCTTAAACAGTTTCCTAGGACATATTTTTAGTGCTGAATTGGTAGTCTTGAGGAAAGCAGGATGTTAGTCACCCTACATGAGATAGTGGTTTCCTCAAGCAGGAACTTGATACTACCATGTGCTGGCTTTGGACAGTTATTTGCCATATATATATACTCTTTGGGCATTAGGAAGAGAATAGGGAAGAGTTTCTTCTAAAGAGCCTTTCCCTATTTGCTCTATTCAAAAAAACAGGAAAGAACCTCTGCTTTCACTGATTCTGTCAGCAATAGAGATCATGTGTGATTTGTGGATCATTGAAAGAAGAGATGAAGGTATTAAGAAAGCTACTGTAAGCCGAGCGGTGGTGACACACGCCTTTAATCCCAGCACTTGGGAGGCAGAGGCAGGCGGATTTCTGAGTTCGAGGCCAACCTGGTCTACAGAGTGAGTTCCAGGACAGCCGGAACTACACAGAGAAACCCTGTCTCGAAAAACCAAAAAAAAAAAAAGAAAAAGAAAAAGAAAGAAAGAAAGAAAGAAAGAAAGAAAGAAAGAAAGAAAACTACTGTATTTTTCAGTGGTCTTCTTGCAGTTGACCCTAACACCCATGAATACTTCTTTTGAGGGAACCAGTTACTCGAGGGTTGATCATCTATGTACTTTGAAACCTTGATGAGCCAAGGGGCAGAGCCCAGGTAGTTCTAAATAAAGATGCCTTTGAACAAGATATCCAGAACCCCACCATAAGTAGCCAGCTGTTCCTCTGCACCTTCCTCTTCTGCCTGAAGGGGCTTTGATTTCCCTGAGTTAGCATTGTGTGCCAGGGGGAGTTTCCCACAGCTGTTCTTCCTGAGAGCAATCCCAGTGATTCTTGCACATATGTATGCCAGTCCATTATTCCCCTCTCCATCACAATGAGCTGGCTAGCTTGTAAGCCAGGGTAAAGTGGTTTTCATTTTCTTTCTGATGTTGTAGGAATGCCTTTGAAGTCAGAGTGCATTACTTCCCAAAGAACTCTTGGATTAATTGTCTGCCTCAATTGTACAGAGAGGCTGTGTCCGGAAAACCCAGGAAGCCCCTACAGGAAAGAGTATATATGGAGGCAGGGAAGCCACATGGATTGACCATGAAGAGCCAGAGCCAAAGAAACACTAACTTAGAGAGACAGAGACAGAGACAGAGAGAGACAGACACTCTGGGGCTATCTTTACTCTAGAGGTTTTATGCTTCTGTATTATCCCTGAATATGTCTCCTTGACTCGGTGCAGCAGCTGATTGCAGGGATGCTTCAAATTGAAATTCAGCACCTGTTCCCTTGATTCAATGTCAGCTAATAGCCCCCTGATACTGTTTGTCTATTTGACCCTGGCATTAGGCACTAGTGATATAAAGACAAATAAAAGATAGTGCTAAACTCAGGGCACTTGGGTTTAATATGCAGCAAAATGAGGTACCAAATGAAAATAAGGTGCTAACTTTTACAAGTCTGTGGTTAGGATGGCATGACTTATGCTCCTTGAAGAGGTACAAGAATGGAATCTTAATTGCCAGTTTCCAGGATGTCTTGGGTTTTTCACCTATCTTCTCCCTTCATTGAGTTCTTCATATTGCTGTATCTTTCCCATTCTCCATCTCTCCTGGACTCTTACTAATAAACTGTTTTCAGTCTTTTCTTCTCTCTATACTATTTCCTCTGAGTTGCCTATTTGGGTCTTGCAAATTTTAGAAAACATTGGAAACTTCCTTAAATGTCTGGAAATCTTTCTATGTACGTGTGTGTGTGTGTGTGTGTGTGTGTGTGTGTGTGTGGTTTTGAGGCAGGGTTTCTCTGTATAGCCCTGGCTGTCCTAGACTCTCTGTCTATAGACCAGGCTGACTTCAAACTCAGCCTGCCTCTGTCTCCTGAGTGCTGGGATTAAAGATGTCCACCACCACACCTGGCTGCCTGCTCATATTTTAAAGTGAGGCATATATGACATTTCCTAACTATGAAAGAGAATGCAAAGAAAAAATTTAATTTCTTTTTTCTTTTCATGAGAGGCTTCTTTGTGTTCTTTAAGGGCAAGGAACAATAGAAGTTGCTGGCTTTATTAAGTTTGAGTGCTTTGATCTCCCATGCTCATTTGCCATGTTTCCTCTTTATCCTGTACTTCATAAAATAAAAATTCACTGTTTTATAATACTATACTCTAATGCTTGAATTCCTTCATCTCGTTTAAGGGAAAAAAGAGAAAAAGAACCCCTTGCCTGTCCTTCTTCAGCCAGCAGGGCAGCTGCCTTTCTAGCTTCTTAGCCTGGAAAAGTAATGATCTGCTCAGGTTTCCTAGACAAGCTTTGTTAATATCATTGGTTGTTGGGACACAGAGTATGTGCAGGGTGACGCTTCCAGGAAATGATGCCAGGTTCACTGTGAGGTGAATATTTAAATTTCTCTCAATCTAAAATGTGACATAATGGAGACTGTACTGAACCTCTGTATTCTCTATTCCTTCTTCCAACTCCAGGTGAATCTCAGCGTACCCACACTGTACCAGGTTTTCCCAGCCTCAGCACCACTGAAATTCTAAAACAGACACATTTTTGTTATAGACTCTCCCATGTATCCTTGTCTCTACCTACTAGCAACTTCTAAGTTCTAGACATTGCCAATTGTTCTCTGGAGTCTAAAGCAGCCCCTAATTGAGATGCTGCTCTCAGTTGAGCAGTTCCATTTCTAAATGAGATCAGTGTCTTCAGGATTTTCTTGCCTGTCCTTTTATCTTTCCTCCCAGCTAGTCCAACTTCAGTCCTATGCAGTCACTGTCCATTAGGGGATATGATGTAGACTTTAGAAGTGGATAGATCTAAGTTTGAATTCTGACTCTGCCATCTACTAGTTGTAAGACTTTTACTGCCATAGGTAATGTTGTTGGGACTTATTTCCTTATCTTTAGAAGTAAAATTGCTCACTTCTTTCATAGAGTTGTTGTGAGGATTGAGTCTGCATACATAAAACTCCTGACACACAGTGTGTGCTGAATGCTAGAGATTGTTAGTAATCTTGAATCAGTGCATTACTTTGTTGTCAGCCACTCACAAGTACTCCCTACTTCCTCCTAGGCTTTCTGCTCCTCTTTAAAGAAACCTCATAACATCACAATTACAGCACTTATGAATTTCCAATTGCTTGATTTATTATCAAATATTTTAATCCTACATAGAATCTGAAAGCTGCCTATGTGGAAACAGAAACTTCCTGCAGAGTAGAATTGGCCCCTGTTTAGCTGGATATAATATATTTCAGAGGCCTGGGAATGAGCTGAGATTCTATCTTCCTGGCCTTCTTGCTAAGAAAAAGTGTTCAATTCCTAGACAATAGCTCTTTTGGAAAATTATGTTCCTTTTTTTCCCCTTGTTTTTAATGACAAAGTCTCTATATATAGTCCTGGCTATCCTGGGATCACTTTGTAGACCAGGCTGGCCTTGAACTCATTAAGATCTTCTTGCACTACTTCCAGACTGCAGGAATTAAAGGCATGCACCACCACACCTTACCCTGTGTCTCTCTTTTTGTGTTACTTCCTGCTGTGGCCAATTCCAGTTACACTTGATATGAATTGTCTTCCTTCCCAGCTTCTTACCTGAGTCATACAGGTCTACAGCCTTCACAGGACATTGTCTAGGATATAGAATTGTTACATGAATGAAATCAACAAGTGTGTGTGTGTGTGTGTGTGTGTGTGTGTGTAGTACTTGGCACAAAGCCAAATATATATTAAGTACTCAGTAAATGGTAGGTGGATTGACATTTCTATGAGAAACATCAGGTATCTAATGGAGATAAAGCAGACCATTAGGGTCTGAAAAAGATGTTCTTATTTCTTATCTACCAGGAGGTGACCAAGCAATAGAAATTACTAAGCTAATATGAGTCATGCTTACAGATAATAATGAATAAAAGGTTTTAAAAAGTGATGAAATTAATATGGAATCATTGCAATAAGCTGTCTTATACTTAGATGTTGACCTTAACATACATGTGCTGAACCACACATTACTGGATTTTCCCCTAGAAAAATGGGAATATTACTTCCGTATAGGAGAGGCCCTGCTGAGTTTTGTTAATCTGTAACATAAAATTGAATCCATTGGCTTGACCTCTGGAGGAAATGTTTTGCAGGTCATGAAGACATATCATATGTATAATGCTGACAGTATCAGTGCTCAGAGCAAACTAAAGGAGGCAGAGAAGCAAGAAGAGAAGCAAATTGGCAAATCAGTAAAGCAAGAGGACCGGCAGACCCCTCGCTCCCCTGACTCCACGGCCAATGTCCGCATTGAGGAGAAACATGTCCGGAGGAGCTCAGTGAAGAAGATTGAGAAGATGAAGGAGAAGGTATACGTGCTCTGGCAACTGTAGATACAGGAAGGGATGCTTGGAAGACAAGACTGCTAATAATAGGTGCTATGAAGGGCTGAACAAAGCAGTTCCTTTGGTTCCTAATGACCAAAGAGTCCTTCTATGCCTTGCCAGGAATCCTGGCTATTGGAAAAACCTAAACATGTGAACTCTCAGATTTTCTTTCCTTTTTTTTTTTTTTTTAAAGATGTATTTATTTATTTCATGTATATGAGTACACCATTACTCTCTTCTTGACACACCAGAAGAGGGCATCAGATACCCATTACAGATGGTTGTGAGCCACCATGTGGTTGTTGGGACCTTAGGACCTCTGGAAGAGCAGTCAGTTAACCGCTGAGCCATCTCTCCAGCCTCAATGCTCAGATTTTAATGTCAAGTTTATTGACAGGAATCAGTAGTCACTTTTCTCATCCCATTTTCCAAATCAAGTGAATTGCCCTATTGCTTTGAGAAACGGGAGACTTTAGACCTTGTATTTTGCCTTTCAATACCAGTGTTTGGGGTAGAGGTTAGAGGCACCCCTTCAAGGCCAACAGCAGGGTAGAGAATAGTATGTGAAGGCAGGATTGTTGTAGAGTGTACGTCTGAACCATTCCTCTCATTCATCAGAGTTGGAATCCACTTGAAAGCAGGGAAGGGGGCTCTTGATGTGCTGGCCTTCATCTCTCACAGAACACCCTCTCTTTAAACCAAAATCATAACAGTAACAGCGATGGGTCATCAGGATGGCTCATCAGGTAAGGTTGCCACCTAGCCTGGCAACCTGAGTCCAAACCCAGGAGCCCACAGGTAGAAGGAAGAAATGACTCCTACAAGTTGCCTTCCAACATCCACAGAGACATAAAGGCATGTGTGCATATGAACATGCACACTGCTTCAAATGAAATAAATATATGCTTTTAATTTTTTAATTAAAAACACTAAAAGTGAACTTGCATTTTCTTTTTAGCGACAAGCCAAGTACACAGAGAATAAGCTGAAGGCCATTAAAGCCCGGAATGAGTATTTATTGGCTTTGGAGGCAACCAATGCATCTGTCTTCAAATACTACATCCATGACCTGTCTGATATTATCGATGTAAGTACCTAAAGCTGGGGTGAGAGGCTGGGACCACCTCTTGCCTAGTTTCAGAAACCTGGTCACGTGTTCCTCATTTCTGTGTTCAGGCATCTTGGCCATTTTGAGAACAATGTGAAGAAAGCAGGCATGATCCGTTATAAAGAAGGTGCACCTTATACTTGATATCATTCACTCCTCACAGCTCTCCATGAGAACAAAGCAATACTGTCATTGCTATTGACTAGTATTCAGAGATTAGTGATTTACCCAGAGTTAATAAAAGGCTGAGACAAAATTTATACCAAATTGATTCCTAAACCCATGTTCATGACTGCTTTGTTCTATTTGTCAACAAATAGTCTTACATCAAAGCTTGTAGAATGAAGCAATGACAAGAAGAATTAGAATGCCTTCCTTGTATTTATTTATCAGTTCGTTTCTTGGGATCTCCTCATTCATTGTCAATCACACCCGTAGATACACAATGCTGTCTTAACTTGCGTAACTTAAGAAACATACTTGCCTAAGGTTTGGGTTTTCAATGTGCTATAAACTAGGATCTTGACTAGGAGGTATCCAAATGCTACAGATATCTGCCCTGTTCTCTTTTGAGATATGACACAAAAATGAGAGAGGAGGGGGTTAGTATGCATGTATACTTTGTAGGTAGCAGACACAGCTGTTGGTCTTTGACCTTATGGGTTAGTCTTTGCTTTGATCTCTTACAGCTTCTCCTCAATCCCGATGTCCTAACATGTCTCTCACATACAAACTGCAGTCTGACCCAGTTGCTGGGCCAGCTTTATATGAAGCTACACAAGCATACCCTCTCTCAAGTCTTCTTCCAGTCACCAAAGTGGCTCTGGAGCCAGCTGATTGAGCATCAGCAGCCCAGTCTCCAGGGCATCACAATATCCTTTCAGAGACCTGTTGTTTGCCTCGGGTTCTTGGCAATAGCCGCTGAGCTGTGAGACTCTAGCCAAAATGCACATGATTTTCTTTTTTTTTTTTTTTTTTTTTTCTGCAAGAGGATTTTAATATACAGAGCTCTGGGGGGTTACAGTCTCCCCACACAGGGTAAAAGAAGTAAGCCCATGCACATGATTTTCTATCAGGGCTTCTTCACAAGCACACCTGCTAGGCTTTACATCATGTGGGGATCTGGGCTCAGATTCACTAGTTAGCATTTCTTAGGCTTGCTACTGAACTATTCTGGAACTCTGTTTTATTTCCTGCCCCTCTGCTCCCAGCAAAATAAGACCTGGACTGTTTAAATCTGGCCTACTTCAGGGTTGCTGAGGAAACTTTTCTAAAATACAGACTGGTATCCTTTCAGCCAGGGAGTTTTGATGAGTAGGTTTTGGCCTCCCAAGGCCTTCGATGTCGTCGTCTCAGCTGGTAATGGAGCCCTGCTCTCCATTCAGGCTCCTCTTTGTTCCCTCTGCTTGTTGATGCCAATCTGAACACTGTCCTTCAGTGAGGTCAAAACCCTAAACCAGTCCCTTCATTCTTCTTCACTGTTAGTAGAGGCCCATTCTCAACAAGGGGGAGACAGGTGCTCTCTATGCTCACTTTCTGCTCTTTATCTCACATTTGGTAAAATGAGTAAGATTTAAAAAAAAAAAAAAAAAAAGTAGACCAGCAGGGTGTTACACCCCTTTACTGGCCTGTCCTCTTCCTTTTGCCTCTAGAGAATATTTGTATCAGTTTCAATATATTACTTACTTCAGGAGAAAAGAGCCTTTTATACGAGTTACAATCTTTGTAATCCATAGGCCCTTCATTAGGCATGGGTAGCTGTTTTAAAAAATCATATAAGAAGCAAGATATTTTGTACTTTTACCTTGCTGAGAACCTAAGTTTCGCAGGATATGGTTTGAAGAGCCACTAGAAAAGAAGTCAGCCTCTGTAGTACTACTTAAAGGACATAGGTTCAGAGGGCTGTGAACTAGTCCAGGGCTGTGGCCATCCAGTAGGCGGCCCTCCAGGCCATGAGCACATGCAGTCTTTTGGGTTGTGTTTTAACTGTATCTTACTTTGTTTGTTGTTTGGTTTTTATTTTTGTAGAATAAACATTAACCTTTTTTACAAAGTAGATGCAAAGCTACTACTCTTCTCCATAATCAGCTAGTACATTTATGGGGTGAGGTATGCATTCAATTTCAGGGTTATAAATAGAATGTAACTGATTTTGCCTAAGATATATTTATGCACTCTAGTGTTTTCAAACCGTGAGCTATGATCCATTAAGGGAACAATAAAATCATATTTATGCATTTAACTTATTTTAAATGATTAGACTAGAAGGGGGAATTCCAGATTATTTAGGTTGCATCAAGTTAATAGTTGCAACTAACCAGGACACGTGGGGATTGATCTCAAGCCACCAGGCTCACATTGCAAGTGTCTACTCACTGAGTTTTCTTGATGCCCCCAGAATATAGTTTTTGTAACTGAATTTTTTTTTCACCCAGGAAGTTTGGGAGTTTTTGGCATTATCACAGTTTTTACATCTATCAATAGTTTCTTCCTTTTTTTTTTATTGGATATATTCTATATTTACAATTCATTTCCCTTTTTCTGGTTCCCCACCCCCAAAGGTCCCACATGTCCTTTTCCCTCCCCCTGCTCTCTCATCCACCCCCTCCCACGTTACTGTTCTTGTACTCCCCCACAATGATGTTTTGGTCCATTCTAGCACCAGTGTCCATTCCTTTCTTCTTGTGAGACATCACTTGATATGTGATTTATGTCTTTGGTGTTCCAAGCTTCTAGACTAATATCCACTTATCAGTGACTGTATACCATGGGTATTCTTTTGAGACTGGGTCACCTCACTTAGTATGACGTTCTCCAGCTCCATCCATTTCTCTAAGAATTTCATGAATTCATTGTTTCTAATGGCTGAATAGTACCCCATTGTGTATATATACCACATTTTTTGTATCCATTCCTCTGTTGAGGGACATCTGGGTTCTTTCCAGCTTCTGGCTATTATATATAAGGCTGCTATGAACATAGTGGAGCATGTATCCTTATTGCATGCTGGGGAATCTTCTGGGTATATTCCCAGGAGTGGTATGGCTGGGTCCTCCGGAAGTATCACGTCCAGTTTTCTGAGGAACCGCCATACTGATTTCCAGAGTGGTTGTACCAGCTTGCATTCCCACCAGCAGTGGAGGAGTGTTCCTATTTTGTCACATCCTCGCCAACACCTGATGTCTTCTGAGTTTTTAATCTTAGCCATTCTGACTGGTGTGAGGTGAAATCTCAGGGTTGTTTTGATTTGCATTTCCCTAATGACTAGTGATGTTGAACATTTTTTAAGGTGTTTCTCAGCCATCCGAATTTCTTCAGGTGAAAAGTCTCTGTTTAGCTATGTACCCCATTTTTGGATAGGGTTATTTGGTTTTCTGGGGTCTAACCTCTTGAGTTCTTTGTATACATTGGAAATTAGCCCTCTGTTGGATGTGGGGTTGGTGAAGATTTTTTCCCAATCTGTTGGTTGCCGATTTATCCTTTTGACAGTGTATTTTGCCTTCCTTTTTTTTTTTTTTAATGCTGTTCTATGCAATTTAAAATGCCCAAACTGTTGTGTAGCAAAGAAGCAAAGAGTGAGTGGGAGCCTGGGTATATGGATATAATGAACTCAACAGTATTCAGGACTTCTTCAAGACATGGGATGAGTGTCATTCCAGGCCATTGCTATCTGTGTCATATGCCACCAGTCTGCCTCCCTTCTAACGGTCTGGCTCAGTCAGTATTAAGACATAAAGGATAAATAAAAAGTTATTTTTAATCAATGTCATTTAACTGATATAAGGACTAGCCTACAATTTCTTTGTATAGTGTAATAAATCCACATGAGATATCATACTCATAATGGAAAAAACTTGACTCTCGGCCAGAAAAGACCTTTCGATCTCACTTGGTAGTTTCTAAGGACTGTAGGCTCATTGGAGTGTGATTTCCTCACCTGCACACTCATCTCTTGGCCTTGGAGCAGAGGAGTAAGCGAAGTGCAGGGCCTTGCCAGGATGGGTAGCTGGGGTGTCGTGAATGTACCCAGAAAGTCTGTGGTGCCACATACACTGAAACTGGGCACGAGAGAACTTGGCTTTCCCATTATGAAACTTTATTGAAAGCAGTTGTTTTTCTCTCTCCTATAGGAAATTGAAGGGTGATATGAAACACTCATTTTTTGTTTCTAGGTTTTCTCTAGATTCTCTCTAGATTCTCTGAGGGAGAATATCAGCTGGTAAGGGGATAATGAACTGTGGACTTAAGCTCATACATTGAGATGCTTCTATTATTCAATTTTTTTCTGAAAGTTTTATTTCTCCCAAGTTTTTATAGTATTTGTGTAGCATTTTATAGTATTTCTATAGCATTTATTTCTGGTATAAACAAAATTGTGTGTTCTCTATACCTGTTGATTCTCATGAGAAATATTCAAATCTCAGTTAACCGTGACAGATAGTGCTTCTTTTCTGAAGGCTTAGTTTTGCCCCTAAAAATACATAGATGGCCAAGGCCCTGTCCATGTCTCCTAGGTTAGCTGAAAGCATGGCAGAACCAGAGGTTACATTGTAAGTTTGATCCTGACTCCTTGGCCCAGAGAAGCTATAGAATGGTTATATAAATAAAGGCAATGATCCCATGTAGGAAAGCTCCCTGCTGTTCTTAGACTATATGCAATAGAACATAAGGGTCAGTACTCTGCCCACTAGATGATTTCCTGAAAAGCTGGACTTTGCCTGTGGTATTCATCAGTCAACTCTATCAAATGCTTTCTGTGAATAAGATGTAAACAAGAATAAGATGCTGGAAAACTCTAGGATACCTGCATTCTGGGTGGGGTGATATGAAATTGCAGGCCTCAGAATGACTGTGTATTGGGGGTCATATGAGGATGAATGCAGTTGAGTCCAAGTAGGACCAGGAATGCAGGGCTGGCTGGCTTCCCAGAGGCTGAGAATTTAATATGGATCTTAAAGAGTGAGTCCAATTCCAGCAGGTGAAAGTTGAAGGGTAATATTTCAGGAAAAGAAATTCGAGGAGCTGAAGGGTAGAGATCAGTAGATTGGAGGATGCTTGTGATTGGTGTTAGAGTCTACACAGTACCAGATATGTGTGAAGTGTATTGTCTGCCACATAACCAACTACAAAGCTGGTATTTTTTTGGGGGGGGGGAATGAAGGGAGATGATGCTGAGTAGGCAGACTATACACAAATTATATTTTCGGTGTCTTAAGTGTTTGTTTGTTTGCCCATTTAACTTTGGTCAAATTATGTAACTTCATTGAGCTTTTGTCTTCCTTGTGTGGAAAACTAAGATAATACAGACTTCAGTGGGGGTGATTGTGAGGATTAAGATGTAGGATATACGTAACTGTTCACTGTCTAGCATGTAGTGAACATCTTTAACAAACAGTAGCATTCTTTACAAGTACAACCTGAAGGTGAATTTTAGCTTAAATAGGGATAAGTATTTTAGGTACTTCAACAGGGGCATGCTAATAGTCATATTTTATGGCAAACAACACTGTTATAAAATGAGGTATGGGTTAGGATAAAGATAAAAAAAAGTAAAGTTTCAAAAAAATATATGAAACTTCATATATTTCAAAAAATATATGAAGATTTCTGAGGAGCACCCTGATTCCTAATTCTTCTCAGTCTGTTGGCAATGTTACGTTTGTTTACTACACCAATAAGTATAGAGTTCATTTTAGGAACTGCAGGACATCTTAGAGATAGGCAAGATTTACAGGTTCAAAGGCAGCCTGATCAGTTAGTTTAACAGCATCTCCTAGAGGAGGAAGGGACCCTGCACGTGCAGCCTCCCAATCAGCCACCTTTGTCTAGATTCCGTTTGCTCTTCCTCCGACTGAATTTAGTGTTTTCCTGTCCTCTGGCTACAGTTATGCTGTCACTGCTGTTACCCTGCTGAAGCCGGGCACCTGCCAGAGTCTGTTGGCACTAAATCCAGAGCTCAGCTCAATGTGTACTCCATTGCAAGCTTTGTGTCAGATGCCTGGAAGGAGGCAGCCTGTCACATGGTTTTTTCTTCCCCAATAGTAGCTGTTCCTGAAGCGATCATGATGAGAGGGAAAGGCTGAGGAAATTAATTTGATGCTTATTTATGCAGTTAAATTACAATCAGGCAGATGGCCTTACTCTATCCAGAGATTTTTCTCTGACATTTCCTCTCAGGCTCTGGACATCAAAGCTGTGTAAATAATAGAGGTGATAATTGATGGCCATGGAATTTGGATCTCGGGGTCTTTATTGGAGGGGTAGGGAATATTGTCATAGTATTACAGAATGGCTTTGCTGAAAAGAGCATTGGGGATTACATTTAATCCAAAGGGTTTTTCCTAGACTTTTTCTTAAGAACTTATTCTTCAAACCAGATCATGCATAGAATCCCAGTTTATTGAATGGAAAAATGAGCAGAGTTGTTTTCATTGAGGTAAAGATAAAAAGGCTTCAAGAACTCCTAGCTGGGTTACCACCTATCCCCTTCTCAGGGATAACCTGGGTGCTGACATTGAACTTCAAAGCTGTAATCTACAGCTTGAAAAACACTTTGGACTAGTCATATTTGTTCATTGAACTGTCAAGGACACCAGTCCGGGGATGGGATAGGAGTAGCTTTTCCAGGGTTGCTTGATTCTGCCTCCTCTACTTTGTTTTGTTTTATTTCCCTTTGTGGGTGTGTGAGTGTGTGTGTGTGTGTGTGTGTGTGTGTGTATAATGAATATGTGCACATGAGTACAGGTGTCCATTCGAGTCCAGAAGAGAGTGTTAAATTTCCTGGATCTGGAGTTACAAGCAGTTATGACCCTAACTGGCCCACCCTTCAGACATGGGTGCTAGGAGCCAAACACAGGTCTTTTGCAATGGGAATAAGAACTCTTAACCACACAGCAATCTCAAGCCCTAAACTTGTTTTTTGAGACAGAATTCTCAGAAGTTCATCTTAGCTAGCTAACCATCAAACCCCTTTTCCCACCTCTTCAGTGCTAGGATTACAGACACAATCACTTATAGGCTTGTGACCAAACATAATTCCTCATATTTGCATACTTTACTAATTGAACTATTCCTCTACTCCTGGTTTTTGTTGTTATCTGTTTAAAAACAGAGACTGGCTTTGAATTGATTCTGTAACTGAGGATAACTTTGAACTTCTGATCTTCCTGCTTTCCCCTCCTGAGTGTTTGATATTACGGGCCTGCTTTACCACATTCAGTTTATGCAGTGCTGGGGGGAATCAAACCTAAGTCTCCATGCATGCTACCCCATTCCTCAACCCCTACAATTGCTTCTTTCATAGCATTTTCTTCTTTTCATTTTTGTTGTTGAAAATCAGAAACATGATAAGAATCTTTCCAGTAACACTTATATTTAGGACTTTTTGGGTTAGCTTTCTTCAGCTCAGGCCTGTCCCTGATCACTGAAAGTTGATGTCATGACTCAACCAACCTTCTGGTTCTCTTCTTTTCCCACCTACCTAGAGTTGAGTGCATGTGAATTTATTGCACTCCAGATTTTTGACTCCCGACTGCTCCACTGGCCTGGAAAGCTTGCTATGTAGTGACTTCTAACCACAGCAACCCTCAGAGAATCGTGGCAAACTGTATGATTATTGCTGAATTTTGTTGTTATGACAAACCAAGAAACAGAACAGAATTCTCTGTTGGCCATTCTCAATTTTATGAAATATCATTTTGTTAACTCTTGTCATTATTTCTTATGAACCTTCTTCTGTCTAACCACCTCAGTGGTTATGCTAACTACTGAACTAGGGGCAGGAACTATTCCCCATGTCTTGAAATTATAATCTCAGCTTCCTTCCTGCTACAGTCAGTAAGTCACCTTGATATGGTCAGATCTACCCCAAGACCACTTCCCATCCTGTCAGGCCTTGGGATGTCTGTGGTATGCTTATGTGCCTCCTTCTTTCCACAGCAGTGTTGTGACCTAGGCTACCATGCTAGCCTGAACCGGGCTCTACGCACTTTCCTGTCTGCTGAATTAAACCTGGAACAATCAAAACATGAAGGTCTGGATGCTATTGAAAATGCAGTAGAAAACCTAGATGCCACCAGTGACAAACAACGGCTCATGGAGATGTACAACAATGTTTTCTGCCCCCCTATGAAATTTGAATTCCAGCCCCACATGGGAGATATGGTAAGGCCCTTTGCTGTATTGCACCTTTCCCCCAAAGGGACTTGAATATGCTAGAGTTGTATATAGTTTATTACATCTGAAGGAGAGGGAGCTTCCCATCAAGTAAACTGTGTTCTATTCTTTCAGACCCTGCAGTATATTGCTTTGATTTCGACTGATGTGTTTATCCTTGAGTCTAGGTTCATGTTCCATCTAATCCAGCTGTCCTGAGCTGCAGAGTGGATGGCTCTCCCAGAGAGTTGCTCACCCTGACCCAAGTAACTGTGTCCCAGAAACCTGACTGGGGTAACCGGGGAATAAAGAAAAGCAGACACATGTACAAAAAAGCTGGGGCTGGGTAGGTTGTGCTAGCTTTGATTGAGTGTATGACATTGGTCCTTGATATGACCATGCCCTTGTCAAAAATACACATTCATTCAGGACTTTATCTACTTTTTACAGACTCTTTCATAAGCTTCCTCAGCTCCCCACAGTAGTTAGACCAAAAGGAATAGATGAGAAGAAATCACAAATCTGCAAGGTGCTCTTGCTAGTAGTGCTTCCCTGGATTAGAATCTAGATTCTTCAGAAACTTTGCTCTAGCCTGATAGCAACAGTATGCTAATCAGACAGTTTACTGTCATAGACTGGCCACAGTGGAGTAGTACATTTCTGTCTTATATACAAAATATAAAGTGGTTTCTCATCTTTTCTTCTGGGGGAAAACCTAACCCCTTACAGTTTGTTTCCATTGCTGTGGCTGAGTAGATGTCAGCATCTAGACAGATGGAAAACTAAAACAGCATCATGTTAGTTAGACGGGGGCATTGCCAGCTTCCAGGAAGCCCTATTCCTCACCTGCTTGACTTCAGTTCAGATTTGTCTTCTAGGCTGCCATTGAGATTCCTTCCCCAAAATAAGTGGAACTTGGGACTATCTGAATGAACTGGTTGATTTTTTTTTTTCTGATGTTATCTCAGTTCTCTTCTGAGCCAAACAGCATGTCTCCATAAAGGGGAATCCAGATGACGGGTACTCAGGCCCCCTCCTTGCCCAGTCAGAACCACATTTCCATACTCTAAAGCACAGATGGAATGCATTACCTTGCATCCTGGCCAAAGATCACTGACAAAGCATGCATCAGCAGCTCTGCTGCTCCTTAAAGAAACAGGATTGGAGGTGATTTAGGTGATTTTTTTTTTCCTCTAATTCTTCCATGCTAGGCCAGTGTGACTTTAAAAATTAATAGTTTATTCTTTTGCCCTGTATGTGATACAGCTGATTGGTGGCTTGGCCAGGAAAGGAGCCAGAATTTCCCATCTGACTTAGAGATGAGATGTCAAGTCATTCTTGGACCCTGCTAGCAGGCTTTCTGCCTGATGTGAGATCTTTGTAGGCAGAAGGAAGGAGCTGCCTGTAAGTCCTTTAAATGGGGCCAAAGTTCAGGTGGCATTTTAATGGAAGCTCTGAGACTGGAATTGGCTACACTGGTGTTCTTGGGCTGCCGATAGGACTGATGTCAGCCGCTCTTGGATGCACTAGGACTTGGTGCCTGTTTCTACTGTTGGTGCACACAGAGGTTTGAGGGCACTGGATGCATGACTGGTGACATCAGGGCCAGAAACAGAAATTTCATTCTTGGTAGTAACCCATCTGGCCAACAAACTTTCTCCATTATGTCTACTTCTAAAAGCCTTAGTGAAATCAGCTCCAAATCTTGAGCAAGCCTCTCAGCTGAAGAAGAGATCAAATCAGTTGGAATCTTAAATACCAAAGAGGAAAAATTTTCAGTTCCCTCCATTTGAAGAAAAGATTTATTTTTTGAGTAAGAGAGTAGTTTACAAGTATATGAATATACTCAGACTTTGCTGAGGGCAAAGGAGCCGAATTCTGTCGAGATGTCTCTTCTGGTAAGAGCTAAAGGACACTTGATAATAAAGTGACATGGGTCCTATCCTTCATCTCCTAGCCTTCTGCCTGTCAACAGTCATCTGGGAGATCAGATGACCTCATGCCATAGCCTTACCTTTTATCAAGAGACTCTAGGTCAGCTGTTCCTTCACAGAGGATAAAGTTGGTTAATTGGGGATGGGAGTACAGGGGATCCCATGCCCAGTGGGATACAGTGATGGCTATGTAAAAGATGTCAGAGTCCTTCTGTCAGATCTCATATCCACTTGGGCTTATGAACTTGCTCCCATAGTCACATGAACTCTTTCCCATTGCGTCAAAGCTCTTGTGCATGGCCCAGATTTATAAACATACATGGTGCCAGCAGCAGCAAGTTAGCTTCCTGGCCCACTTCTCCCCTGTTTTTTAACTCTAGTGTATGAAGTGGAGGAGGGAAGAGCCAGAGAGGTGACTACTTGGACCTTTGGCAGGAACTTCACTGTGTCAAAGTGTTGGGTTCCTGGACCAGGGCTGCTTGAGACACTCTTGTCTAGCCTCCTCAGAATTCCCTAAACCTGCAGATGTTGCTAGACCTACCCTGCCAACCAGCACCTGCCTATGAGTTACAAAGAGAAACGTGGTCTTTCCAAACAGAATCTCCTCCTCTCTCACATACTGTTTGGTCTAGAAGTTCACACGCATCTTCAATTTTTTTTTTTTCACATAGAAACTGCAAGCCTTCCAGTAGTTGGGATACAATACAATGTAAATAGTTTTGAGCAGTAGTGAGAACTTGAGTCCTCCAAAGATATTTATGTCCTCTTCCTGACCTTCTGTTGCTTTTTCTGACAGGCCTCTCAGCTCTGTGCCCAGCAGCCTGTCCAGAGTGAACTGGTGCAGAGATGCCAACAACTGCAGTCTCGCTTATCCACTTTGAAGATTGAGAACGAAGAGGTGTGTTTCTTTCCTAGGAGGCTCAGAGCCACTGTCTCCTTGTTGAACTACTTGTGGCTGTCCATCAGGGGCAAGTGGAAGGAGCATGCAGAGAATGTCCAGGCCATTGCAAAGATTTCCTGGCTGAATGGAGGCTTGTGCTTTCCCTGCTGCTACATCCTGCCCTTGAAATTCAGGAAGTTGTTCATATGTTGCCAAAGGTTGTGCTCTATTTTGGGCTTTCACAAAATGCCCCTCCCTACTACACGTTTTATCCAAGTGGCACTTAGCCACTGTGTGAACAATATCAAGTCTCTGAAATGGCCCACTCATAACTGGCTTTTTCTAGCATTTTCAAAAGGAAACCTTTTGACTTTGACACTTTAGACATCTCTCCTCTTACAGGAGGGTGACTTTTTTTTTTCTAAACACAGCATATTTTCTTTTAATATCAAGTTTAAAAAGGTAATCCAGGTTTCTGTTGAGCTCAGATGGCTTCTTTCTTGTATTTTTGTAAGTTGGGTCACTTAGTTTGCAAATAGAAAAACAAACCCATTCATTTATTGAAGGTCATGAAACAGCTCCAGGAACATTGAAGGACAAGATCTATCACATATTTTAATTAGCTCCAGTGTGTGGAAATATTGTTTTGCAACTATGTTATTCTATTTTCCTTTGCACTTCCATTATAATAAAGCAATAGTATTAACTCTTAAGCTAAGTATTGGAGCTGGAGAGATGGTTAAGTGGTTAAAAGCACTGGGTGCTCTTGCAGAGGATGCAGGCTTGGCTTCCGGTGCCTGCATGGTGGCTCACAGCCATCTCTACCCTCAGTTCCAGGAGCTCCAACACCCTCTTCTGGCACCGCATGAGACACACACACATGCAGGCAAAACATCCTTCCACATACAGTAAGTCTCTTTGAAGAAAGTAAGCATTACATAAAAGGTACACAGCAGAAAAAGAGTGGTGTTTAGGTGTTTGCTGGAGAGAGCAGTGTGCGGAAACTGGGTTCCTGTGGTGTTCATCACTCAATCATTCAGTACTGTTCAGTGAGAAATGCAGCTGTAATCTGCTGGCATCCTTCCTTCCTACCCCTCTCTTGAGAAGAGAGGCATTCTCCCTCTCAAGCTCCTCCTAGTTGCTCTATCACCTGCTATTTTTATAGCTTGTTCCTCATGATTATTTTGGCCATTATGGTTATAGGTGAAGAAGACAATGGAGGCCACCCTGCAGACCATTCAGGACATTGTGACCGTTGAGGATTTTGATGTATCTGACTGCTTCCAGTATAGCAATTCCATGGAGTCTGTCAAATCTACTGTCTCAGAAACATTCATGAGCAAACCCAGCATTGCTAAGAGGAGAGCTAACCAGCAAGAGACGGAACAGTTTTATTTCACGGTAAGGGCATTCTTTGGCCTTATAGGCACATCAGTAGACACTGACGCCCAGTTTTCCAACTGTCTGAAAAGCAAGCTTTAACTACACAAGATTTGAACCTGGCATACTTGGACATCATCTCTACACTTAAAGCATCTACAAGTTATATGTGTCTTCTGGGGACCTCAAAGAGACTAATGCTCCTAAAGAAATGACTAAGAAAAAAATTAGGGAAATTTTTAACCAGCTAGTATGCTTTCATAGGGAAAGTAGGGAAAGTAGCCCTCTCAGTCACAGGAGATCATGACAAGGGAATTAAGTTTATTGGTTTTTGAGAACTAAATTCAAATATCTTTGCCAATATGTATAGTGTTTTAAGAAATTTAAAGTCCTAAGTGATTTGAATGCATTATCATAATAACTTCGATTATTAGGAAGTTATTTTTTTCTAATTATTGGTAAAAGTTAAAGAGACTTAAACGAACAACTTGGTGGGTTTATAGAGAATTCTAAAGCAGTACATTTTATTCATTTTTCTCAGATCTTTTAGATAGGTAGGTGTGTGTCTTTGTGTCTGTGTGTGCAAATGTTAATAGTTTTTTTAAAAGCTGTTAGCTGGTCTTTTGTGCTGCTTTTTAATAATTAAATTGTTTTGAACTTGCCAAGTATGACTTTTGCCTGCACCAAAATTTATTTCCTTATCTTCTGATGACCAAGAAAAGAAAAAACAGACTTTTCAGTTGTAAGATAACACATGGCCATTGAGAATACACACTGACCAAATGAAGGACTTCACTTGTCTTGCTGTCATGAAGCACACTCAGCATGGAGCTAATTAGATTTTTTCTTCCAGCTGGGACGATTTGTTTAATTTTTTTCTTTGAACATTCTCCTTTTTTCTTTAAGAGCCCTAACATGATTGATTGGTGTTTTTGTAAATCTGTTTCACTTAGTTAAGCTCCAAATCTTTGGTGTTTTTGTTGTTGTAAATCCCAAAGAATATTTTTGAAAGAATATGATTTAAGAATATTGTTCTAAAACAACTCAAAATTTTTTGTTATATAAAGAAAAACATTTTAAAACATGGTCATTGTATAAAACTTAGAAGCAGAAAGAAGAAAATGAATACGTATGAGTCATGTATTTAAAATTATATTTACAAAAATGAGACATTGTTGTATATATTGCATTATAAATTTAAGTCATTTCATTATATTTTCAAATTGCTTGGGTGCAGTTGTTTGTTTCTTGGTGAATGTTCATATGTGCTGGGCAAGAGGTACACCGCTAAGCTCTGACTACAGTCTGCACTACATCTTCTAAGCATGTGCAAATCTACACAGAGGATGCAATGACACACTGCCTACCTCACAGCACTCAGTAACTGCTACCCATTTTACCACCATCATTAATCCATGCATCAGTCATCGTTAAGTTATTCACTGATCATTTGTCATGTATTTACTGTATGCCAGAGTCTATGCTACAAATTGGGAATGCTTGGACTTGGGGAGAAAGAAGAGAACAAGGATTTAGGCCTATACAGGGAGAGCTTTAGTTCTGACTTCATGTGTTTCTAAATAAGAAGGTACAGTCTGTAACTGCGTGAATGTGTGTGAGCAACAACAAGGATGATTCACACAAACTGACTTTTTTGTTTAATATGAGTAGGTCAAAGAGGACTGGCAAGGAGAATAAAATTCTTTAAAGAGAGCAGACTATGTAACAGTGTAAAGGCCTTCAGAAATCCAAATTACATGTTAATAGAACTTCTTGACTCTAATGGGGGCTATCACTGTCCCCCTTGCCAAACTATATTATCTCTTAATAATAGAAATTTTTGGGCAACTCTTTCTGAGCTGATTAAATACCAATGACCCAGTCTTGTTATATATCAGCAGATTCTATTTTTAAAATATATTTTTAAATTTTATATTTATATTAAATATGTAAATTTTATATTTTAAATTTAATCTTGAGAATTCTGTACATGCATACAATGTATTTGACCATTTCACCCCCTCTATTCCAACAGTTAAGGAATTTGAGGGTTTATGGGTTGGGGAGATGGCTTAGTCAGTAAAGTACATGCCACACAAGCACGAAGACTTAAGTTTGAACCTCAGTAACCCATGCAAAAGAACCTAGGATTACACCTGGAGTCCCAGAGCTGGGGAGTAGAAACGGGGAGATCCCTGAGTCTCGCTAGCTAGAATTAGTAAGCTCCAGGTTCAGTGAGAGTCCTTGCCTCAAAAAAAAAAAAAAAAAAAAAAAAAAGCTAGAGAGCAATTGGGGAAGACACTGTGACTAACACAGGCCTCTGGCATATATGCACGCGTGCACACACATTCAACAACAAAAGAGAAGACAAGAAATTTTAGATATAAGAAATCTATACATAACCAAATCTTTTTCAGAATTACTCTCTGCTTTAAACGAATCTATAACATACATATCCAGAAGTTGATATTTCTTCCAAAACAAGAAGGCTGATGAGATGCTTCAGCACTTTTAAGAGCTTATATAGTGCTCTTGCAGAGGATGTGAGTTTGATTTCCAACACCCATGTCCGCAGACTCATAATGACCACCTGTAGCTCTAGCTCTAGGAGATCCAGTTCTCCTGGCTGCTGTGGGCACCAGCACTCACATGTCCATGCACACACAGACACATCATTCAAAATAAATCATTTTTAAGAAAGAAATAACTTTATCTAAACCTGTGACTGCCAAAATCCTACCCACTTGTTCCCCCTTTATCTTAATACATTGGGGTTCTGCAACCCATTTCCTGACTTTGTTAGCAATGGTATTCCTTGTCAAATTTTGTGCACATTGCTTTAACAGCAATGAGCTTTAGCTTATCTACATTTGCAAGAATTCATTACTTTTGTGACTAGTTATGAAAGGTGTCAGGTAATTTATGTTCTGATAGCAGGGCACTTTTGGTAGTATTATTAGTGAAAAGGACATTCAGGTCTCCATATTAGAACAGAAGGCCTGCCTATGCTTGCCAAACAGTGAAGGGAAAAAAGTCAAAGCAGCACATCCTGGAAGTTCCCTGCTCTTGGAAAGTGGTGAAGATGTCCCTCATCATGGTTTAACTCAGAGCTAGTCTGTCTAGTGACCACGTGAGCTTTTAGGATAGTTTTATGACTGCTTGCTACTGTCATCAGATTACTTTGTCCATGTGACATCAATTAGAAATTTGAAGCATGTCTTACAAAGATCAGTTGCCTGCTTCTGCAGAAAATTATAGAATTTTAAACTTGAAGCAACTTTTAAATATCATCTAACCCTATCCTTCTCATTTGAAGGCTTTGGGGAAAAAGAAAAAGGAAAAACATGCAGCGGATCGTTAGCTTGAACAAGGTCAGCTGTTGGCACAGGCTTTCCCTCTGTGCTCAGGTCAGCTGTTGGCACAGGCTTTCCCTCTGTGCCCTGCTGAGGAACTAAAAGGAAAGGCTCAGCAACTCTCCTCCCTTATTACAAGATGGGAAGTGTGTTCTAACCTCCTTGTCTTTTTGGCTGTCACTCATCTTCTATAGTATATCATCCCTCAGTGTCTACTTCATTTTTTTGTTGTTACACCCTTTTGTAAAGACTAAATTATATCAAAAGGAGACTAGAGAGGAGGCACACATGCCTTACCTACTCCTGACACCTCTTTTCACTCCCTTTAGCCATGCATTGAAACTAGTATATTCAGTCCTTTCAGAGGTTTTCTATGCATAGACAATTGGTGATCTATCAGTGAGTGCCCCTTAATACAATAAACTACACTGAAATTGTAGCAAACAGGGCTGGAAATGTAGCTCAGTAGTTAGAGTGCCTGCCTAGCTTGTGTGACACTGAGAGTTCCATCTTTAGCCCTGCAAGTGAAATGGTAAGAAATAACATGTGACAAGCAAGTATGCCACTCTCACTGTCCCCACTGAACTGTCATCACTTATTCTGAATATTATTCATGTTAGCCTAAAAAGAGTTGTCCCATATCTCACAGAAATCTTTTTCCAATGGCTGGACAGAATTCCATTGTATAGTTACATCATCTCCATGTAGCCAGTTCTCTGTTCTGGTTAGCCAAGAATCATCAAAGCCTTAAGAAGTTGGAGTCTCCTAAACATTTTTCTGAAAAAATGGAGTATGGGATTCTTTTTTAAAAAAAAATACGTATTTTTTTCAGATTTATTTTTGTTTATGTGTTTTTTTGTTTGCATGCAATTGCTTCAAAGGTCAGAAGAGGGCACTAGGACCCCAAAACTTTAGCTCACTGCTTGTGAGCCATCATGTGTGTGCTGGAAACTGAACCCAGGTCTTCTGCAAGTGCAGTAAGTGCTCTTAACTGCTGAGCCATCTCTCTAGCCCCAAGTATGGAGTTCTCAAGTGGGAGGTAGGATGAAGGAGGGTTTGAAAATAACAAAGTCAAACTATCTGAATTCTTAGGGGTAGATTTGGGTAAGACAAAGGAGACAAGGCAGGCTTTTGTCTATCAGGCAAGCCACTAACTAGACTTAGAGCTGTGGTCTGGTATGTTACTGTGTGTGTGTGTGTGTGTGTGTGTGTGTGTGTACACATGCATGTGCACACATCATGTGCGTGAGTGTGGTCTGATTATGTATAATCTTGATATTATGCTAAATCACCAAAAGGCCACTTATTCCTCCCCTGGCTTCAGCTGTCTCAACTCTGTGTCTGTTCAGCAGCAACTGAGCCCTTCTACCTCAGCTCCCCTGATAAACACAGGATTATTTATCCCAGCATGTCTGTTCTGACTTCTGGGAGAGATAAGGAGTGATGGATAGCATATCTGCAGACTCGGGGATCCTTTTCCTTACCACCTAGACACCAAACCCGAAGTTCTTCCTACCCTTGTGTTAGGGATGCAGAGCATATCTTGATGCAGTTTGATCCTTTAGATTAATGGAACCTGAAAAGGTAACTGCATACCTCTTTATCAGATGGTTATTTGTTTTAATGGTTCACCAAGTGACTGCTGAAGTTACCCAGTGAGCTGTGAACATGAACTTGGGGTTGATGGAAGGGTCAGGAATTGAGAATAGAAACCTGAGTGAGAGAAAGGAAATTTTATTCATTCCTGTTCAGAATTTTGGCTGTATTCTAAGCATTCTGGTCTGTTAAGACATTAGAGCTTCTTCAGTTTTCTTCTTTAGGAAACTCTTGAGACTCCCAGGATAACCTTCCAAAGATAGGCCTTTCAGGGTTGTACTGTTAGCAATGGATATTTCCTAGAAGCTTTTCCACTCTGGGTCCTGAGTATGATTCCAAACCCACAATTAGGCATTGGATGGGGATTAGGATAGCATCCAGGGAAGGCTGACAGCAAGTGAGCTGACAGCTGGAACAGATGGGAAGAGGAAGGTGACAAGAGAGCCTATTTTCATGCAGATGTTCTCATGCAAAGGCATAAAGGATCAGAGAGCAGGCCTTAAATAAGGCAGCAGAAATGAGGCTTGTTTCTGGTTTGTTTTATTTAGAATAGAGGCTTAGGTTATAATTGCAAGGAACAGTCTATACAGAAGAGAATGAGATTGCTCACCATTTATTCATTCTTTATCTTTATTAAGTTTCTACTATCTGGCACTAAGCATCATGAGTTGTCAGGATAGTCAATGACACGATCTCTGGATAGAAAAACGCCAGAGGGGAGCCAGAGGGGACTCAGAGGGGATAGCCCTTCTGAGACAGGGCTGAATGAAAACGGTGCCATGGGAATTTACACGTTACCCATGGGGCCACGTGGGCAAGCACAAGAGGCCCTGAGGCCATCTCCCAGAAAAGCAAGTTTCCCTTTGTTTTAAATGGGAAAGAAGAGAGCAAGCTCTTAGTTAAAACCTCATACTGCACAAAAAAAAAAAAAAAAAAAAACAGTAAGAGAGCTCAGAACTTTTTACTTTATATTTATCATTAATGAAATAGTAATAGTCATAAAAATCAAGGGTTTGGTGTGCATTTCTTTTTCTAGTTAGTGCACAGTAAAAGACAGAACTATTATTATTAAAATGTTTATTCATTGGAGTAAAGCCATGTTGTTTATGCTTTGAGAGACTTTTCCATTTGCTTTTAAGTTAAACCCCATCATGTGAACCAATACAGTAGGAGATAGCCAAGGCAGACTCAGATCCTCAAGCATGGCTGTAGAGGAGGGTAGAAAGAGAATCCTCACCCAGCATTACTGCCTACTAGACTACAGTGATACCTTCCCTCTCTTAGGATTGTCTTATAATCTCCAATAAAAAACTACTACTATCTTCCTCAAATATGGGTAGAATTATTATGAGAATCAGATGAGAGACTGTGTACTCTTGGGTTGCTGTTAAAATAAAAAGAATGACTACTATGAAAGTCTGTTCTGCTTCTCTTTGGCTCTTTAATGTAGTAGGTGGAACGTTTTATTATAATGCTTCAGAGCGCACACCATTCTGTCAAAACTGCATGTTTGGATCCTATTATGTGACAAGATTTTCCTGGGAAGACACAGCACGCATCTGCTTACCCCAGATAGAGAACCCAAGACAGACCAAAACAGAGATACCACCAAAGTCCTACTTGTGAACCAGTGAGGTTTGAGGGCTTACCTATAGGAGCAGGAACGACTCACAGACATCTCCATCCAACAGCTATCAAAAGTTGGGTACCTGGGGAACATTGCGTGGCTGTCCTGTGCTTCTTGCTAGCAACTGGGTTTGTCTGAAGTGACTCAATAGTCTATATTGTTTACTCTTGGGAAAGGGACCTCCTTAATCTGGTCAGTTTTAGAAACCTCCTGGGCCTGTTTTGAATTTTTTTACTTCCTCTCTTATGGAGCTTCCCTGGGAAATGGAATGTTTCCATTGGGGTGGGGGCGAGGGGAACACCTGCTACATGACAGATAGTGGCGCCATCAGTCGTTTTTTGACCTTTGAACAATTTCATTAATCTCTTCAAAGCGGCTTCTCACTACTCAGTAAAGTGGGAGTAATGATACTAGTAATTTATATAGTTGTTTTGAAGATTTGGTGAATTATCCAGTCAAGCATAGTCTCTCACAAGCCAGATGAGATGTCAAAATGGAAATTCCAGCAGCAGTCGAACTGCACCGGCTATTGCAAGTGTGGCGGCACATCTTATCTTCTACGTGGCATCCGTAGGTACACGTGCTAGGTGCGGCCACTCCAGCTGAGCACTCAGAAACTCCCAACTTTCAAGAAGCCTATATTAGAAAAAAGATGAGACTGCTTAGGGTCTGGCTTATACAAGGCAGCTCTGCAGGTTGGGTTTACCGTTGACACAGCTGCTAGAGCAATGAAATGCACCTGCGGGGAGCAGGGTGTCAGCCTAAGAGGCAGACAGCGAGAGCATGTCTTCACACCGACAGCACTGACACTCTGGAAGGTCTTCCACGCCCCCATTCTCTCATTCATTACTGGGACTGAAGGAGACAGATGAAGGACTTTCCTTAGAGAACAGTTTTCTTATACAGGCTAACGTGAAATTCACAGGAAAATCCTAAGTAGGATATGCACCTACCATGAAATCAGCAGCGAGAGAGATTTAAAAAAAAAAAAAAAAAAAAAAGAATTTAAATAGACTTGCCTGAAATTTGAGTCAGAAAGTCAGAAATCAAATTACTTCTCAAAAGTAATCCTCCAGTTAAACATTTGTGTCTTGTATTTCTTCAGGAACCTAAGTTCTCTTGTTTCTCCTCTTCCCTTACAGAAAATGAAGGAGTACTTGGAGGGAAGGAACCTCATCACGAAGTTACAAGCCAAGCATGACCTCCTGCAGAAAACCCTGGGAGAAAGTGAGTGCGCGCTTGCTCTGCTGGAGGCTGGCAGAGCTGAGCGGCCCAGTGCTCCCCTCCTAAGCTCATGCCTCCTCCTCAGGCAGCCAGCCCAACTGGTTCTAGGAATGTATTTCTCCCGGACTCCTCAGTGTGAACACACTCCCCTCAGTGGCTGCCTGGAAAAGCCAGTGGGAAAACAGCAGTGTGTAAGAAATGCTAATGTTCATCATGTTTCTTTAAATGGAGCACATACCCTTGCCACCCAAACCCTTTGCCTTTCTGCCACCTCCTTAGTAAAGGAGCACAGGGTCCTGGCCTCTCCACACACTTGTTAAGACTCTCCCCAGTCCCGGGGAGAGAGGAGGTTCTCAAACGGAGGGGATGGACAGACTTGTTGCTCCTTTCGCTGTCAGGGTGGACATTCCTTTCCTTTTACTCACGTGGCAGCCATCTCTCTACTGCGGCTATACTAAGACCAAAGTGCTAAATGTATTGTCTCATCTCTGGCAATAATCTTACCAGACACTGGAAAGTCCTGAGGCAGAGAGCTGGGCAGACATTCTGGACTCTCTCTCCCCAGTCAGCCGTCAAACAGAAGGCGAAGGCTGGAGAAGAAGCTGCCCCGAGGCTCTGGCACCCTGCCCGGGTCTCCTGCCTAGCACTCAGCATCCTATGATTAATGGGATTTCCAGGTTGGGGATGCCCCTGAATGTTCTGCCCCTCCTCCCTATCCCACTAGTCTGTCCTCCACAGGGAGCACGTGCTCTCCTCTCCTCCCTGGCAATGTGCTTGCACTCATACACAGCAATTAACACTTTAAAGTAACTTCTCAAGCAGACAAACTGAAGTAAAGCAGGATTTATAAGACACATTGGTTTTTTAGCTCAAGAATTTTTCAGACCAGACTAACCTACCTACTCTTCTTGTCCTGTCGTTGTCCTGCCCTGGACAAGTCCCCCAGATGATTTCTCTTCTCTCTTGCATCTTTGATCTTGTGACTTGAAAGAAAGAGAGAAAGACAGAGGGGGGGAAAGGAAGGAAGGAAGGAAGGAAGGAAGGAAGGAAAAGATGTTTGCTTTAATGTGGGGGGGGAAAAGGCCTCTTAGTAACTTCTGATCTTTTCCTACCTAAGCAGTTCAGGTCTAGGCATGAGAGCTGGATTTGCTTACAAAAAAAATCTTTCCTCTTGAGCTTCCAGATTGCCGCATGGTGAGTTAAAGGAAAGACAGCCCAGAAAAATTATTTGAAGAAACTTATTATGATTTAATTTTCTCAAAACAATCTCAACATAGCCTGGAAGACAGGCGAAAAGGCTTTGGAACTGCGTGTGTGTGTGTGTGTGTGTGTGTGTGTACACATGTATGCACCAAATAATGCTACTCTAGAGGGATGGAGGTTGACCACTGGGGCTCTAAATTGCCATAATTTAAAGATGACAAGTTCCAGAGATAGAGAAAAATAATAGCTATAAATCACCCTGTGTGCAAATCATCATGTCCCTGCCTTCTGTAAGTATTTGTCACCGTAATGCAAGAGCCTCTTGTTCTTGCCACAGAGGGATAATTGATGTGTATGAATATTCCAGAATGGAAATGGGACAGATGTTGAAAATAATGGCTCAGAATAATATTTTTGCAAATGAAAGCTGAGTCTTTGGTAACAGGGCTGTTAAAGATTGGGGGATGGTATTGCTGAAAATGAGCTGAACTATCTTAACAATTAGCAACACTGAATGAAAGAAGAAACCCTGCCTTCCCCCAACCCTCAGAGTTGCCTTTCCTGGATCTTGAATAAGGAGGATGAGTTGATCTCGCTTTCCTGACTCAGTGCCTGCCAGAGTTTGCCATTGATAAAGCTTAAAACAGATCAAGCTTCATTAATTGTTGGCCCAAAAAAGGCAACATAGTACATCATGGTTTATGCATCCTTATGTGCATATTTGTATTAAAATTTTTCTTACCACCTTTAATGTTTTCCATTTCACTTTTCAAAACCGTCTTTGGCCTATGAAAATCTTACCACCTGTCATGAGATTGAAAGCCCATGTGGGTATTGTTATCCCTGCCTTACTATGCCAGTTCACAGGAGAATTTAGTATGCTTCTAAAACTAGAACCTACGTATCTTCTCCTTCCTCTCTCCACATTCCCTTTTCTCCAATCCAAAAATCAACTGTGTGTGTAAGTATGTTTGTTCATATAGTGACAAACAAGCAAGTTTGTCCCATGTCCTGTATCTCACCTATATCCCTCTTGCCACCATTACACACATACTCAGCACATGTGTAAGAAGCTGAATTTCATTTTGGGAAGGCTTACCATAATTTTTGTTCTCTAAGGCATGATTGGACTTGTTCTTCCCATGCATCCATGCCTATTTTCTCATTTAGGATATAGAACTGATGAGGTTCAGAGAACCTAGACCTGCAAAGTTCCTGCTTAAAGTGAAGTTGGGCAATCCTTTTCTGCTTCTGGCTCCCTAGAAAGATGTGGATGGAGGTCATGGTAATTCCTAGGGAATACTGCTCTCCCCACCCCTTCTGCTTCAACAAATGCATATTGTCTTTCTCTTTCCACAGGTCAGCGGACAGACTGTAGTCTTGCCAGGTAAGCGGCCCTGGGAAGGGATAAGGAAAGGCATGTGGGAAAGATCCGCCTGGGAAAGAGCCGTAGAGACTTGTTGTAAAAGATATTGGATGACTTTGCATAGGAGTGGCCCGGGCAGGGGCTGCTTCCTTCTCTTTGCCATACTAACCCATCTCCTTTCAAGTGGCTGTGCAGTTGCTGCCATTTAGCAAAATAATGTCATGGGAGTTGTCACTTGATTAAAAATCTTCAAGAAACTCCCAAAACCACAATACTGCAAAGAAAATAAACACCAGACTCTGGATCTTGATAACCTCCTAGCTAGAAGACTTCAACATGTGACCTTGGGGAAGCCTCTGATACAAAGAAGACTAGGTGATAGCATCTGAGCTGAGATTTTTTTTTTTAAGTGCATGGAAAAGATGAAAGGCACTAATTAATGACTGTTGTGAATAACAAAATATTACATTGCTTTGGCTTGACAAATAGCACTGGGAAAAATCTTTGCTGATGTTCAAGTATGCAGTCCTCCCAGTCTTCCTCCACCTTCCCTCCCTCTCCACCTCAGCCAAATATTTTCCCTCACAGTCATAATGGTGCTATGGGCTGGCAGAGAACAAGACATTCATTCAGCCAGCACCCTGAGATGCCTGGAAATGTGCTGGTTTAAAAGGGAAACATGCTTTAATGAAGTAGATTGCCTTATATCAACCTGACAACTCACACAGTCATGAAGCCACTTAGAGATACAGGCTCACTATTTACTGATGACTTAATCTGATTTTCATCATTTTGTCATAGTGGATTAGAGCTGAGGTCTTCTTAATATGCCATTCTTGAGGACTGGAGAGAGCTAAGAAGATAAAATTCTGTAGAATCTGTCTCCTGGTGGGGTAGTCTTGGCTTCATCAAAGGGACCACATCTCTGGAAAGTCTAAAGAGAACTGCACTGATTTTCCATGCTGGTTATCCCTCTCTCCATGTGTGACCTTGGACTATTCATCTCTCCTCTCAGAATATTGGTTTCCTCTTATTGAAGACAAGAACGTTTGATAGCTCAGAAAAGTGCTATAATTTCAGCAAGGTGCCCTAAGGGCAGGCTGGCAGCAGAGTCAGAACAAGGCCCCACATCCCAACCCATCTCCTACCTTCCCAAAGCAGGGAGGTGCTGTCCTCCTCATAGAGTACTGTGCTTCTGTGCCTGATACTCTTGGAGAAAAAGGCTCCTACAGCTAAGCACGGCTTGAAAAGCACTGACAGAGGCCCCAAGGTTCTGAAAGTCCTGCCACCTAAATAAAAAACAAAAATTAATTAACTAATTTAAGTGGTCCTTTTCTTTTCCCTCAAGAGACTCAAGGAATACACTCTTTTGGTGTTTAGTTTTTGTTTCCTTTCATACAGAAAGATCTTTAGATTGTCTAACATGACTCTATTTTACTACCGAGTAAACTATTTGCCGCCTATTTAAGTTTTGAACAGTAATAGGTAGTAAATCAGGAACCTCTTTGCTTTTATGGAAGAATAAAGTTTATTAGGCTTTTGTTGGGAAATAACTTGGCAAGTTTCTTAGCTTTTTCTGGGACTGATCTCAAATTGTGATGTTTCGTTACCTGTTGTTACAGTTGTTTTACATGATTTAAAGCTTTAGTTCTGGGTTAGGATGGTTGTCTCATTCTGTCCCCCTTTTCTCTCTTCCCTTCCTGTTGCTGCACTGGTCCTTTCTGGTTTGGTGGGGCAACCACAGGCGCAGCTCGACCGTGCGGAAACAGGTAAGAGCCCAACAAAGCCAGACTGTCCAGCCTGGCTCATGAAATCCGATGGGTCTCATGGCATGCCTGAGCTCCTGCTTATGCTCGGCCGTGCCGTTAGTTACAGTTTTGTTAAGAGTGCAGCAGCCACTGATTCCAAGGTGGCTGGGATCCTCATAGGCCTCGTGACCTGGTCTTCTCCTTGTCAGATCTCCAGGAAATCCAACACCATTTAACTTTCTTACAGATGAAGTTTGACTTAAACTTGGGCAATTGTTCTGTAACAGCCAATGATGTCCTTCTCTATGAGAACATAAAGAAGCCTCACACTTCCTTACATATGCACTAATAACACCAGCAGCTCAAAATAGCTGATCCTCAATCTAAAACGGCTTACTTTGTAGTTTGTAGGTTTTGCTTGCTTCTGTTAACATTGTCATCTTAGATGTATTCCTGACATACCCTAATAATGTACACATGAACCTGTTTGGGGAGTGGTACAAAAGAAGTGCTCTTGACAGGTTTGCACTGACTTTCACCATTGTATAAAAATTCACCCCTGAGCAGCCAGTTCTTACCCATGATAGGAGGAGTCTTAGCAGTGGCCTTGAGTATTCCACATCCAGGGAAATCTCAGTACAATTCCTACTTACTCTAAAAGGAAAAAAATTTAAATGAAGTGTATTTTTGCAGTAGCAAAATTCCATTCACTAATTATAGTCTATGGTAAGTAGTGAAGTGACTTCATGTTCCCTAAGCTGCTCACACCAGCTTTGCAGGAGGGAAAGTTAGCAAGTACAGGGTGGAAGGCAGGGCTCAGAAATATCCTTCTGTCTACCCAGGAGAGAGCTGACCCAGGCCTTTTTAAAAAGTCATTTGCAGGACTGGAGAGATGGCTCAGCTGTTAGGAGCACTGTCTGCTCTTCTAGAGGTCCTGAGTTCAATTCCCAGCCAACCACATGGTGGCTCACAGCCATCTGTAATGCCATTCAATTTCCTCTTCTGATGTGTCTGCAGACAGCGAAAGTATACTCGTATAAATAAAATAAGTAATTATTTTAATAAAGATTGAAGTTGATAAAAAATATATATATACATATATATACATATATATGTGTATATGTCATTTGCAGGATTGGAAAGATGGCTCAGTAGTTAAGAGCACTCACTGCTCTTCCAGAGGACTTAAAATTCCAGCACCCAGGTCTAGCCACTTACAGCTGCCTGTAACTCTAGCTCCAGGAGATCCAACACCATCTGGCCTGTTGGGTACCTGCATATATGTGGCATAAATACACAAATAACTATAAACATGACTTTTTATGTCAGTTGTAATGCAAGAGGTCCTAGACTCAGGGCAGTCATCAGGTGCAGAGGGTACAGGGTTTCTAGACTGTCCCTGGCTGCACTCTCGGTGGATCTGACTACTCGCCGTGGTGGGCAGTCCACTGTGGTATTCACTTGACACAGCTTTGTTGTCTCCTCAGCTTCTCAATTCATTGAAGTTTGTTTATTGTATTTCATGTGTATGAGTGTTTGGCCTGCATGTATGTGTGTACATTATATGCACGCCTGGTGCCTGTGTGGGAGAGAGGGGTGTCAGATCCCGTGAAACTGGGGATAATCGTAAGTCACTGTGTGGGCTCTAATCTACTGAGTGGATCCTGATCCAGACCTGGGTCTTCTGTCTCTAAGGCAGCAAGTACTTGTAGTTGTTCAGCCATCCCTCTAGCCTTCCTCTTCCTCTTGACTATAGATGCCATGTTAATGAGAAAAAAAAAAAAAATCTTTTCTCTTCTTTCTTTTATTTATTTTTTTCCTTTTTTATTTATTATTTTTTTAAGTACAGCATCTAACTTATTGTACAGTCCAATCTGACTTTGATTTTATGATCCTTATACCTCTGCCTCACAAATTCTGGGACTACAGGCATGTGCTAGCAGACCTGGCTATACCTTTTTTTAAGTGATAAAAATTTTACTGTAACTTTCTACCATCTTATTCCTATAATTCTTTTTTCTCTTTTCTCTCAGGGTTTCTCTTTAAAACCCGAGAGGGATGGAATATCTCTCAGAGATAATTTATTGCATTTAATTATTAATAGGCATACATCTTATAGACTAAGCAACCACTGTTCCTTTATTACCAAGAACAGACTTGAACTTGAAATTTATTTCTTTTCATTTCTGATCTAACTCTAGGCTTCCTGCTTATACCTAGAGCTAGCGTGTGGGAACCCTGCAGCTTCCACTGTAGCTGCAGGAGTGCTGGGGCTTGGTAGGTAGTCCTGCCTGGCCAGGGCACCATCAGCGGGGATGGCACCTGCCTGCTCTACATGGCATATCGCTGCACAAAAGCATTTGCAGGCAAGGTACCAGATTTGCATCAGAATCCAGGATTTACCACATCCAGAAAGCCCCTTTAATTGGATTTTCTTATAGTTTTTCTCTGGCAAGAAGTTTTTCTTAAATGGTAAGAATAGTAAAATTGGGCTGGAGAGATGGCTCAGCGGTTAAGAGCACTGACTGCTCTTCCAGAGGTCCTGAGTTCAATTCCCAGCAACCACATGGTGGCTCACAACCATCTGCCGTGAGATCTGGTGCCTTTTTCTGGTGTGCAGGCATACACATGCATGTAGAATACTGTATATTAAACAGATAAATCTTTTTTTAAAAAAGTAAAATCATAATTTAGAAGATCTTGTTAGTATAAATAACCAGAAAATCAATGTTTGTTTCTTATAAATCAGTCAAATAAGAGAAATAATCTGGAAATTTGTTTTCCTGTAGAGACTAAGTTCAAACTGATGTAGACCTTCCTAAAAAGGAGACCCTGAGCTGTCACTTCCAGGCCCCCCCCCAGCCCTTCCTTTTCTCTCACTCTTCCCTCACTTTTTCCCTGACCCTGCTTCCTCTGATCCTTGAAATGTAAATATTTACCTTAAGTGTGCTCTACTTTGTGCTTGTCTCTTTTTTAAAAGATTCATTTATTTTATTTTATGTATATGGGTGTTTGGCCAACAAGTCTGTCTGTGCGCCATGTGTATGCAGTACCCATGGAAGCCAGAAGAGGGCATCAGCTCCTGTGGAGCTGGAGTTAGAATGGTTGTTAGTTGCCATGCGAGGGTTGAAAACTGAACCTGGGCCCTCTGCAAGAACAAGTGCTCTTAACCACTGCCAGGCATCATACAGTATCTACATGTATTAAAATACATAGTATCCCATTATTACATACAGATTTCTCCTGTAAGTTATACCAGCTATCAGTTCCCTCAGCTTCCTTCATCTGATTGAATGGAAATTTGCCCTGACTGTCCTTACTAACGCTTTCCAACTAAGTTCAAAACACTGTGAGCCAAATAATGAAATCACTGACATTGATTCTAACTTTGAGAAAAGAAGGGAAAAGAAAAAAAGCAATGGATGAAGTTCGTGTAGGACTTTGTGGGTACCTTGGGAACACATAGGCACATCTGGGGAAGTGGATTCACTTGTGGCTTAGAAACATTACAGGTAGCAGCGAGGATGATGGGGGCATCGGAAACCTCTGAGCTCTTGTTCCTTACTAGACTCTGCCTTAGACACCATTCTAGCCTTCTGTGGCAGGAGAGATAGCTTTGCTCTATCCTTGTCTGCCATAGAGTATTCCCCTGGGTTACTTCTACTGGGCTCTTGGTGACGACAGGCATACAGGTTGGCTTTTGTACCTTGTTCCCTGAGAATTCTACAGAAGTCAGCCTACTGTTGATGTTACACATCCTGCTCATGCAGAGCCCTGCATTCCATAGTTTACTAATGCTAGGAGCCTGCAAGTTTCCAGTGTCCTCCTTGAATGTTAGATAAAAATCTGGGACCAGAAAAACTATGCAAATCTGTTCTGCTACCTTCATTATCTCTCCTGCTACATAATTTTCTAAGAATGGAGACCTTTTCTCTTTGTAATAGTTGAGCCTTGTGCATACATTAAAATAAAGGATAAAGGACAATGATCCTCCTAAGCTTACTTGGCCTGACAAGGTTACTTGATCTAACAAAATGTCAGATGCTGGCTGCTGTTCCTGAAAAGCTAGAGGAAGCAGTCAGTTTGGGGTTGCAAAGATGAGCACTTGGAGCTAGGTGTGAATTACACATCATCAATCCCAGGGAAGCAGAGGCAGGTGGATTTCTGTGTGAATCTGAGGCCAACCTGATGTACATAGTTCCAGGCCAACCAAGGCTACTTACTGAGACCCTGTCTCCAAAGAAAACAACAATAAAGTGAGCATTTTATGACACTGAGACCTTTCTGGCTCCAGCTCCATTTTGGCAGCATCCTGACCCCCTGGCAAGCTTGGAAGGAACCTACATCTCTTGGCCTGGAACCAAACCATCTCTTCTCTCAGCCTGACTCTTTCATGAGACCCAGCTGCTTCCCTTATAGTAGCCAAACTCATGGCTACAGTTGAAAATTCAAAGCCAGATGGGTATAATCCAACCTGTGAAGTGGGCAGAAGATACAAGGCTCTACCATACTGTAGTCTAGTCTTGCCTGAATATCTGAAACTAAGTTTTAGAGCATCTCTTATGTTCCTCTTTCATATAGATGAATTGTTACTCATGTGGCTCCATTACAAAACCTTTCTGATTTTCAGTAATAATTAGCAAGCACTGTTTACTACCCTTACAGTCTGTAGTATGAGTGACAGCAAAGTATTCAGTAATAAGGAAACCTCATTTCTACACTAAACCTCATTTCTACATTATCTAAAAGACTTTGTATGTGGCCTAACACCACTATGAATGTAGACATGAATATTCAGGTACTTGGGGCTGGGGAGATGGCTAAGTGGTCATAAGCACAGCTGCTCTTGCAGAGGACCCTCATTCCGTTTACGGGTGCCTTACATCCACCTGTAGCTCTAATCCCAGGAGATATCAGCAAACAAGTGGTACATAGACATCCATGTAGGCAAAACACTCATACATACAAAATTCAATAAATACAGCTTAAAACTTAGAAAACAAACACGTATATTCATGTACCAATAAAACATGTGGCTAGCCTCTCACTAGTCCCTCCCTCAGTCTGTAGACAGCAAGGTCAAACCCGTATGAATTCACTGGCACAGTCAGGAGTGTACAGCAAAGGACAAGACAAAGTGGACAACTGAGGGTCCAGCAGTCTGTGCTCCCAGGTCATCCTTACTAGCCAAGAGTCGCTTTTTCTCACTTTTTCTTTTCGTTTTTACCTTTATTGTGCCAACTAAACCATTTTTCTTTTAGATTTTTAAGTTTTATTTTTTATGTGCAGTGGGTTGGCTGTTTTGCTTCTCTCTCTCTCTCTCTCTCTCTCTCTCTCTCTCTCTCACTTTCCATCTTTCTCCATCTCTTCTCTGTTTATCTCTGTTCTCTCATATTCTCTCTCTCTCTCCTACTAAAGACTTTATCCCTTTTTGGTCATCTTTAAAACCTTCTACTACCATTTCTACAAGCATGTCCATAGTCACCACCATAGGGCCTGCCTACACTTCCTCCATAAATACTGCCACCCTTCATGGACCCATATAGTTCCCTCCAGCAGAATTCTATCCTTCATTGTAACACATATCCTCCTCACCACCATATCTACCACCTCGGTTTCCATATCCTGGTTCACCCCCAGCACTGTGCCTTAACTACTATAACCAGGACTGCCACCGTAGTTGCCACCATCACTTCCAAATTCATTGTATTTACCATCACCACCTCCATCACTACAGTCTCTCTACGACCATAACCAGGACCACCACCATGCCCTCCTCTTCCACTAAAATTTTCACCATGGCCAAAATTACCCCCACCACCTCAAAAAGTTTCCTTCTTGACCTATAGAGTTGACAGATTCACCTCCACCATGTTTCTATTGTTCAGCAGATGGCATGTCTTTGTTTAGAAAAGACCTGATTCCCTCACATTTATGACCATTAACTGTGGTATTTCTAAACAGTTTTAACAACTGCAGCATGACCATCAAGTTACAAAAGCAAATCCTGTTTTTTCCACTCTTGTTTATCCTCCATAACTTGTATGGTTTTGATCTTGCCATACTTTTCAAAGTAATATTCTGCTGTATCTTCTTTAATACCATCAACAGAATTTTTTATCACTGTTAACAAGCACCAGGCTTTAAATAATCTAAAGAATTCTAAAAACAGTTATCTCTGGTTCTACCACACCCCATCAACCTTGTGTGCTGAAGCACACATTGGTACATCTATTTCTTCAACACAAGAGTAAGTTCACAAAAACAAAGCCCCTGGAATATTTTGTTTGGGGAAGTCTCCCATTACTATACTGTCTGTAAGTGTTCTTCATTTCTCAAAACAGTCTCTTAAACTGTCTCCTGTATTTTCAAACAGCTTCCTCAAGTGCTCTGGTTCCTCGGAGCATGGCCTTCCTTCTCCTCCTCTCCACCACCAGCATCAGTGAACAGTTAGGCTGGGGGCGACCAGACAGCAGTGTTATCTCCATTTCGAGACCAGACTCACTTCTTCTATTTTTAGTTTTTGATTTCTATATTTCTTTTTTGTTTTTCAGGATTCCAGCCAGGCAATTCCTTTGGTGGTAGAAAGCTGCATCCGGTTTATTAGCAGACATGGTAAGCAGAAATACAGCTTTGCTCATATTTGTACAAAAAGTTAGAACTTCAAAGGCTCCTTTATAGAACAAGAACAGAGGCAGACGGAACTGGAGAAATGGTTCAGTGGTTAAGATCACTTGCTGCACAGCCATGAGGACCTTAGTTCAGATTCCAGAACTTACTTAACAAGGAGAGCAGGATCTTATACACAACTGTAACTCTAGTTCTGTGGAAGGCAAAGACAGGAGGACCTCTGGGGACTTGGTGACTGCCACCCGACCCCTAAAAAGAATCCTATAAGGAAAGGGGAAAGACACTGCCTCGAGGGAGTGTCTCAAAGGCAGAGGGCATTAAAATAGAGAACAACCAACACCGTCCTCTGGCCTCCTTAGCTACACACAGGCACATGTGCACATTTATGTGCATATACACCAGGGAGAGAAGAGAGATTGCCTTCCCATTCTTCCATTCTTAGAAAAGGAATAAAGTCTTAACTCATTCATGTACTGTTTCTCCTTCAGAAAGGCTGTATCTACATCTCGGGAATAGATATGTTTTGACCTAGCCCCTTACCATGCTCTTTTGTAGCTCCTTAAATGCCAGCTGCTTTGTGAAGACGAGCAGCTAGACTGTGGGTGGTAGTGGTGGTGGTGGTGGTGGTTGGTGGTGGTGGTGGTGGTGGTGGTAATGAAACCAGTAGTTACAGTCTTGGTATATGTAGGTATCTTCCATGCCATAGCCTAAGCATTTTGTCCCATTAGCTATACTGGAATGATTTGAAACAGTTTCATCTCTGATGTTGCACTGATTGTATATATAATATTTGGATTTTGTCTTAACTTGGTTTCACTGGTTATCGTGTTCCTATAAGCTCAATAACTGTTGTAAACTTGTATCTACCTTTTGTGAGTCTTCAGGGATTGACTCTCAGCATTAGTCAAGTTATATTTACCCTTCTGCTTGGGCAAAGCTAAGAGATTTAGCTCTATTCTTTATCAGCTAATGGCCTCGTTAGACATACTTTAATAATTACCAGCAAGTTTATTTTCCAAGGGTGAAAATAGTTAAAATATCTATATACTGACCTTTAACTGTTTAGAAACTGCATCAGAAATAGTTTTTAAATACTGAAATGTCCATCCTGGAGCTAAGGAAGCCAGGTATTGCTTGTCTAAATTCCAAGGCACCTTTTTATTCACCATCCCCTTGCCTGCCTCCCCTTCTCCCTAAAAAATGGACTATTTCTTAGATTCATTATTGAAACAGTAGTTATTTTAGCATCCTTGTATCATATCCCAATCTCCATCAACTATAAATTTCTAATGTTATCTCAGTTCTCTTGAAGTATGAGCACTAGTCATTACTATTGAACAATCAACAAGTATTTTATAAGCCCCTCACCAATGCTAAGCATCATGTATTGCCAAGAAAGAAAGCATAAGAGAAGTAATATACTAATCTTGTCTTTAAGTGCTTTTATGATGCATTTGGAAGAAAATAAGTGAGCAGATAAGTTAATGAAAAGAAATAAAGCAGTAGTAATTGACAGTAACAGAATAAGAAATTTTATAAAATAGCAGTAATTAATACCAAGGAGCTGGTGACGATGAATTCAAGCTGAGTTCAATAGAAGAATAATTGTTGGTTCCTAACGAACAATGGGAAGCTGTGGATTCATTCATTCACCCATGCATTCATTTGTTCCTTCAATACAAAGTCTATATTGAGTGCTTATTATAGGCCATAAAAAAGCTCTTCCAGAAACTTTTGTTCCACTGAAGAACAAACATGATCAGCCAGTAAACAAATTGACTTGGATATTTCCAGTGCTGGTGTATGTTATGAAGAAAAGAAAGCAGAGTGCGAGATGGGAAGTGGAGAGAGGCACTGTTGTAGTGGGTCATGGAAACACCACATTTTGGGTGGAGTTGTGGGAAGAGGTAAGCAGTGTGTCCATCTGAGAAAGAGTATTTTGTGGCAAAACAGGAGGTGCAGGAACTGTTGATGTTTGTAAGCAAGTACAGCAAGTAACTCTTTCTGAAGCAGAAAGAGTGAAGAAGGGAGGTTGACCGAAGATGAAGCCACAGGCCAGTGCATTTATAGCTTTGTTGGCTACAATGGGAATATGTACATTTAATGGATTCATAACCTTTGTTAGCCTCAAAGTAGTCTATAGCACAGCAAATGTTGATGAGTTAATTAACAGTCTTCATAGTGCAGTGTCAGGGTGATCCATGAGGACTTAGAAGTGGAGGGGTCTGAGGAACCACTAAAAGTAACCATGAAGAGATCTCTTTTTTTTAAATCTACCATTTTCAAGAAAGGAATGTGAGGTGCTTGTTTTAACACTCAGTTCAAGAATTATCTAGAACAACTCTGAGCAACAGCTAAGTCCAGCAGGTTTTATGTCATTTTCAAATAGTTTACCCAAATCCAAGGGGATTTTATGCTTTCATGTTAGTGTGTGCTAGGAAAAACGCAGACTAAAAATTATAGATATGTTATTTTGGTTATGCACTATACCAAAATGCCAACTGGTTTTTCCTTTCTAGAAAACTTATTGTTTCTCCTCTCAGAATTATCACATCACATACTTGAAAGGTTCTGTCTGGTGTGCCAGTGAGATGGCTCAGTGGGTAAAAATGCTTGCCTCACAAGCCTGATAATATGAGTTTAATCCTCAGAACATGGATTTCCACACGTGCCATAGCACATGCGCATTCACACACGCACACATATACACATAAAATAAATTATTATTATTATTATTATTATTATTATTAATTAATAATTATGATGATGATGAAGAAGGAGGAGGAGGAGAAGAAGAAGAACAACAACAACAACAACAACAGGAAACCAGGGTGAAATAGAGCTCAGTATTTTAGGCCATTTGTCAGATTTCCAGCAAGCTCATCTCCCATTTGTTCTTCCCTTGGTCCCACAGGCCAAAGCTACATTTCCTTAGCTATCAAAAGCACTGAGCTGACCCTCTCAAAACGTTGTGTAGTACTTTCCCAGCTAAAACACACCAAGCAGCCTGGTTTGGGATGACGTTTCCTTATACTCTGTGTTTCCAATAAGTCCTGGAGTATGTTTCTGTCAGTCTTGGTATTTATTATACATTTTGTGTTTAAACAATAATTTCTGACTATCATACCCCATTTGGTATCTAATGTAGTACCACCATGCTAGTATTGATGGGATTTTAATGTTGCTTGCCATTCTCTGAGGAATTTTTTAGCGATTACCTCAGAGGAACAAACAGCTTACACCTTACCAAAAGCCAGGTAATGACATTCCTTCTCTTGCTTTCAGTCAGATTCCACAATTTTAGTCTTGGTATATCTCCAGTATCTAACTACTTGAATACAGCCCTCCTCATTTCAAGGGCAATTATGAAATAGCCAGCAAACTATAGCCTTATTCTCTTTTATTTGTTTTTCTAGAATCAATCTAAGGTTTCTATCAAGGTTTTTGGAGGATCACAGAGAAATGTTGACAAAGGAGATCTAGGCTTGGAGAAAGGCTGAAAGTCCTGATATAGCTGGAAATAGTAGTTAAGCCAACCAGTAATGATTGTTTCCTGATTTTTCTTACTGGTTCACAGTTGCATGTGTGGTGCTCTCTGTAAATTGTGTCTAAAAATAATCACACCAAGATGGCTTCCTTCCATCCTCTGTACATGCACAGCAATAGGCCTCGTGTCTGTCACTGAAAACTGAGTCTGTGACTGCAGCAACAAGACTGCCTTTGAGCTCTGGTCCTGGTTCTTGTCATTGTTCACCAAGCCTCTCATCTAGAAGATGTATCACTGCTAACCCTGACCTTGTACGATTGTATGAGGACCAAATACTTTCTAGGAAAGCATTACTGGCAATCATTATATAAGCATTATTTTTCATGACTATCTCTGCTCCAGCAAAATCATGAAAAGATAATTTTTGTACACCTCATGCAGAGTGTGTGTGTGTGTGTGTGTGTGTGTGTGTGTGTGTGTGTATGGCAGAAGTAGGGGCCAGTGCCTAGGACAAAGACTGACAAAGCTCTCTACTGATTGGTCACTTTTGTTTTTATGTTCTCTGTTTATCAGTTCAGAAATTTTTCCTAGAATAATGGGGATAGTGTTAAAATGCTAACGAAGTCATAACAACCCCTTTTTCTCTAACCTCTAATGGTACCTACTGTTGTACCTGCCAGTACCCGCCTCCATTCTTGACTGTGGGCAATAAGAAAGCACCAACAAGAGAGTTCCCACTCTCCAGGTAGAAACAAAAAGCTAAAGGTGGGGAGGCACAGCCTGGTAGTCACTCTCCTTTGGAAGCAGAGAGGCTGTGAGCATCCCTTAAGTCTCTGGCCTGATGCTTCTCTTACAGCTAATGCCTCATAATCAAGACTTGTCCAGCATCAGTGCCCTCCCTGTTATTTCTCCTTGGTCCTAAAAAAAGACAAAGACTTTGTACCAGTGGAAATGGGAGTTCTAATCCCATCCTTATGGGATTTATGACTGAACTTGCTGTTTTTTACTTTGACCACTTTATTTTGTGTTTCTAGGCCTACAACATGAAGGGATTTTTCGGGTGTCTGGATCACAAGTAGAAGTGAATGACATAAAAAACGCCTTTGAGAGAGGTGAGGTGGGAATGAACAGCCATAAGATAAGACTAAATGTTTGCTAACTCCGAGAGCTGCCTCCACCTTTCCCTGTAGAGTTCTCTGTGCTTATAAAGCCAAGAAATTGCCTGTTTTCTCTGTATTTTGAGTAGATACACAGAGAGATACTGGGGCATGTCCCAGCTTCCTTCTTTCTTAGCCCCACCCATCCTGCTTCATTCCTATGGTGATCTGCCAGAAACCCAAGTCCTCACTATATATCCAAGCAGTTTATAGCCTTATCCAGAACCCTTGGTAGCAGTTAATATCAAGGCTAATGTGCCTCTTCATTGTGGCCCATTTATCATCTTGTGGTCTATTAAGGTAATGGGCAAGCTTTGGCGATTTCTGTCATTGTAATTGATATATATAGTTTCAATTTAGGGTTGGTGTTATCATTAAATTTAATTACACTTGATATGAAATTTTCCATGGGGATTCTTGGATGGCTGTTCTGTCGGTGGGTGTCCACTGCTATGGTAGTCAGAGAAACTGACCTCCTGGCCTTGTTTTCCCTCCACCAGGGCTCAGTCTCCTTTAAGTTTCATGACTCTTGTGAGAGAAACAGTTCCTGGTTTCTACCTCCACAGGGAATGTTCATTAGCCTGAGCAGTGCCACACTGTGGCCATCAGGCTGGGCAGAGACAATGAGATGAGGGTGTAAATAGGTCACCCCTCCACCACCTCTGCCTCGTCCTCTGTGCTTTGCCTAACTCTTTCTTTCCTTTTGGGATGGGGGCTACCTATCTTCAGGAGAGGATCCCCTGGCTGGGGACCAGAATGACCATGACATGGATTCCATAGCTGGTGTCCTCAAGCTTTACTTCCGGGGCCTGGAACACCCGCTCTTCCCCAAAGACATCTTCCATGACTTGATTGCCTGTGTCAGTAAGTATCATTATGCCCCATGAATGGCAGCAAAATACTTGGAAACTTTCATCAATTTGTTTCCTCAGAAGCTTTTCAATAAAGTTTTTTGTTTTTACATATTTCTTCCAGTGAGTTTCTCCTCTTTATCTCCACTGTTTTATCCCTAGTAGGGGAAAAGAATGATTTTAATGGTAATAGCATAGAATTTAAGTCAAGACTCCTTGCTTTTTTTTTTTTAAATCTAATTTATCTGTCATTAATTCCTTTCTATCTCTGGGATTTATCTTTTTTAGTAAAATGCTTTTATATTTATCTGAAAGATCCAGTCTTGTCAGATACTTGAAACTTATACACAATGTTGGAGCTATTAATAGGACCAGAGGAAAGTTTAAACACCGACCATGCTCCCTGCTTGTTGTTTTATATGTGCCATAGCTTACCTGAGATATATATATATATATATATATATATATATATATATATATATATATATTTATATATTTATATATTTATATATTTATATTTATATTTATATTTATATATTTATTTATTTCTCATCTGTCTGGAAACAAGAAAAGCCCCTCTATGGATTTATAAGTACCATTTAATATTTTCCCAGAGAATGATCTCTGTTTTCATTAAAGTTCTCTGTTAAGGCATAAAAAGCTATTCCTAGACATTTAGTTTAGTTGGTGATACTAAAACATCCTATCACTTGATTCCATGGGAAATCCATGGAAATTTAAAATAATATCAAGTCATCCAGGAAGTCAACCAGATTATATTATTTAGGGTTTTATTGTTATGATAAAACCCAGTAACCAAAAACAACTTGAAGAGGAAAGGGTTTATTTCATCTTACACTCCCATCACTAAAAGAAGTCAGAGCAGGAACTCAAATAGGGTCAAACCCAGAGGTAGGCACTGATGCGGAGGCCAAAGAGGAGTGCTGTTTACTAGTCTGACCCCTGTGGTTTGTTCTGCCTGCTTTCTTATACAGCTGAGTCTACCAGCCACCCACAGTGAGCCTCCCACATCACTCAAGAAAACACACCACAAGTTTACCCACAGGGTAATCTGGTGAGGGCATTTTCTCAAATGAGGTTCCTGCTTCCCAAATGACTCTAGCTGGTGTCAGATTGACATAAAGATAGCCAGGACATAGACAGACCTTATCTGAATGATGGCCCAGAAGGTGAAGGGAGGAAACGCAGGGAAGGTCTTTTCCCAGGTTGAACAAAGCCTTCATGCCTCCTGAATTTTCAGTTTGGCTCAGTATTTGGATTGGATACTTACCTGTTCCTCTTTCAGTTGTTCTGAGAAAAGCCCAGGCATCTGGGATGCTAGTTCTCTTTGTTGTCTATGTGTTTGTTAGAGTCTAATGGGAAGGAGTTATGTGATAGTTACAAACATGCATTATTTAGGTCATATCTCATGTGTTTTCCAAGACTGGACCCAAGTGAAGTCTCTTACATTGAGCTGGAGTTGTCAAGACATACCTCGGCTGCCCAGTTCTTTCTTATTCTTGCTCCTAATCCAGTATTTGCCATTTCTTATTCACATAAAGGCTGCCAGATCATGTTCATATTGTCACACTGTGGAAGTCAGAGGCTATTCATGACAGAGGTCACAGGCATGTGGCCAAATCTATATCTTCTCTAATCAGGAATCTTCTCTAGTCTTCTTCACAGATTTTACTATTTTTCCAGGATCCTACTGTCTTCTCCCTCTACTCAGGATCTGCTCACATCTATTTTAGATAAGGGAGGGGAAAACCAGACTTACCTAGAGGAGGAATAGGTAACTGTGTGCAGAGGAGTCAAGGAAAGACTTCCTCAGCTGCTGTCCCTTCTCCTGTGTGGGGCTCTTCCAGACTGATTATCCAGCAGGCATGACAGGTTTATCCTGACATAGCTCTTTGCCTTCTTCAATCAGCAAGTAGCCTCCACAGTAAAAGTCTTGGCTTTGACTACGCAGAACTCTCACAAACACAGAGACAACAAACAAAGAGAACGAATATCCTAGATGTCCCAAGTTTTTCTCAGAACAACCAAAAGAGGAACAAATAAGTATTCAGTCCAAATGCTGAACCAAACTGAAAATCCAGGAGGCATGAAGGCCTTGTCTATATCTATTGTTGTTTGAATTGGAGGGGGAACATATCCAACTCCTTCTGTGCCCATAGAACATACACCTTGAGTCTGTGTTAGTCAGGGTGTGGGTCCCAGTGTGTGCTCTTTTGAAACAGTCTCATCCCACAGAACATCCAGGAGGAAGCTCCTGTCGCTATCCCAGGGCTGTGTATGGGCCAGCTTTGCCTGCTCTGTGAGTTGTGCTGCTGGTGATTACAGTCACGCCAGAGGATAACATGCCTTTCTTCTTTCAGCAATGGACAACCTGCAAGAGAGAGCTGTGCATATCCGGAAAGTCCTTTTGGTCCTGCCCAAGCCCACTCTGATTATCATGAGATACCTCTTTGCCTTCCTCAATCAGTGAGTAGCCTCCACGATGAAAGACTTGGCATTGACTACACAGAGCTCTCACATGGATCTATGTCTAATCAATTGTCCATCTTAACAGACACTTACTAAGAACTACCATTCACCAACTACAGTGCTAGGCTATTAAAAATACACTGCCACATGGAAAGAGAAAAAGCCTTTGATCATTAGCTCATGGTCCAAGGAAGGAAACCGACAATAGTCGATACTTCAGGTAGAATAGCTGCTAAGGGAAAAAGAAGAGTAAAGATGGGGACAGAGTTCAGGGGTCATAATGGACAAAAGGTAAAGGAAGAAGAGCCAATTTAGAGATGTGCTTGCCACAAAGGCCTCTCTGAGAAGACAAGGTACAAGCAGTAGCCTGAAGGATGAGGAAAGGGAGCTGTAAGGCCATTGAAGATTTGAGAGGTACAGTAAGTAAGAGTAGGGTTTGAATTTGGGAAATGACTTAAAGCCCTTAAAGAGAAAAAAATGGTATGATCTGGCTTTTAGGTATTTATTTTCAAACCTGCCAATTATTTTGTGGAGAAGTTACTACAGAGGGTCAAAAAGAGAAGAGAGACCTATTCCAAGGTTGTGACATGGTCTAGCTGAGGTGATGGTAGACCAGAAGATGAAAGAAAGGGTCAGGCTTCAAATATACTTTGAACACAGCATTGACACACAGGATCTGCTTATAGGCTGGGTGAGGCAAAAGAAATACTAAACTCCAGAACATAAGGGCAGTTCTGAAATTAGGGAAACATGAAGCAAAGAAAGATACTGAGATAGGTGCTAATGTGGACCAGGTAATTCCATGCATCTTTTATGAGTCCAAGAGGAGGTTTTTCAGCAGCTAACCATGGGAACCTGATCTGAGAAGATCCTGAAGCGGAGATATCAATGTGATAGTCACCTATAATAAATGTGGCTGGAGAAAAGTCTCAGGGCCAGAGGGGCCATGGGCTTAGAAGGGACATTCTTATTCAAGCAATGCATGCTTGCCTGGGAGAGGCAGGAGAGTCCCCATGTTGCAGACAAGGCAGGAAGCACACACACACCTTTTAAGCACTTCTGTCTTCATTTTACTCAGCAATCTAAAACAAAGATTATAACCTGAAGGCCCGAGACGCACTCCAGTATATTTTCTTTGGATCCACTGTGTCTTAAAAATATTAAAACAGAGCCGGGCGTGGTGGCACACGCCTTTAATCCCAGCACTTGGGAGGCAGAGGCAGGCGGATCTCTGAGTTCGAGGACAGCCTGGTCTACAGAGCTAGTTCCAGGACAGCCAGGGCTACATGGAGAAACCCTGTCTCGAAAAACCAAAAAAAAAAAAAAAAAAAAAAAATTAAAACAGTGTTTAACTGTTTAGAAATCCAACTTTTTTTTCTCTGTGTGGCCCTGGCTGTCCTGGAACTCACTCTGTAGACCAGGCTGGCCTCGAACTCAGAAATCCACCTGCCTCTGCCTCCCAAGTGCTGGGATTAAAGGCGTGTGCCACCACCGCCCGGCTAGAAATCCAACTTTTAAAAATTTAGATTCCTAGCTCTTTGGTTTGGTTTGGTTTGGTTTGGTTTGGTTTGGTTTGGTTTTGGTTTTGGTTTTGGTTTTTCAAGACAGGGTTTCTCTGTGTAGTCCTGGCTGTCCTGGAACTCACTCTGTAGACCAGACTGGCCTCAAACTCAGAAATCCGCCTGCCTCTGCCTCCCAAGTACTGGGATTACAGGCGTGCACCACCATACCCGGCTGATTCCTAGCTTTTGAAAAGCTGTTAGATCTAACTTTACTAGATGTGGCAACAATTTCCTCTGGCAACAGGGCTGTCCACTAGGAGTGACATAGCTTACCTTGATCCCCAACCTTCTCCATGTCATCTATTGTTATGCTGACATAACGATATCGTTATTGCCAAGAAGTAGGTCTGTGGATTCCTAAATCCATCAAAACAGGGAAACAAAAGATAAATCAAAGGGTTTGTTTTAGTTTTAGCACATACTTTGTGAATGTGAAGTCTTTGACACAGTCTTCATTTAAAATGACTACAACTTTACTGTTTATACCTTCATGATTGACCTGGCCTCATAAGCATCATGATTAGTGGCCCCTGCCTAAGACCTTATTGGAAAGCCCACACTGTCACCTGTCCCACTGCAGGACTACAGAAGTCTTGGCTCTACAGTCTGCATCCTCCCTAAGCTGCATGTGACTGAGTCCTAACTCAGCATCCCATCTGCTCTGGAGATGAACACCTCATAACTCATTGATGTGCTTATGCTTAGCCTGAAAACCCTGCTCACTATTCTCTGGCTAGTCAGTCCCCTCAGGGCCACAAGTCACTGCTTAATCACATCACCATACCCACACTTAACCTGAGTCCTGTTTGTCCTCCATGAACTAGGAGCATGACAAGAGCAGCCAACTGGAGCAGCTGGTAGTCAGAGAAGACATAGATTAACTATTACTCTTTCCCTGGCTTTGCAAGGGAGAGAAACAGTAGAGTAAGCATGATGCAGTATAAGATAGTGGCCATTATTGGAAAACAGCCCAGAAGTGTTACTAATTCCAATTATTAATTTGTTTGTGTATATGTAATTTTAAAAAAATAAATTATTTAGCCAGGCGGTGGTGGCGCACGCCTTTAATCCCAGCACTTGGGAGGCAGAGGCAGGTGGATTTCTGAGTTCAAGGCCAGCCTGGTCTACAGAGTGAGTTCCATCCAGGACAGCCAGGGCTATACAGAGAAACCCTGTCTTGAAAAAACCAAAAAAAAAAAAAAAATTATTTCACTGATCAACAAGTTGTTATGTTGAAAAGGCAAAAGCTGCCAACAGTTGCAGCAGGAGCTGGCAGCTGCTTCCTCATGGAGCCGTTACCTGGACTCACACTTTGGGAATGCATTCTTTAATGCTGGCTGACCTTTTTCTTGGATTGTATATATATTGCAGCTCAGAGAACCAAACTAACGGTATCTATGGGTTGCCTCTTCAGCTGCAGCTTAACTGTTGACTTTAGCCCTAGGTCTCAAGTTGTGAAGACAGTGTTGGGTTAGAACTATGGCTCTCATCTGAAGGCTCGCCTTGGGGAAGTTCTATCTCTAAGCTTACAAAGTGCTCCTTATCTATACAGTAGGGTATTGTTTAGCTATAAAAAGGGATGAAGTATTGGCCCATGGTACCATACAGGTGAACCTTGAAAATACTCTTGAGTCACTAAACTAGACACACACGAAACACTCAACATTGTAAGATTCCATTTCAACTAAATTTCCAGAATAGCCAAATCCATAGAAATAGAAAGTAGATTCCTGGTAGCCAGGGACTGAGAGGACAGTTGGAAAGTAACCATTTAGTGAATACCAGATTACTTTCAGGAATGATGAAAATGTTGTGCAAATTAGAGGTAATAGTTATACAACATTGTGAATATGCTAAATGCCACCTAATTGTATACTTTTATTTATTATTATTTCTATTTATAATATAAAGTGATGTTTCATTATGATCTTTTCATACATATGTATCATTTTACTTCATTCCTATTTGCCCCCCCATTGCCTCCACCTCTTCTAGCCAGTCATCTTCCTCTTCCAGAAGCCCCTCCATCTGTCTTCATGTTTCATACACTCCACTACCCTTCCTTTTGTCCCTTCCCCTTCCATTAGGCCTTCTCCTCTCTCCTCATCCCTTTTCTTTGCCATGCCCCACACACACACACACAATGCATGTACATATGAGTAGAAAAGAAAGGTTTATTGAGACTCTGTTGCATATCAGTCCAAAAGACTGTCATCAAGGAAACAGCCAAGCCCGCTGTGAAGCTTGACGTTCTTATAGGATTCCTAGCCTTGGGAGGTGGAAATGTCTCTGGTTCTTTTGCCTGCTTTTGGGCCCCCTTTCCTCCTACTGAGTCACCTTGTCCAGCCTTAATGTGAGGATATGTGCCTGGTCTCATTACAGATTGTTATGCTGTGTTTGGTTGATGTTCCTGGAAGGCCTGCTCGTTTCTTGGGGGAAGTGGGGGTTGGAAGTGGCTTGTGAGGAGAAAAGAGGTTTGGGGAGACACTAGAAGGAGGGGAAACCATAGTCAGGATGTAATATATGAGAGAAGAAAGAAAGGAAGGGGAAGGGGAAAGAAGAAAGGAACAGAAAAGAAAAAACAATGGGCAATGAATGTTGACAAAGATGTCAGGAAAGAGGAACCCTTATATGACATCGGAAGAAGTGTAAACTGGTACAGACACTATGTAAATCAGAATGCAGGGGCCACAAAATACTAAAAATAGACCTACCACATGACTCAGCTAAAACATTCCTGGGTATATTCCTGAAGAATTTTAAGTCAACATATATATGTATATACACAAGTATACATGCATTTCCATGTTTACTGTTGCACTATTCAAAGTAGCCAAGATATGCAACTATCCCAGCTTTAAGTCTGCCAACAGATGAAGGATAAACATGGTATTTTATTAAGGTTTAAAGAAGAATGGAATTATAACATTGGCAGGAAGGTGGATAGATCCAAAGATCATTGCATGAAGTGAGATAAGGCTGACTCACCAACATAAATATGCAGGAGTTTGAAGCAGAAACTGCAGAGGAATGGTGGGCACTAGCTTCCTCCCATCTACACTACATTTCCTTAAATAATCTAGGCGTATCTGCCTATAGAGAGTACTGCCCACAGTGGGCTGAGCCCCCTGTATCAATTAGCAATCAAGAAAATTCCCCAGATATATACTCACAGACCATTCTGATAGGAACAGTTCTTCAGTTGAGGTTCCTTCTTCCCAGGTATGTCAAACTGATAACCAAGATCAACCATCACAAGGTTCTTGGTCTTTTTTGGGGGGTGGGGGGGGTGGGTTTGGTTTGGTTTGACATCTAATGGGAATCAGAAAATGGACATAGATTCACAGAGCTGCAGTTCACAACAATATGTCCTCTTCCAGATTCTTTTCACTGTAGCCTCCTATGAATAGGACAGTCCTCTCAGGGGTGGGGACAGGGCGCTTCATGCATCCTTCATTGTGTTGTAGAATTCACTCAGGTTTCTTGGAAATAGAGTACTTTTCTCTATCACACATCCCAAAATCACATTAAAGAAATAAGACTTTTCTGAGCTTTCTGTCTCCAAGAGACCTAGACCTTGCTAGGCAAATGTGTTAGCCTGTGGCATCTCATGTATTATATAGGCTTTTCTGTTTGGGATATTAAGGTAATAATCTTGTCTCTAGTTTTAATCTAATGATTATGTATTTCCCCAGTCTTTGCTAAACCTGTTTCCTTTAACTCAAGGTCCAGAGAAGGATTTTAAAATTAAATGTTTAATACTGAGTGTCTCAATGTCTATGAGCTGCATGCAGTGGTGTGGGACTGTGAACAGCATTTGAAGGCCAAGGCATGAAAACAATGAGTCTGAGGCCAGACTAGGGAACATAACGGATCTCTGTGTTAAGCAAAGACAAACCATCCTACTAGCCATCCAGCCACTGGATGATCCCCTTTCCTGCTGCCTCCCTGCCTTTAGTTTTGGTATTGTGGAATAGTGCTTCTCAGCCACTGCTATCCATGCGATTGTTCTTGCCTCATGCTGTCTCTAATGTCCTACAGTGACTATAGAAGGACCACAGGTGCCCATCAGATTCTTTGGCAGAGAAGAAAGCCATTTGTTAGAGGAAAACCTTTGTAGCATAAGTCTGGATGTGGGGACACACTAGAAATAAACCTCGCCCAATCCAGAAGAACGGCAGTCGAATCCAAAGGCTCTAGTTCCTTTTCAGGGTCTGTCAGAATTGGACACTGAGAGCCTACTGCTGATGACCACAGGAAGGCCAAACTCCTGAGAAATGCCCGTAGCCCTTCTAGCTTTGTAGAGGATGTACCCAAAGTCAGCCCAGGCTTCTGTGCTCAGACAGGCACTTAATTAGGGCTTACTTACAGTTTTAAAGGATAAGATCATTGTCATCATGATGGCTAAAAAACTGGTAGCATACAGACATGCAGACATGATACAGGTAGCTGAGAGTTCTACATCTGGATCTGCAGGCAGCAGGAAGAGAAAGCCAGGGCCTGGCTTGGGCTTTTGAAACCTCGAAGCCCACCTCCACTGACACACTTCCTTCAACAAGGCCATACATAGCTACTCCAGCGGGGCCACACCTACTAGTCCCTCTTAAGTAGTGCTACTCCCTGCTGACCAAATATTCAAATAGAAGAGATGGGGGGGTATTCTAATCACCACAGGTAGGGACCTACGGGGACTCCTCAGGCATGGTGATAGTTGAGTATTTGGATCCTTGGCCAAGATTGGGGTGTGACTAGAACAGCTGCTAGCTGAGAATGGGGGGGAAAATCCCTAAATAAGTAAGCAATAATAAAATTAGCCTATGTCCAAGGGAACCCCAAACAGAATATAAACAGAATGCATGATTAATTCCTGGATATAATAATAATAATACAAGGGGATGTTATGAAAATGTTAAACAATTGCATTAGCTATTCTAGAAAGAATTTGCTGTTCTGGTGGAATGAAAAAAATTAATCAGCTGACTATATTTGTAGTAAGTAGAGAATTTGGAATAGAAAATGCCTAGTTACTTGATACTTTTGTATGCATGCATGAAAGCACATGATACACAGTTCCTGTGTCTGTGCCTGTTTCCCAGAGTAAGCCAAGGGCCCCATCTGCTCTGATAGTTTAGTGAAGTAGTCTGTGGGAGCCATATCCAGTTCTGCAGAGTGTTATATGATCTGTTCCTAAAGAAGGGTGGCTCTGATGCATAAGATCAAAGGTAAGGGTGAAAGTGAGACTCCAGGATTCAAATGGGGAACTGGAGAAAAGGATCAGACCTGCAAGCAGGTCTTGCACCTTTCCTTTCCCTGGCTTTCCTTTTCCCTGGTTACATTAGCAGTGCCTCTTTCCCCAGCTGACTTTCCAGGCCTCAGATGCCCAGAAAGGCAGGTGGCAGTTTGTGGACTTATGACTTTCCTTCTGGCAATGCCTCTTGTGTTTGTTTTCTGGGCATTCATGTGAGAGCTTTCCAATTTCCCCTCTCTCTCTCTCTCTCCTCTTCCAGCTTATCACAGTTCAGTGAAGAGAACATGATGGACCCCTACAACCTTGCCATCTGCTTCGGGCCCTCACTGATGTCAGTGCCAGAGGGCCATGACCAGGTGTCCTGTCAAGCCCACGTGAATGAGCTGATCAAAACCATCATCATCCAACATGAGAACATTTTCCCAAACCCCAGGGAGCTGGAGGGTCCCATCTACAGCAGAGGAGGAAGCATGGAGGATTACTGGTAAAGGCCCAAGAATGGGAGGGGGGACGAGAGTGCCTGATAATCACTGCTCTAGAGGTCAGATGGTTAAGCAAAACCCAAAGGAAAACAGCCAGGTCTTCCCACCTCCACGTACAGGTTCTGTAGGATGCTAGAGTCTGGCTGTTCTCCCGTCTTGGACTCACCCACAGAATAAGTGCCACTTTGCCCACCTCCCTTTTTGAAATGAGTATTGTGTGACTAGAGACCATCTTGGAAAATAATGATATTAATAGCTGTTTGCAAGGAAAGGAAAGTTTACGAAGTAGTATGTAGACCTACTGTTTATCAGGCAGTGGTGCCCAAGCTGTGTTTTGTGAGGAAAACAGCTGGGTCGCAGGGAATCCTGTTCTTAGGAGGAAGAATCTGTATATGAGGTACACTGAGTTTATAATGTGGCACATTAGAATGATTTCAGAAATTTGTGAAGAGAAAACGTGTAAATTTATTTGAAGTAGGTTACCCATAGTTCCACGCCCTGTAAAAATATGACATTATATAGACAAGGTTTTTCATGACCTAGCCTGAGCACATACTTCTAAAAGGAACCTCCTCTCCTCTTTTAGACAAAGGCATCATTTCCAAAGATTAGAATACTAGTTCCCTTTTTCACATCAACTCCTTACAATCCAGAAAGGTCAGTGCAATGCATCAGCCTACCCCAGTGACAGGATTCAACCCCGATCACATGTGTTCTAGGACCAGGCTCCATCCAGTACCCACCCAGGTGCTCTGATAGCATTCGCAGTTGCCACTCTTCAGTGAATGCAAAGGCAGCTGCCTTTTAACCCCTGCCATCTCGTTCCTTCTCCCTTCTCTAAATGGTTTTCAATAGAAGCTGAAGGCACAAGCCAGCCCAAATCAGATTCGATCTAAATGAACATCTGGAACCAATCCTTCCAGCCCCATTGCTACCAACCAGGGTAAGATAGGGCCAGGCATATATTTACTTAATTAGCAGTCGGTTGGTTGTGATTTTCCATGACCCTCTCAGAACCCAAGGAATGAAGAAAATAACATTTGTGCCTCTGTAAACTTTTTATGGCATCCTTGGATCTACTCTCTCCTAGACTTCAGATCCTTGGCCTGCATCTAAGCTGGGGACACCTCAGGTGGCTGCTTAGAGACAAAGCTTTCTGTGGCTGACAGGTGGTTCATGGTGACTGGGTCTGTTGATCAGTTGATTACCTCGCCTGTGAGCTCCAAGGATGTATTTTCCTATACATTACTCCGTTTGCATGAGTAGTTAAAAAGCTGTGGAATGGTCCTTCAGTCCTTACCTTTACCTGTAAAGTTAAATATCAAATCACTGCAGGTTCTGGGGTGTAGTGGTCCCAGCTCCCTGATCCCCAGTCTCTACCCAGGGAGCAGAAACCAAGGAGTGTGGTTCATTAGAACACATACATGGAAACTCTTCTAGTTTCTCCCAAGTGTTTTCCTCAGCCCTTACCCTGTGTGTTGTGTGATATTTATTAATAGCCTTTGAAAACACCACATAGGTAATCGGGGAACATTGGTGCCACTGTCCCTGGCCTTGGGCCAGTGGCATCAAGGAGTAATTGTCATTGACTTAGCTCCTGACTTCCCTTCTTTAGGAGGAAAGATACTATCATGGTGAGCTAAGGCAGTGAAAAGGTAAGCCCACCCCACACCCCCCAAATCTAGGAGAGTGGCCAAGAAACCAGAACCATCAGAGTGGAGCACCAGCCTGCTTAGCCATTCCACAGATCTGAAAAAGTACATTTCAGACCACCTACTAGTCCCCAGACTGGATGTTGGTTGCCTAGGACTACTGCTAGGACCTTGGGCTCAGGTGTTGATAGTGTTGGCCATGTTGCCAGGGCACAGGAGAGGAGAAGCATGAGATCTTAGGACTACATAGAACCTCAAAAAGTATCATTCCATTACCATGGTGTAGATTTGAAAGTGGAAAGTCCAGACCAACAGCACCAGATCCTGTGGGACCAGAATGAAATGCAGATTCTCTGACTCCAGACAGATTTGTGACTCAGAAAAACTTAGAGTCGGTTAGATAGCACATGCTTTTTAGCAAGCCCTCCAGGGCTCCCTGCAGCTTAAGAACTGATGCTTTGATGCCTTAATGGATGCATAGGAATAAACTTCAGCCTCTGATGGTCTTTGGGGACAGAAAATAGTAAGGAATTATTCCCACTTTCTTTCTTTCTTTCTTTCTTTCTTTCTTTCTTTCTTTCTTTCTTTCTTTTTTTTTTTAAACAAAGAAGAATCCCTGTTGATGTTCTACTAGAATTAAAGTGCTCTCTGGAACTTAAGAAGACTCCTTAGGACCAGCTTGTTGCCTAGTCTTTAAGAGGCTTATTAGATAGGAGAGGGTTGTGTACTGCATGGCAGGAGGCAGAGGGGTGTGGTGTTCATAGGCCTGCCTGCCTGAGAGAGGGTACATGATGGTTCCTACTGCCAGAGGAGAAAACTTCAGACAGGGTCAGAAGGTTTTTTTTCTGTTCTTCAAGAATGCCCATCTCCTCCCTGAGCCAGAAGAGATAACTTCTAGCCATTCTCAGTTCTCTGCCTTGGATGATTTAAGAGAAGATAAAAATGTTTAAGGGCCAAGCTGAGCTTTCATCCTCCGGCCTCCAGTAAAGTCCACTCTCCAGCAGACCCTCTACCTTTGCTCTGGTTCCAGTCATCCTCCACTCACTTCCGACTTTCTCATCAGTGCCTAGGCCAGTGAGTCACGTGGTGCCCTAGGGAAGCACGTGGAAGGAAGAAGGAAAGGAGGCCACACTTACCGAGCACCTCTCTTGCCAATGCCTTCTCTAAATTACACCAGTGACGCCCCATACACCTCTGTATCTATTTTAAAAGTAACAACAACAAATGTAGCTATCAAATATCAGAACTGGTTTTTAGGTCCAGATGTCTCTGCTACAAAAACTAGGGCTTCCCTTCTGCCATGCTCCCCCTTACAAACCAGGAATGATGTCATGAAGAGAATTGACCTCTGAGTAGTCAAGTTGTGTTTTATAAAGAGTTTATTTGTAACTCCAAAGCCTTCCCTTTCTCTCAAGGCAGCCCAAGTCCCAAGTAGTGACAAGTGGTTTGGAGAACAGAAGCTAAACTAGAGAATCACAGAGATCTTTTATTCTTAGCCATTGATGGCTGTGTACTTAGAGTCTAGCAAGCGATTGATTTGATATAACAAAGGGGAGGAAAATTTTAGGAGCAAACAGTGACATCCTGGTTATTGCTCTTCTGTTTCAGTGACAGCACTCATGGAGAGACTACCTGTGCCGAAGACTCCACCCAGGACGTTACAGCAGAGCACCACACAAGTGACGATGGTATGCTATGGGCTGCTGGTCGGTAAAACAGGCATACGAGTATATATTGTCCATTCAGCCAGCTATGCTGTCCAGTGGGCCCTAAGGGGAAGAAAGGAGTTTCTTGACTCTCCCTTCCTTGGAGGGGCATTTTCAAGTATGAAATTAAACCAGAGGTGAATAATACACCTTTTGTAGTCCTTCAGCTTCCTTGCCCCACCCCTTAGCTCCCTATCTAACCTGAACCCAGGAGATATCAGCCCCTAATGCTGCCAGGTTACTGGAAACCAAAGCAAAGCTCATTTGAAAAACATCAAGCCTGGGGACTAGAGACTCTGGGTGCCAAGAACTCAGCAGAAGCCAAGTGAGGGGGGTGGGAATGAGGACACAGAAACCACACGCCTGCATGCCTGCCAACTGGAAAATATGACCCCTTCCAAAGTACAGATCTGTGTGCGCTGAACAGCCTGTGAGTGTGCATCCAGGGGTGGAATGCTCAGCTGTCACCCTCGAACCCCTCTAGGGTGCACGTGATTTATTTGAGTCTGTCCAGCCAGCACATTTTCCCGGCTTCCAACAGTTCCACACCTCCGTTTCTGGATCACTTGGTCTCTGGAAATCTCAGCAGTTGACAAGAGCCCTCAGAATTTTATGGGCAGAAAACGAAAATGGCACAGACTACACAGCTTTGCTTGCGCCCTGCCTTGCTGGAAAGGCTGCAGGCTGGAGCCAGCCTTTGAAGGAGGGAGAGACAGGACTTATTGTTTAGATCATGGTGTGAGAAGAATCAGAATGATCTTTATGAGAGAAGTAGGTGTAACGAGAGAAGTCAGTATTCATTAGAGCTGCCTTGTTCTCGTGCTGTTAGAGGTTTATCTCTAGTGAGATTGGTGGGGTAGCTGAGAAAAATGGGGTCACAGAGCCAAGTGCTGTACTTGAGGCTATAGAGAATGGAGACTGGCCTACTGAGACAGGGGCTCTGCGGTGAATCTTCAGCCAGCCCGTTTAACAGAAGACCTGCCACCCAGGGCTTTATGGGCATGGGTTTGTTTTTAATCAGCCTTCCTCCCTGCTGTGGTATTTACAAACTAATTGTTCTATGTTTTGGAGAGCCTTCTACTTACTATCCAGTCTCTACTGTAGCTTTAAATGGATAAATGATGACATCAATGACTGTATCACGTGTCACGTGAATGTGCACATACCACAGTGCTGGCACTATTCTAAGGTTTTTCACAGTTGTAATTGATTCCTCATAACAACTTCATGAAAAGGGGGGCTATTCTTGTCATCCTCACTTTATACATAAGAAAAGCCCACAGAGAATAGTAACACATTGCACTTACAAGCCCTTTTTAATCTCAAAAATTATTTTCATATGCATTTTTCATATATTGGTTTTAAACCACTTTATTTTACATTCTACTGGGAGCACTGAATAACACAAATTAATTACCTAAAATATGGTACAATTTGAGTGTTAGGTTGCTGATGAATTTACTATATAATCAGAAAAATGCTTAGAAGTATAGAATAGAGGCTGGGTACAGAGGTCAGTGGTGGAGTGTGTGTCTTTGAATGCCCATGGAAGAAGCCCTGAGTTCAATTCGCAGTACTGCCTAAAAGAAAGAAAAAATAAAGAATAGATGGTAGCCAGTTAGCATAAAATGTTGTGGGATCACAAAGAAGTTATCAGGGAAAGCAGTGTCCCTGTGTGTTACTGTTGTAGGGCAGACAGTGGTAGTCTGTTAGAGCTTTATGGATCCTGGGCAGCTTATTTTTATACTGAGTTACCCTCCCACCACTGTTGGTAGGCTTTTCACAGTTTCCTGAGTCCATAGATCCCAGAAACATGTTTCATTCTTTCCCGTCCTTCCCAGAATGTGAGCCCATAGAAGCCATTGCCAAGTTTGACTATGTAGGCCGGACAGCCCGAGAACTATCTTTCAAGAAGGGAGCATCCCTGCTGCTTTACCAGCGAGCTTCTGACGACTGGTGGGAAGGCCGGCACAATGGTATAGATGGACTCATCCCCCATCAGTACATCGTAGTCCAAGACACGTAAGTGGAGCCCCGGCACCTTTGAGGGGGTCCCTGCTGCACTGTGGGAGGGAGACTAATTCCCAAAGGGGCTCTAAGACTTAATGTTCCGTGGAGAGCACCCTCCCTGCCTCTGCAACTCAGTGGAGAATTGTTTTGATCTCCCACTTTCTCTTCTCCCTTTAAATTGCCACTTGATCCATTTGTTTTAGACAAGTGCCAACCAGCATTTATATGTATGCTTAATGAGTGATAACATGGACTTTTTAATTTGACCATGCATTATTTCCTTTCTGAAAAGATTAGGCTGAGAAAACATTTTGCTTCTCTGTCTTAGTTGGGGTTACTACTGCTGTAATGAAACACTATGACCCATGCCAGTTGGGCAGGAAAGAGTTAAGTTGGCTTTCTACATCCATCACTGAAGGAAGTCAGGACAGAAACTCAAACAGGGCAGGAGCCTGGAGGCAGGAGCCGATGTGAGGCCACAGATTACTGATTACTAGCTTGTTCCTCAAGGCTTGCTCAGCCTGCTTTCTTGTAGAACCCAGGACCACCAGCGCAGGGAAGGCACCACCCACAGTGGGCTGGGCCCTCCCCAGTCTGGCAGTAATTAAGGAAATGTCATGCAGGTGGATCTTATGGAAGCATTGTCGCAGTTGTAGTTCCATCCTCCAGATAACTCTAGCTTCTGTCAAATTGACTTAAGACTGGCCAGCATAGCCTTACTGCTTAAGCTCACTGTATACAATGCATAGCTGTCTTCTTGCCTTAGCCTGCCAGTGCTAAGATTACAGGCACGAGCCATCAGACTACGCCCCAGCCTGCTGAGACACTGATGGTACTTTCCCACCTGCAAATGAAAATTGACAGGTTACTTTTTAGGAGAAATCTTTTTAGATACATTTTTACAAAGAAAAGGAAGCCTTGTAAAAGAAGCAAAGGAGGGCAAGGAAGGCAAAGAATGTCGGAGGACAAGGGAAAGCAGAGTTGACCCTGGAGGACAAGGGAAAGCAGAGTTGACCCTGGAGGTCTCCTGGATAGCCTGTCTGCTGGTTCCCACCCTTTGAAGCAACGTCTTCGCAGAAAGTAGTGAAACCTGTGGCCTACACACGCCTGCCTCCCTTAGCCCTGCCTCAGCCCCACACCGCTCTAGGATACAGCACTGTCAGTGTTTTTTTAGTCCTCCCCTTACTATTACCTTTTTAAAGGTTGATACCTGAGTCTGTACCCTCCCAGCCTCTCCCGGGCTTGTTCTGCGGGGAAAACCTCCCTGTGTTGATAACATCGCAAACCTGGTGGTGGTCTGTGCATGGACAGGACTCTCCCAAATTTAGTATTATGACTTCACTACAGGATCCAGAGAAGTTGAACTGTGAGAGAAAAGGGGCTCTCTTTTTCATCAGTAGCCAGAGAGGCCAGGAGAGCAATGGAGAGACCTGGGACCGTCTTGAATGCTCAGAGCGAGGCTACATGTGTCCACACCAAGCCTCATTGCTGGCATCTCCCTCCAGAGCCACTTCAGAGCTGCCTGTCCTTACCAGCGATGCTCAGAACTGCAGCAGATAAACTGCAGCCTGGACCTCACCTCCTTCTCCAGGAGGTGGTCCCATCGTGGCCACCCCACGAAAGCAGTATGGGCCCAAAGGCAGATGCTTTGAATCCAGGTGTCCCCTAGCCAAACTTTTCTGAAGACCTGAGAATCAAATAGGACTCAGCAAACTATTTATTTAAGTGACCCTCCAAAGGCCCTCAGGTTCCCTGGCCTCTGCTCACAGAGCTAGCCCCAGATGGGGGTTGCTGCTGCCTCCTCGCTGTGTGGGGTTATGTGTATGTCCAGGGGGGCCATCTTGCTGACTTAACACTGTTTTTGTGTTGTTTTCCCTTCTCCCTACCTGCCTGTCCCTTCTGCCCCAGCGAGGATGGTGTCGTGGAGAGGTCCAGCCCCAAGTCTGAGATTGAGGTCATGTCTGAGCCACCTGAAGAAAAGGTGACAGCCAGAACGGGGGCCAGCTGTCCCAGTGGGGGTCATGTAGCTGATATTTATCTTGCAAACATCAACAAGTAAGCGCTGCTTTTCATTTTCTGCTCCCCTAAATGATTCACTCACTCAGCCTCACCCCTAGCCTAACCCCACTCCGCTCTGTGCTGTACGCAGGGCTCCCAGCTCCCCCAGCCTAACAGTCTTCATGTGTTGTTTGCTGCTGCAAGGTGTGTGGCCAGGCTGAGGAGAGGAGGCTTATGTGGGTCTGAGGGCATGCCCCAGCCTCCAACTGTCTGTTATCATCCTGTGGTACTCTGTGTGTTCCACAGTGTCTGTCTGCCCAGACTTCCTGGCAGTCTTCGCCAAACCTTTGTCAAAGCTTTGGTCACCTTTGCAACTTGGTTTTGTGCTTTCTTCTATTTCTTATCAGTGCCTTCACTTTTCCAATTCTTACCCAAATCATATTTAATATCTTCTCTGACCCTTGTCTGTCTGAAGATTCAGAGTCTCATATGTCTTTCACCAAGCTAATGTCCCACCACGTGGGCTTACTTAGATGACATGTGTCTGTTTCTACCTATCCTGCATTCATAGCCATGGAAAAGAGAAGAGCACTGAGCCCAAGGGAAGCTTTGTCCTGAGCGCCTAAGTCATCCTGTGATTCCCCTCGCTCCCTTTCACACTAGCAGAAATCACTTTTCATCTCCTGTTGCTTTAGCACTGTGTATTATGCCCCCCAGCAGTCCCTCTGCAGATTCCCCCACCCCCTGTCTGGCAGGCTTACACTCGTCCCAGCTTTCATTGTGGCCATTAGCAGTATTCTGAGGTTCTAACTCCATCCACACCTGCTGGCTATCTAGAGGGATTCCTCGTTCGCCCGCCCATGAGCTGCCGCCTCCCCAAGAGGCACTCAGGCTATTGGAGAACTAATCTCATCTCAAGGGGCCAGACACCAAGTCCTACAGACCTCTTTCCGCCAGACCCTGAACTGTGGCCCAGTGCCAGGAGGATGACAAGCCCCGGGGCACTCCTGGTGACCGCGGATGGAGATGACGTACAGTTTGTATTCCTCCTGACTTTGGAGGGGGTGAAATGATTTGCACTTTGATACCCTGTTAACCATAGCCTCTGGACACTGAGACTGGAAGGAGAATAAAAGATGCTTATTGTTTAAAACTGAATGAGGTTGCCAGATCTCTTGGCTTTTTTCCAACCAGACAATAGAGGGGGTTGGGGGATATGGTTCTTTCCTATCTCTTTACCCACAAATTCATCTAGTTTGTTCAGCGCACTTACTCAGAATAGTCATAATTTAATTCAGACCACTAAACAAGTTAAGGATTTTATACTTCCCTCCAGTCTGCTGGGAGGGCAAGTTAATAAAAAAGGAGCTGCCAGCTAATCACATTTTTTTCAATATTTACAAGTCTGTGTTAATTATGAGCCCACGATCACAAGGTCATAAGCCTATTAAGCCAGAATCCAAGACTGGATGTTGAAGGGGAAGTTCGGTGTTTATTTACACACATTTATTTTTGTTCTTATGGCATTGAGGACAGAACTGAGCGAATCACATATTCAGATGGCGCACTCTACTGCCAAGCCACAGCTTCATCCCTGGGTTAATGGATTATAAGTCAGCGTATACGTGATGCCATTTATTACAAAGGAACCATAGAGAACAAGCTGAAAAGAGTCAGAAGACAAACATCTGGTAGAACGCCGAGGTGGTTTCCTTGAACTGCTTGCTTGGTGGTATCAAGATTCTTACGATGAATTTCCTGGGGGCAGACCATAACCAACCCATGCCAACCTTTCCTAAGCACCAGCCATTCAGTGCGTGAGTGACAGACAGCCCCGGTACGCCTGGCCCTTAGGAGCGAGTGTGCCGTTCTGTCTTCCTGACCACTCCCACAACAATCCTCCCATACACCTTGAGTTTCCTGATTGCCTTAAAGAACTCTCTCCTCCTGGACCCTCTCACCTGGTTAACTCCTCCTCGCCCTCCAAGACTCGGTCTAAGCATTACTTATTTGGGGAAGCCTTCCTGACACCCTAAGTTCCTTGAGCCTGAAAAACATGCACTCATTCTGAATTCTGAAATGGCTTGAGTTGTTGGTGCTCAGTGCTGCCTATGCCTGGTTCCTCCTTCAGGCTGGCCTTGGAACCAGCATCTCTGTCTTCCTCGTCTTCATAGCCCAAATAGAGCCTGGGATGACACCCTGCCACAGCCTCCTAAATCTGCCCTCTCAGCAGTTCTGACTTGTGAGTCAGCCATCCTTGAATGGAAAAAGGAAATCAGCAGAGGCCTTAGGGTGTGGTATTTCAATTTAAATCCACATCCTATATTGACCATCTGCGTTGTGCCAAGCACCGATGCTAGTTATTCAGAGCTCACAGTCTGGCAAGGCAAAAGACCATATGGAAGGCAGCTGAAGCGCAGTCCCATGCAAGCACTGGGAGAACATGGGAGGGGGATCTCTCCAGTCTGTAGGTGGAGGCACTAAGGTCTGGAAAACTTGACAGAGGAGGGCTTATTTCAGCAGGGCCCTCTTAGACTAAAGGGCATTCTTTTTCTTGTTGAAAATGGCTGCCTTCCAAGGCTAGTCCTACCTAGCAGACACATTCTAAGAGTGGCCTGCTGGACCCAGAAAAATAAAGCAGATCTCACCTATCAGCAGCACAAGAACTTACTTAGGGCTTCAGAGATGTTGCCCATCTTCAGAATCCTATGCTTACTATCTAGAGTCCCCAGCTCAGCTCACCTTCCTCAGTAAATACAAGATCAGAGCTACCCAGCTGCTATCTGAACTAGCAGCTTGATGCCATCTTAGATCTTAGAATCTTGTTCAAAAAAATGAAATTATTCATCAGCGGGCAATACCCACATGGTTAAAAGCCTACTACACCACATCATTTGAGAGGCTTTTGTGGTATGAAATAAATTGCCCCAGTGCTGGGTGTCATAGGAGTTGCATAAATGCCCTTTCCACCCTAGGAGCAGGCACACAGTGAGCCCTCTGTCTGTGCCAAAAAGCAGTTCCTTGAAAAATCTTTTCCATGTCTATGAATAAGGACTAGCCTCTTGCTAGAGCCCAGATGATGACAGGCTCACTATCGATAGTTGAGCAAACTGATCTGGAAATGTTCACTCCTGTCACCAGCACTTCTGCCCTCCTTGGTGATGATGAGACTTTCTTACCTAAGCCTTGGGCTTCTGTTCAAGCAGGCGGTGGAGTGGGTCTTTTCGTGAATCTTTCTCCCACTAGAAACTTTCTCTTAAACAGGCATTTTTTTCTGACAGCATCTTATATGTTTAGAACTCAAAGCTCACAGCCACCAAGTAAGTATGCATTTCACTCTGCCCAGGTTGGGGGTTGGAAGGGAACAGATCCATAGAGAAAACAAGAGAAAGAAAGACTGAAGAGTTAGGGTATTCTATTTGACTTTCTTTAGAAGTCCCAGGTGCCAGCCTCTGCCCTCTGTCACAATCCTAGCTCCCTTGGAGCCAGGGCTCCCTGATCAGATGCCATTTCTGTTTGTTGAAGGCAAAGGAAGCGTCCAGAATCTGGGAGCATCAGAAAAGCGTTTCGGAGTGACAGCCATGGGCTGGGCAGTTCTCTGACTGACTCCTCCTCCCCGGGGGTGGGGGCTAGCTGCCGTCCATCCTCCCAGCCCATCATGAGCCAGAATCTCCCCAAGGAAGGGCCAGATAAGTGTTCCATCGGCGGCCATGGCAGCCTCAACTCTATCAGCCGCCACTCGTCCCTGAAGAGCCGAATGGACAGTCCACAGATCCGGAAGACCGCCACAGCAGGAAGGTCAAAAAGCTTCAATAACCATCGGCCCATGGACCCTGAAGTCATTGCACAGGTAACAGGGCTCTGAACAATTAAGTGATGAGTTTACACTGGTTATTTCCCCTCAGCAGCCCCAGCTAATCCACACACCTTAAAACAGACCAATGCTCTGTACACTCTATACAGAGTACTGCACGTTTCATACAGTGAACCTGCAAAGACAGCTTACTGAGTCCTGTCTCCCCAGCAAGAGCCTAAAAGTAGAATTAGTGTTACTAAGGTAAGGTCTGGGGTGATATCTCAGTGGGTGAGAATACTTGCTATGGAAGCAAGAGGAACTGAATTCAAATTTGTAGCACTCCTATGAAAGCCTAGCATGACCATGTATGCCTGAAACCTCAGTGCAGGCGGCCAGCTTAGCCAAAACAAGCTTCAAATTCAGGGAGAAACTCTGTCTCAAATAAGATAAGGTAGAGAGCTGGGTGGTGGTGGCGCACGCCTTTAATCCCAGCACTTGGGAGGCAGAGGCAGGCAGATTTCTGAGTTTGAGGCCAGCCTGGTCTACAGAGTGAGTTCCAGGACAGCCAGGGCTACACAAAGAAACCCTGTCTCGAAAACTAAAAAAAAAAAAAGATAAGATAGAGAGGGGTTGGAGAGATAGCTTAGCAGTTAAGAGCACTTTCTGCTCTTCCAAAGGTTCTGAGTTCAAATCCCAGCAACCACATGGTGGCTCACAACCAACCGTAAGGACATCTGCTGTCCTCTTCTGGTGTGTCTGAAGACAGCTACAGTGTACTTACATATAATAATAAATAAATCTTTGGTCTGGAGCAAGAGCAGAGGTCCTGAGTTCAATTCCCAGCAACCACATGATGGCTCACAACCATCTGTACAGCTACAATGTTCTCATATACATAAAGTAAATAAAAAGAGGGGGATAAGATAGAGAGCAATAGGGGAGGGTACCTGACATCTTCCTGACCTCTGTGCATAGGACACATGGATAGGTAGGTAGGTAGGTAGGTAGGTAGTAGACAGATGATAAAGACCCAATGGTAGACTTTAGTGAAGCTGTGAGACTCAGATATAGTCTAAGTCACATTTATGTATTTCTCTGCCCATCCCTATCACCCCACTTCCTGAAGCTGATCTCAGTGCTTGTGAGTAGATAATTAGTCCACCATCTGATTCTGTCGTAAAGACCCCAAAGTACCCATGTTGACTGAAGCTCAGGTACTAGAAGGGCCTCCAGCCCAGGGGTCCAGGTAACAGTGCAGGTGAGCTCCTGATTGCAGGACTTTCCTTCTCATCTGCACTACACTGATGACTCTGTGTTTTCCGTGAAATATTAGAAGCCCAACCTGACATCTAAATATCCAGCTACTGGGGCCACTCCAAGCAGTTCTCTCAGACGTCTCTCCCAGCTATATAATTTTCACTAGAACAGGTAGGAACTAAGGGCTTGGTTTTGTCCTTCCTCACCTCATCTTCTGGGGTGATAGGGAAGGGCAGTAGAGGCTCTGTATGGTCTCTGTTGGCTGCATTGCTGCTCTGCTTGAGGAGGCATACCTGGTGAGGCCAGAGTTAAGCCCTGGGCCTGTGATGTCTTGCTTTGCTAGCCTTCTATCCTGTTTAAGCTCCTGACAGCAGTCTGCCTTGCACAATGGGAATCCTCCTTGATCCTCTTTTGGACAGTCATTAATCAAAGTGTTAGAAACGGCAAGCATACTAGCTGCACGACAGGACGGGGCCAGTAGATAAGAGTTCTTCCAGCCCATTCTAAAAGATTTGGGAAGTCTAATGTATAGCTCGGAATGCTTGCCTAGCATGCATAGGCTCCTGGGTTCCATCGCTGGGATTGCAGGAAGAAAAAAATAGGGAACTAGTTAATGCCATAGTGATTAATGAAAATAAGTCCCTATCATTCATAGCAAACATAGATCATGCCGTAGGACCAAAAGCCCTGAGTGGGAAATCTGAGACTGACTTGAAACTTAGAATGTTTGAAAGTATTCTTGATCCCAAAGAGGAGTCTTGTGGTGGCTTTGGAACTTAATATTAAACACAAGTTTGGGGGGGTAATGAAAGCTGGGTGCTTACATACAATGGTTCTTTGGTTCTGCCTTGAGACCCTGGGCTAAGACTGCTTTTTTCCTAAAATCTGCAGTGTCTACTGACTTGTAGGTGCTAACTTACCTATGTGGGCTTTGGCTCCCCCTTTTGGCCACTCTTTGGGTTCTCTTTCATGGTGCTGGGTAGAAGAAGGAACTGGTTTCAAAGTTCACACTTGGCTGAGTTGAGAAATTGAAGCATTGTTCTGATCAATCTTCAAGGACTTGGCTCTTGAACCTTCCTCATCTCTTGTGGAGGAACGAAGGAATAACCCCCTTAATCATTGGCCTTGAAATCAAGAAAGTAAAGATCATACTTGATCTCTACCACTTTGTAAAATGTGTTCACTGTGTACACTTTCAAACAGACACAGAAATACAGAGAATTATATAATGAACCCCCGTGTACTCGTGATCTTTCCTTTCTCCATCTAACTGTAATTTCATCCAGAAATATTTCAGTTCCTGTCACAGAAACAAAGGATTCCAGATGAAAAGACTCAGCTACTCTTTTCTTTTTAAAACCTTAGTTTTCTTAGTTATTAAACTTAATGCATTTGTGCAATGTATTTGATCATGTCCTCCACTACTCCCTGCCTCCAGCTCCTCCCAGTGCCTCCCACTTGTCTTCCTTCCCAACCTCATGTCTTCCTTTCATTATTGTTGCTAATACCTGCCCCCAGTCCAATATATAATGGACTAATACTTCCCATATGTATTGGAAGTCTAATACTTCCCATGTATGCATAGGTCTAGGGCCACCTTCTGTGGCGTGCTCAACCTACCAGGAGCCCCATTCCCAAAACTGAGTGACTCTTCCTCAGCAACCATCAACTGTCAGAAGCTCCTCCAGTGGGGGTGTGGCCTGAGGAAGCCCTGCCCCAGTTTCTGCTGGCCTCTTGGCTGGCTTGATCTTGTACACATAACCACAATGGGTATGAATTGATATATGCAACAGCCTTGTCATATCCAAAAGTCACCAGTTTTTCTTTCTAAATTCCTGATGATGGCAATCTCTGTCCCTTTCTCTGCATTCTAGACACTCTGTCCCAGGACTTTGGCCAAGTGAAGTAAGACATTTTATTGCTGGTTTCATGGCTTGGCCTATTTGTCCTTGGGAACATCTGTCTTGGTCTGTCTTACTTCTTCCTTTTTCCTGTTTTGCAGGATATCGAAGCAACAATGAACTCTGCCCTGAATGAGCTTCAAGAGCTAGAGCGGCAGAGCAGTGCTAAGCACACACCTGATGTGGTTCTGGACACGTTGGAACCCCTCAAGACCTCCCCAGTAGTAGCTCCCACATCTGAGCCCTCCAGCCCCCTACACACCCAGCTCCTCAAGGACCCTGAGCCTGCCTTCCAGCGCAGCGCCAGTACTGCTGGGGACATTGCCTGCGCCTTCCGGCCCGTCAAGTCCGTCAAGATGGCTGCTCCAGTCAAACCACCAGCCACACGGCCCAAGCCAACCGTCTTCCCCAAAACAAACGCCACTAGCCCTGGTGTCAATGCATCTGCTTCCCCACAGTCCACTGACAAGTCTTGTACTGTCTAAGGGGTATAACGTAAATTACTCTAGACAAGGAGACTGGCCGTTTTTTAAATCTTCCTATTTAACTAGCTTGGGGACTCAGTTGAAAATTAGGTTCTAAGTTGTTCTTACAGGAATTAGCCTTCCCATTACCCAGACCCTGCGAATGAAGCCCTTGTTTCTGCTTTTCCCTTCTGGTCCTTCCTCCGCTCCTTGCTTCCCTCTGTTGTTGGAATCCAACCAGCTCCAGTACATACTATTAGGTTAGCCAGTGTCAGGTTTTCCATTATCGGGTTGCTGTGATATCTGCCAAGGCAAGACATGGGGACACGGACCTAAGTCTGTCCCTTCAGACCATAGAGGACACCTTGACCAGATGTTTGGCTGCAGCTCCCAGTGACATCTTGTTTTTCAGTACTGATTTAAAAAATCATATATAGCCCAGTTCTCATTTTATATAAATATATAAATATATATATATATATATTGTGTGTGTGCGCGCGTGTGCGCATGCACACCCGTATACACACACACAGGTTTTTCTGGTCTCTGGTGTATGTAGCCTCTCCTGGTCATAGACCACTTTTTGTTGTGACAGTTCACACAGAAGCCACCAGGAGTCTCTGTTCTCATCACAAACTCTGTTCTGTTTGGAACAGAAAAAAACTGGCCTTTGAAATCTGTCATAAAACTTTAGCAGAATGGGACAGTGCTGTGGTCTGATGTGCAGGTGGGGATTCTGTCTTCTTCCTCTTGCTGTGAGTTATCACTGGTTGTCTGCATTTGCTCTGCTCCATTCTGTACAAGTGCATCCCAGTCTTATCACGGAGTTTTGCAAGTTTTTCTGCACATATAGACTTCTCTTCAGTTCCTGTCTTTGTCTCTGACACACCATTTTCCATGTAAGATGTTTCCCATATAAGACAGTTCTATAGCTAGTTCCTTTAGAGAAAAAAGTCTTACAGTTTTATTGTGTTCATGGCAGGTTTGAAAAGGGTAGGAAATGGGTCCTTCTTTCTCCCACCATTTCTGGCATTTAAAACTTAAAAGTCGCCATTCCATTGAAAATAATAATAATAATAATTAAGTTGCTCTCTGCTAATCCAGAAATTGTGCCCTGATTAAAACTTTCAAGTTCACCTCTTGGCTTAGTTCTTCATAAAGCTCTCTGGGGAGGGACATGGGCTTGAGCGTCCCTCGGTAAGTTCTAGAAGGACTGCCTCTTGAAACTGTTTTTTGTTTATCCAAACAAGGATGACTAAGGGAACTTTGACCTCCACAAACTCAAAACTGTTTTCCCAAAATTAGAATCTTAAAAAAGGGAAAAATTGAATGTTTCACATTGGGTCCTGCCTTGGGCCTTTCTTCAGATGTGCTACCGTTGACTGCTCTCCCAGCCTACAAGCCTGGTGCTTGGAACACCCTCTCCTTACCTCGTGCTTCCCCGAGAGCCCCAGCGCTAGGAAATCACACTATGGGATCATGTGTTTCAGCAGCTCCTTGCAGCTCAGGCTCATTCTAATTCTCTGTTTCTGGTTTGAATGCTACGCTTTTATTTTAACTGTATTGTTTTCTATAGTTCAAGAGAGATGGGTTTGCCATCCGGGTTAGAACATCTGAATGTTCTTAGCTTTGGGCTAGAAATGATCCTTTTGGACCAACTTGTGAAGCTGGTAGTTGGATCTGTAGACAGTGGTGGATGTTTCTCTCTGAGTGAAGGGAATGGGAGCTTGAAGGAGTCACCAGTGAGAAGAGTAACTTGCAGCACCAGGAAGACTGCTCCCTAGAGAAGAGAGCTCTAGCATTCCTTGAGTAGCGTACATTTGACTGCATGGGGTACCCCTTGGTCCTTTGGATATCTGATTCTTGGTGTTCTTTTTACTGACCCGGGCTTGTACTGCTCCTGAGCCAATAGGGGCTTCCTGACTAGAGGATCCGTTTCCTTGGTGAACATGAAGCCCCACCCTTCACTTTTTACATTCCTCTTAATTCAAGCGATCAGAGTTTCCAACCTGCCCTTTATCTTCTCTCCAGGACACTACCCTCTCAGAAGGTAAACACAAAGGTTCTTAAAGACCATACTTTGAACCTGTTCGTTTCTTCTTGCCTTCTCTCTTAATCCTGTACATTATTTGTGTTTTTTCATCCCTTTGGTCGATGTCCATCTGCTGATTTGCATAATGAACTGGACAGTGTACAAGTGGTTCCCACTAACCCCAGCTCTGGGAACCTAGCTGTCTTCCTTATTTATCTCTGGTGCTTCTGACGCCTGTGAGATGGTCCTGTTAAAAGGAGTAGGAGGAACCAAAAGGAGGAGAGTCCTCCTCAGCAGAGCTCACTTCAACTGGAATTGAGGTTGCACACTGTGATTTCACAACCAAAAGCCAAAAGGAGCCGGCCACCCCAGGCCTTGGCCAGCCAGCCTTCCTTGGATAGGCTTGCCCGAAACCAGCATGATGCTTCCAAGAGCCCTGCTCTGCCCCTCGTGGCATGGATCCTTTCCCTGGTGTGGACTTAAGTCTCTGGGGAAGAAAAGTGGGTGGGGCTACCAGCATCCCAGTTTGGAAAGTAGAGGAGTTTGCCACCAGCAGCTTATAAACTGGAAATGCTGGTCTCTGCCAGCCTCCTCAAGCCACCCTCATTTATCCCCAAGGAGATGAGAAATCCTTCCAGTACCAGGACGAACAGACCACTGGAAGGGCTGGTGTGCATGGACTTCGGTTCAGAAGAGAACTTAGATCTTCCAGGGAACTGCAGTGTTGTGGCGTCTGATTTGTATGTCACATTTGTGTAAAATGGTATGTTCTTTAAAATGGTGTTGATAACTGGAATATTGTATGTATGCTTGAAGATGCTTTGTGTGAACCTAAGACTCACTCAGCCGATGTTGGATTGGGGAGAATCCAAAGCACAACTTCAAAATAAAATACGTTTTTAGGTTTCACTGCTGCAAGTCACCTCCCTTCCCCTCTCCCTGAAAGTCCTGACGTAACAGAGTCCCAGTCTAGGAGCAGTAGGAACTAGGTGACCTCCAGTGCCACTGTCTTTCCCCGACAGCATGGCTTCCGGTTAGCCCCTGTGTGGAGCCTCCGAGGGTCTGTAGGAAGTCTCCAGCATGCTGCTCTCCAGTCTGTAGCTCACTCAGCAGAACCCACCCTTAGTTTCCAATGTGGACTGCTTTCATTTCTAGCTTTATGATCAGAGTTCCGCCCACCCCTGAAAGTCTAGCCAAGCCGTGGTGGTGCATGCCTTTAATCCTAGTACAGGGACAGGTGGATCGATGCGAGATGGAGGCCAGCCTGGTCTACAGAGTGAGTTCCAGGCCATCTGGGGCTACACCTCAGGGAGTGGTGGGGGGAAATAAAGAAAGACAGGCAGACCTATAAAGCTGGTTGGAAACTTAACAACTATGACTAAGGGTTGCCAGACAGTTGTGTATTTTAAGATTCTCATTTTTACTTAGTGTGTATGGGTGGTGTTTTGCCTACCTGCATGCCTGCACAGTACATGTATGCAGTGACATGGAGGTCAGAAGTGGGCATCAGATCCTCTGGAACTGAACAGACACAGCAGACAGTTGTGAGCCACCATGTGAACTGAACTCAAGAACAATCAGTGTCCTGAACTGCTGAGCCATCTCTCCAGCCTGCCAATGGAATGGCTCTTGTCTTTCACACCTAGATCCCCGAGTCTGCCTTTGGCCATCTCTGTGTCTGGAAAAATGTCTGACTGGCATGTCTTGCTGCTGGTGGGGGTGGAGGATACAGGGATGCTTCCACTCCTTTAGAGATGCCTTGTGTTTTAATAGAAAGTGAGCTTGATGGTGAAGTTCATAAAAAGTGACAGCTGCTTACTCTCCCAAATGTTCCTGCCAAGATGTTTTACCAGAAGCCCAAAGCAACGAGGCCAGCCAGTCATGGACGGAAACCTCCGAACTTGTCCCTGGAGGCTTCCAAGTGAGGAAAAACTGAGTCTGCAGAATTTGAGTGCATGAGTGCATGAGTGCAAGCGTGCGTGCGTGCGTGCGTGCGTGCGTGCGTGCATGTGTGTAAATGTACATATACATTGTTTGAGATGGGATCTCACCTTCTAGCCCTGGCCATCTCGGAACTCACTATGTTCTCAAACTCAGAGAACACTTGCCTCTGCCTCCTGAGTGCTGAAATTAAAAGCATGCACCACCATGCCCTTCAGAATTATTTTTTTTCTAAGATGTTGCTGAATTCTTAAAACAGCACCATTGTCCTTGTCCTGTCTACTTGATGAATATGGGCAGACCAGCTTAGCACTCTTTCCTATCCTGCACACAGCTTCTGCCAGGCTTCTGTGAGGCTATTTGACTTCTTACGCCTTGGGTTGTTTTCCTGTCCCAGGTAAGAGCAAGTGTGCACACATGCCTATGCACACACGTATTTACCTAACGTTCAGAACTTCAGAAGGCGTGTTTGATCATATTCACCCTGCCCCAGTTCTTCCCAGACTCGTCCCCTCTTCCTACTCTTCCCTCCCAAACCTTGCCAACCCCCCATCAAGGACGATCGGTGCTGCCCCCGTATTCTCGGCTGTGTGCCCTTCCACTGGAGCATGATCTGCTGCTTATCGGGGACTGTGCTCTTAGAGAAAACTGGCCCTCTCTTTCCCAGCTGCTACCAACTGCCACTCGCTCCTCTGCTAGGGGTGGGACTTCACATCCAACTCCACTCTCCTTGCGGGGATTTGGTCTGACTTGTGTTTGCGAAGAAGATCTTGTGCAATGCATACATTTTTAATAAATAGATACCAGATTAACAAAAACAGCAAAATACCAATAGACATAACAAATTAGAATGAATTCCACAAAACCTGGGGTCAACATTAATTTTTTTCTGAGCACTTATTATAATAGGAGACATCCCTGAGGATATGTCAAGCAAGCCTGGTGTGTTTATTAGCATCAGCTGTGTTCAATAGCGATACAGAGGGGTATGGACACCTTCCTCTTGGTTTGTCATTTCTCTCTCTTATGTATCTGGGATTCTGCTCCTTGCCTTACCAGCCTGTCTCATCTCCCTTTGTTAGTGATGCTCTTGCAGCATTGTTGCCCTGAGCTGAGTCAAAATTGGGGGAGGCTCTTCTGCCACCCTGTGATAAGTGTGGGCTCTCACGCCCACCTCCCATCCCAGCAGCAGTATATGAAGGGGATCCCTGGAGCCCAGGAGTTGCTGAGATGGAGCCGGCTCTTGGACTATGGGCAAAGTGCCAAAGGTACTTAGAGAATCCCACAGGCAAGAGTCATGCTTTGAAGCCGGGCGGTGGTGGCGCACGCCTTTAATCCCAGCACTTGGGAGGCAGAGGCAAGCAGATTTCTGAGTTCGAGGCCAGTCAGGACTACACAGAGAAACCCTGTCTCGGGGAAAAAAAAAAAAAAAAAGAGTCATGCTTTGGGGGTCCCTTTTCATATGTATTCTATTGGAACTTTGATAGAAGCAGGTGGCAGTGAACAGTCAATACGCAAACCCGTTTCAACTGGATGGAAACCAAAACAGGAGACCAGGTTAGTATGGACTATCTATCTCATTTAAATGTTTATAGAGCCCATTGTTCTAGGACATTAGGTGAGAAATAATTTCACAGTGTACTCACAGTCCTCCTGCTTCATTCAGCCTCTTGAGTGCTGGAATTTCTAAGCATGAGCCACCACAGCTGGCAGGAAGTTTCCTTTGACTCAGATGCTAACCCTGATTTTACATACAGCAGAGAGTCATTTAGTCAATCGACTGACTTTGTCTATACAAGCATTGTACTAAGCAGGAAAGACAGACTATAGAGCTTGTTTCCTACTGTACACACACACACACACACACACACACACACACGAGCACACTCACACACAAAGCAAAATAGTGAATGTGAAAATGAAACAAGATGCCGGGTTTGACAAGAAACCATCATGGAGCTCAGTGTGATAACATGTCAGTAGTCCCAGATATTCATTAGCTGAGGCAAGAGGATCACAGCTTGAGGCCAGCTTTAGCAATTACTCCATTTTTAAAAGAGAGGAGGCCATTGTGATGTGAAATCAAGCATGAAAATTTTCAATTTCTGCTTAGGGAGGCTGTACTAATTTAGATAACTGTACTGGTTGGTTTTGTGTGTCAACTTGACACAGGCTGGAGGTATCACAGAGAAAGGAGTTTCATTTGGGGAAGTGCCTCTATGAGATCCAACTGTGGGACATTTTCTCAATTAGTGATCAAGAGGGGAGGGACCCTTGTGGGTGGTACCATCTCTGGGCTGGTATTCTTGGGTTCTGTAAAGAGCAGACTGAGCAGTAAGAAACATCCCTCCATGGACTCTGCATTAGCTCCCGCTTCCTGATCCACTTGAGTTCCAGTCCTGACTTCCTTTGGTGATGAACAGCAGTGTGGAAGTGTAATCGGAATAAACCCTTTCCTCCCCAACTTGCTTCTTGGTCATGATGCTTATACAAGAATAGAAACCCTAAGACAATAACCAAAAGACTCTCAAGTGGGAATAGCAGACGGTAGATGTGTGAGTCTGGAGTTTGGGGGCATGAAATGGATACCTGAAATCCAGTAGGGTATAGTCAAACTAAGATTCCTGAACTGATGTGTAGATGGAAAAGGAAAATCTCATAAAGGAGGGGCCAGCAGAAAAAGATGGCGTAAGCCCAGTGACTAGGTGGCAGAAAAGCATGTTAAGATTTAGAAGCAGAGTGCCTGGTAGGTGGAAGACGGGTATGCCACAGAGACCACACCATGCAATACATCTTACACAAGGGATGTATTGGGGCTGGGGGAGCAAAAGGCCGTCTCAGAGCAGGGACCCAAGAGATGGACAAACAGCAAGAGAGGTCTCTGCTGACAGGGACCTAGGGTGATGGTGGAAGAAGCAGCCGGGGCTGAGTCACTGAAAGCAGGCTCGGGGAGAGCCTGGTTTCTAACACACATGCCACAGAAGCCAGGGAAAAGAAGTATTTGACGAAAGCGGGGATCAACTGTTGAATGCGCCAACAAGATGAAGCTGGTGTCAAAAGTAAGCATTTTTGCTGGGCATGATGGGGCATGCCTTTAATCTAAACTTGGGAGGCAGAGATAGGAGGATCTCTGAGTTCACGGGCATCCTGGTCTACATTGCAAGTTACAGGACAGCCAGGATTATATAGAGATACCTGTCTCAAAACACTAAAAAAAGGGGGAGCAGGGAATGGGACTTCTTGGTACATAGACTCTGTCTCTAAAAACAGAAAGAGACACAGAGACAGAGAGAGAAAGTATTTATCAGCAGATGATAAATGAATCTCACTGAAGTGGACTAAACAGCAAAGAAGGAAAGACCCAACATCCAGACTGGTCAGAGACCAGGGTTTGTTCTAAAGATAAACAGACTTGAGACACATTTGCTCTGTGTACAAACCCAGAAGAAAGACAGGAGAATGGGGACAGAAGAGCCGCATACTCCAAGTGGAGGTGGTGGTGCCAGGAGAAGGGACACATGGTCCTGTCTCTTGGGAGTAACAAGAGATAGTAGGGTAGGTACCGGCAAGTTCACTTTCAATTGCTTCTTTTAATACAGCTAAATTGAAGGCAGGGTCTTAAGCTGAGTGTGGGAAGAAAGAAACATGTTTCCAGATTAAAAAATGACGACAGATAATTGCACAGGGACCAGGTCTCTTGGGGCCTGGATAGTACCCCCACAGTCCCTCTTGGGAAGAACCAGAGTTGACTTAGAAGGTATCCGGGAACTATGGGTTCTAAGGTTTTATCACTTAGCCCCTGTGGCTAAATACAGCCAGTATACACAGCCCTAAACAAGGCCCACCATACCTCCCTGCCCCGTCCTTTCTTTCATTTGTTTGAGACCTTTCTTACTTTTAAGGCACTGGAAAACAGTGTGGGGTGTGGAGGGTGCCACAGCTACTGTTGGGTATGGAATTCAGCCTCGTGCATGCTGAGCGGAACTACAGAGTTACACCCCCAGCTGCTCTAGCTCTGATGCCCTGTTCAGTGTTGCAAGATATTTGATCACACTGTGAACCCCTAGTCTGTTATTTACTGTAAAAAAAAAAAAAAAAAAAAAAAAAACTGTAGTTTCTAGTTGCAGTGTGCCATGGCACTTAGTGCTCACTTTTAATCCCTCTGGCTGGAATACAGACACATCCTTAGTACACACCTTTTATCCCAAACAATGAAGGTAAAGTTAGTTTATAGAAGGAAGCACCATGTTTGAAAGTGATGTCTACTTTCGTGCCAAAGTGACAAATCAGAGAAAGATTTAATAGAATAGGATCTGCCCAACTCTCACTAGAAGACAGAGGAAAGGTAATCTATTTAAGAGAGCAGTGTAGAGAGAGGAGAGAGGGCAGTTTTCCTGGGACAGTTATACAGAGACAGGTTGCAAAGAGAGAACAAGCTAGACACAGGTAAAGACAGAACAAGCCTGAGAATGAGAAGGAGCCAGAAGATTAGAACAGATTGTCAGAGTTAGTTTGAGACCAAGCAGAGCAATTCAGTCAGAAGCTGAGGAGACTGAATCATGCAGCTTGTAGAGGAGTTTGAGCTAACCAAAGCTCAGAAAGAACTAGAAAGGGTGAGCTTGTTCAGCAATAAGCCTCTGAGCCTGAAAATGTTTCAGGCCTAAGAGTGTATAGAGAGTCGAAGCTTCCAGGACTAGGCCTGAGTTAGCAGAGGATGTAAGTCTTGGAGGTGACAACTCGGGCAAATAAAAGTTACCTTTACAGTTCAGGCTGACCCTGAGTTCCTAGGCTCACGTGAACCTCCAGCCACAGTCTTCCTAGAAGCTGGGACTGGCCAAGGTACATGCCAATATGCCCCAAATAATATCTATTCAGCACCCACTGGGTACAAAGCATGCCACATCTTTGCATTGTCACAATCCCATAAGAGGTTAAATGACTTAAGTACTGTTTAGAAGGTGACCTTAAGGGCATGTACCAGCCCCTTTCCCACACCAGCCTCTATCAGTAGCAAGCATGAGTGAGGTTATTTTTTCCAGAGTTGCCACCTCACTACACACACACACACACACACACACACACACACACACACGCAGTATAACACATGTACACACACACCAAACACATGGTCACGTATACACACATATACACTTACATACACACACACATACACACACCCACATACCCTCATACACATACACCCATACACATTCACACACATATACTTATACACTCATAAACTCAACACATGCAGAGTCACACACATATGCTTACACATACACTCATACACACACACTCACACATACTTACACACTCACAGAATATCACACACACGCACAAACACACCCCACACAAAAAACTTGCCTCTGGTCCTTGGATTACCACTATTTCTATGATTCCTTGGACCTGGGAAGATGTGGCAAGGCCCGTTTTGAACATCCTCTTCCCGCCAGGCTTCTGAGCCCCCTCCCCCCCCCCAACACAGACACACACACACATACACACACACAGCTGGGACACAGGCAGGCAGTCCTATAGCTTGACCACATCAAGGATGTTTCCTCCCAGAGACTACAGGCAAAGTACCATCTATTGCTAACACAGTTTCACTTTGCTGGCTCTCGCTAGCTCTCGCTAGCGTACCAGGTACAAAGCCCCAAACAGTTCATGCCCTTTGCACCAGCATCCCACATCCCTGGGATAAGATACCCAGGTCTCCCTTTTCTGTCCTGAGCACAGTGCCTGTTTCACAGGAGATACTAGGCTTGGCTCTTGTGTTAGAAGGTGTGAAAGTCCCTGGAGGGGTGAGAGGGGGCGGGGAGAGAACAGGCTTGCCAGTGAAAAGAGGGTAAGAGTGCAGGTTCATGGAGGCACGTGGGTACAGCCTGCAGGACAGTCAAAGTGACACTGCAAATACCTCAGAGGGCAAAAACAGTGCCCTCATGGGCCCAAGGGGTACCCTGACCATGATTGTAACCCAGATGCCTTTCTAGAGCGATGGGTGAGACCTTAGAGAAGGGGGTCTTACAGCACCAATTAAATAATGTGCTAGAGAAAATGCATGCTCTGTCCTCACCAAGGCCTGAATCGACAAATGCAGTCCCCCACCCACCCACCCCCGGCCCCCATGTTCTTGCCAGGTGGAAACCTGTCACACGGAGGCCTCACTGGCCTCACTGTGAGAAGCCACTGCAAGGGCTCTAGCTGTCACGTTATCATCGGGTGGATCTGTCAGCAACAAGCTCTGGGCCTGTCCTTGCCTCTCCTCCCTGGGGTGGGGTGGGGCGGGGCCGGCAGAGGAAATCACCAGGTGTGGCCAGGGGAAAGTCCCACCAACATTCTAGAGAAACATGGAATTTCCTGGTTTTTAACCCCTTGTCCAGCTGCCCACTCAGCTCTGACCAGAGCAGCACAGACCCCTTCCCAGCTTCCCAGGATATTTACAGTACTGGTTTATGGCTGGGAAGGTGGGCAAATTGCTAAAGGTGTATAGAACTTGATACCATCAAGCGTGGTCTGAAAACACACTTTCCAGTTGACCAGATCCTCCATCCCCTGCCGTCCACAGGACCTAAAGCACCCAGTGCCTTCAGGCTGCAGTCCGAAAGTGGCCCTGGGTGGGGGCGGGGCAGGTTTTTCTGTGTGTAAGGTCAGAGTAGGGGCTGTGATCTGGGTGTGTACTTGTTCTTGCAATCTCTGAGGAAGGCAAATCCTGTCCAGCTTCTAGGAGGGCAAGCACAGGCCCTGGGCTTTTCTAGGCAGTTTTCAAACCGGTTAACTTGTTGGACCTCTTTGGTTGACTTTAAGCAGTGCCTTGAATTCCCTCCAGAGACGCCAGCAGAGTACTCAGTGGCCTGACACAGAGCCCCCAGCCTCAGGTCTTGGCTTCTCTGTGGCTCAGTCGATGGCCCTAAGGCTTCCACTTGACAATTTACAGGATCCTCCTTCCCTTTTCTGATAGGGGAGCGGAGGTGTGTGCAGCAGCTGGTGAGATGCCTGTCCCTTTAAGAGAGAGAGGAAGGGAGGGAAAGAGGAGGGGAGAAAGGGAGAAAGAGAGAGAGAGAGAGAGAAGTGAATCAGGAAGTAAGGTAGAGCTAAGAGCCTGGGCTGGGTATCCCACTGATATCAGAGAGGCAGGAAAGAAACCTTCATGCTCAAGACCGTCACCTGCTTTGTCTGTGGATCCTGGGGCCCCATAGCTACCAGGATCTTCTAGGCACTGCCCAGGATTGACTTCAAGGCCCGAATCCCTGGGGGTGCCAACCAGTCCCACAAGTCTGCATCCCTCTGCAGCTGAGATGGGAGATGGGGTGAGTGTGTAGAATCTGTGGAGGAGGGTGGTGTGGGGAAGTCAGCTGGGGTCGTGCCCGAGTCCTGTGTCTTTCCTGTGGCTGCCGGGAGCCTGGTGCTGTTCTGCACTCCCTCTGTGGGAAAACACTCTCAGCACCAACTGCTTGGAGGCCAGTCAGGGGCAAGGACCATTATGGGCCTGAGGAGAACCACGATTGGCCAAAAAGGCTCCCCTCCTGGCCTCTGCTCCTCAGCATGCTGATAGGAAGCTGCGGTTCAGCTTCCGGTGCCTCTGCTTGCCTCTGAGGCCCAAATAACCGGGAGAGGCTCCCAGAACAGCTGGAAAGAGGCTGGGTGCGCCCCTCCCCCCCCTCCCCTCAAGAACTGTAGGGAAGGTGACAACAGGAACAGGTTAAAGGGCTGGGACTGGTGGCCTTTGATGGGGCTGAGAATCAAACCCCACAGCACTTTTGAAGGGGCCTCTCATCCACCCACCCCTCTCTTTCCGGTGTAGCTCAGCTCCTGGACGTGGCCCAGACAGAAAGCATAACACACACTTGCCAGGGAGAGTCTCTGCCTGCTTCTGGGCCACTTGGAGTGCAGGTATGTACATCTGCCACAGAGGAGCCCCCAAGGAGGATAGGAGTCTGGGGGCAGGCTGGCGCTGACTCTCTGGAGACTGATGTACCTCACCGTCTATGTACAGAAGGAGCTAGGGGACGGGAGGAGGGGCGATACAGAGGTGATCCAGATGTGCCACGGTCTGAGCTTCTAGGCACAGAACTCAGGGCTGTGCTGCCCGCCTGGGATGCTGTTCCGTGCACCTCACTGCCCTTCTTGCTGACTGCAGCTACGCTTTGCCCCAGCAGCAGGGCTTGGTTGAGGACCAGCTTAGGTAGAGTCATGAAGGTGACACAATCCGCTGCCCCCAGCTCCCAAGGCTGCAGCCATGGCCTCCACTTCAGTGTGCCCTGTCTGAGCCTCGCATTGGGCTGACTCCTCAGCCATACGGAGAAGCAAGGGCAACTCCTTCGTGTTGCCTTCAGGAGGTCTCATCATCGGCACCTTTACCTTTGCACAACGCAAACCTGAGTTCGTTTTCTGAAACTAGGGTGCGCCTACTGATCTCTTCAAGTGGCTTCTGCCTCAAAAGCTTTCATTCTCCAAAGTTTGCATTTTCTTTTCATTGTTTTTTTTTATTTATTTACATTCCAAATGCTGTCCCCCTTCCTCATCCTCCCTCCAAGAGTTCTTCATCCCATCCCCCTTCCCCTTTGCCTCTGAGAGGGTGCTCCCCCACCCACCACCCACCCCCACTTCACACACCAATCCCCACCCCCCCCCACCCCATGCATGCAGCTCCGTGCTTTTGTTTTGTTTTGTTTTGGTTTTTTTTGTTTTGTTTTGTTTTGTTTTTCGAGACAGGGTTTCTCTGTATAGCCCTGGCTGTCCTGGAACTCTATAGACCAGGCTGGCCTTGAACTCAGAAATCCACCTGCCTCTGCCTCCCAAGTGCTGGGATTAAAGGTGTGTGCCACCACTGCCCGGCGGTGGTCCCTCCTATGCTCCTGCTCTCAGGCGTCCCAGAGGATACCTCGTCTGGCCCTGTTTTGCAGACAGGCAACTTCTGAGACTTTACTTTCTGGAACCGTCCGTTCCCTTTAGAGAAACCAGATTTTGGAGGGAGCAGGATGAGGACAAAGGTGGGGAGCAGAGTTGAGGGGGTTTAGATCTTCCCTGCAGCTCTGAGCCCTTGGGAGCGCCTCGATCCTCCCACACTCTCCCACACCATGTACCCCTCCCTTCCTTCCCCCCCATCTGTCCTCCTTGGTGGTCTCCCATACAGCCCTGCTCCCTCTAGGAAAGCACTGAGCAGGACCTGATGCCTGGTGGCCTGGTGGCCTGGTGGCCTGGTGGCCTGGTGGCCTGGTGGCCTGGTGGCCTGGTGGCCTGGCGTGCAGCGGTTAGCTCCCAGCAACAGGAAGTCAAGGGTCACAAAGGCAGGGAAGGGGTGGGCTCCAGGCTCGTGTTGCAATCCTGGAGATTTGTGGTGGTGTGCCTGGCTCTGCCTGACCTTTGCTGACCAGGGCCCTTCCCCCTACACTGTGTCTGCCTCCTGGGATGATCCCAGGCCTGGATGCAGAAACTCTGAGTCCCCAGTGCCTGAAAGAAGAGACAGAGGCCTACCCCTGAAGGGTTCTGGGAAGGACCTGGGGCACAGGACAAAGAGAAGTCCCCAAGAGTAGAACAGATGCAAGCTTGGGGCCCAGTAGACACCCCCCTGCTGTTTTGTTTTTTTGGGGGGAAGTTACTTAATCTTCCTGTGCCAGCACTTCCCCAGGTCCCTTGCCTGTGCCGTGGCTGTGTGGAGCCCTTTATGGGATGATCTCGGGAGCCATTTATGGGATGGTCTTGACTGGCTACCAGTGTCCTCTGCAGGTCAGACATGGGACCTTGGGACCTCCCACACACACACACACATGGTCGGTTGTTTTGTTTTCCCAGGAGGACGATAGCCAAGCCCAGGAGATGCAGAGTACCACTAACTACCTGTGGCATACTGATGACCTGCTAGGGCAGGGGGCCACTGCCAGTGTGTACAAGGCCCGAAACAAGGTGACAGCAGCTCTGGCCCCAGACCCCTTCATGCCCTGGAGCCAGGCCTCCATTTGAGCATTGAGATTCTATGGAGCTGGACAGGGTCCCAGGACTCTTATTTCTGTGCATTCTGATGAGAAAGGACTCCATGGGTTTGGTCTGAGGTGTGGGATGCTGGGAAAATTCCTTGGAGTGGTGCCTCTGTCAGAGACACGTTGGGACTGGAGAACGAGGCACGAGAGGAGGTGACAGCAAGTGCCATCTAGGAACAGCAGGGCTGTGAGTTTGGGCCTGTTTGGGTTTGTCCTATAGTGACTGCAGAGCTGTGTCAGAATGCACAGGAACTGCAGGCAGGAGAGAGTGCCTGGGCAGTTCTTATCTATGACAAAATGAACAAGAACACAAGCCAACCCCTGTGGGACAAAGGTGTGTCACTTCCGAGCAGTGCTCCAGTTCCCTGAGTAGGGGAAGGGGCTGTAGACATCAGCCCCTCCCCCAGTCCCCCCAGCACCCCCCCCTTCTCTCCTCTGGGGCTGGGTTGGGGGGGAGAGGCTAAAGAGAGGGAAAGGTTGCAGCACACACACACACACACACACACACACACACACACACACGTGTAGGTCCCCAACAGGGATGGTCCCCATGCTGACTGCCACCCTGTGCCCACACGCTAGAAATCCGGGGAGGTGGTTGCTGTAAAGGTCTTCAACTCAGCCAGCTACCGGCGGCCCCCTGAGGTACAAGAGAGGGAGTTTGAGGTCCTGCGGAGGCTGAATCACCAGAACATCGTGAAGCTGTTCGCAGAGGAGGAAACGGTGGGTCGTCTGCTTGGTCAGGCAAGAACGCGCTTGACCCTGACCCTTGAAGTCCAGGGAGACGCAAGCGATGCTCACCCGCAGTCCGGGGGCATTGATTGGGGAAGCCGCCCCGGGGACGGCGGAGCGGCGGGGGGGGGGGCGGGGGGGGGGAACGGGCATGACACTCGAGGAAAATCACTGGAAAAGAAAGGGGAATCAGTGCCCAATCAGAGAGGGCTTCTTGGGAAAGGTAGACTTGGGTTGGTTTCTGGGTCTGAGATGGGCATGAGGCACGCCGAGAAGGCCAAGCAAGAAGCCGGAAGCCAGGAATGGGCACCGTGGGCTCTCGCTAGGCAGCCTCCTGGCAGTGGGAAGTACCTTCCTCCCCAAGCCTCCTCCTGTCCCCCGCGCACAGGGAGGCAGCCGGCAGAAGGTGCTAGTGATGGAGTACTGCTCCAGCGGGAGCCTCTTGAGCGTGCTGGAAGACCCCGAGAACACATTTGGGCTTCCTGAAGAGGAGTTCCTGGTGGTACTGCGCTGTGTGGGTGAGCCATGCCCTGTCCCCCAGGCCCAGGAGGAGTGTGATCTTCTGAAGCAGGCACCCCAGCGTGCCCGAGGCAGAGGGATGAGCCAGAAGGACCCACGTGGTTCATTCCGCTCAAAGCTTTAAGAAAGATGATAATCCTAAAACGATGTATGTGCCACAGCTGAAGGCAGGTAGCATCCTTCACCGGGGTCCACAGGTGAACCAGCCCAACAGGGTACACTTCGGTGCTCGCAGGTGGTGGCGTGTAACTGCGCAGAGGAGAGAATTCTAACACACAAGGCAATGTAGATGAAACTGAAGGACCCTGTGCTGAGGGACAAACCAGCTGCAGAAAGCAAAGCCCACACTTCCACTAGGATACATCCAAGTTGTGGAAAACAGAGGGAGACTGCTGCGGGGGCGGGGGGGGGGGGGTTGGGGGAGCGCGGGGGAAGGGAGCGCTGGAGGGGTAGTTTTTGGTGAGAAGCATTGGATGTTTGCATGATAATGTGTACTTAAAGCTACTGAGCTGTGTGCTTTAAAACCCACTAGTTAAAGGGCCACGTTTGCATGTTCCCCACCCACGCTGGGGAGGCTGAGGGAGGCCGATCAGGAATTCCAGGGCAGCCTGGGCTACATACGAAAACATATTCAAAGACAATTTTTTAAGTGATAAATTTTGTTAGGTATATTTTACCTCCCCCAAGAATCCACACAAGTCTTATATTCTGATGTCCTTGGGGATTCCTTCCTTGTATGTATTTTGTGTGTATGAGTGTTTTGCCTATATGTACGCATGCACGCTGTGTGTGTGCCTGGTAACCTCAGAGGCCAGAAGGTTTCAGATCCCCTGGACCTGGAGTTACAAATGGCTGTGAGCCATCGCGTGCGTGGGTGCTGGAAACTGAACTGGGGTCCTCAGGAAGTGCCCTCAACAAAACCATCTCTCCACCACCACCACCACCTTAAAATCTTATTAAATTATTTTTACTTTACGTACGGGTGGGTTTGCCTGCATATGTTTGTGTGCTGCGTGTGTGACCGGAGCCAGCAGAGGCCAGAGGAGGGGTCCGATCACCTCGATCAACTGGTTCCCATGGTGAGATGACCTGGGGGGCGGGGTGAGACTTGAACCAGGGTCATCTGGAAGAGTAGCTAGTGCAGTGGTAACCAAGGACCCCTCCCTCTAGCTTGGAATGTCCCTCCTTTGCCCTGGGGACATCTCTGTTCTCCAATTTGTCCTGTACCCCTGAGTTCCTTGGGGGCAACTCTCTATTTGGATGCAAGGAAAGACTCTTCACCGGGACAAACTCTAGACCGACCCATCCCTAGCTAGGCCAAGCCATCAGAGCTCTCCGTCTGTCCCCAGTGGCTGGCATGAACCACCTGCGGGAGAACGGCATCGTCCACCGCGACATCAAGCCGGGGAACATCATGCGGCTGGTGGGCGAGGAGGGCCAGAGCATCTATAAGCTGTCTGACTTCGGGGCTGCCCGCAAGCTGGACGACGAGGAGAAGTTCGTTTCTGTCTACGGTACGGAGGAGTACCTGGTAAGTGACGTGTGCCTCCCTAAGAGTCCCCTAGCAGTGCCCACACCGTCCCTCCATGGCTGCTCTCTGCCTTTCTCCCGTAGCACCCTGACCTGTATGAGCGGGCAGTGCTTCGCAAACCCCAGCAAAAGGCGTTCGGGGTGACTGTGGATCTCTGGAGTATCGGGGTGACCCTGTACCATGCGGCCACCGGCAGCCTACCCTTCATCCCCTTTGGTGGGCCCCGGCGCAACAAGGAGATCATGTACGGTGGGCTATGGGACAGGGGATGAAGGGGACAGGCCCCGAATTTCTTCCAGACACCCCAGTCCCTACCTTCAGGGTTCCCTCTAGCCCTCTCCCCATTCCTAGCTCACCACGTCTCCACTAAGGCTCCAGGAGGTTACAGAGCCTGCAGGGGTAAGATGGAGCTGGTACCCAGGTCCAACATCTTCCTAGTGTCTCTCACTGCTAGGAGGAACTTAAGATAAGGGTCTCCAGGATGTACCGCTCAGAACAAAAGAGATGACGTGTCCAACCAGTCAAACGAGGGACCTGCAGCACAAGGATCCACTGAGCTCTTGGGATTCTGTGTAGGAAAGAGGCAGCAGATCTTGGGACAAATTCCCAAGGTTCCAGCTAGAGGGCAGCTGGGAGAATATCTACTGGGCCTAGCGCTGAGAGTGCATTAGAAATAAATCTTAGGGAGGAAAAGCAGACGCTTACATTAGCAGTAGGTAACTTGCCGTTGAGGGGAGAGGACATCAGGGTGGCAGGGCAATCCGTGAGGACTGTGTCTGTGCTGGTGGCAGTTAATGGTCTTCAGGGGTTATAGAGAGGCGGGGCATGGTGGCCTTGGAGGTCAGAGGTGCTGGGGTCTACAGCAAACTTTCAGCACGTGCGCAGGCGTGTGAAATTGTTCTTGGTTGGGTTCCTCAGAGCCAGTCAATGGTTAGCGTCCCACCCCTTCTCCATCTTATAATAAATGGAAGACGCCTCAGGGGCTTTCTCTTATCTGTGTATCCTCAGGAAGGTTGGTGTCTGCTCCCTTGGTCCTGGGGCAAGCTGTGTGGAACCAATATTATCAGGCTTAGGGGTGGGGGCGACAGTTGGAAGGGGATGGACTGCCGGGGAAGGATAGATTGGAGGGGCCGTTAGAGAAGTGGAGAAGATGTGTGCTGCTGAGCTCCGCATGGCACAGGTGTGGAGGTGGCTGGACCTGGCAGAGCCACAGCGACAGTGAGAAGGGCTCTCTCTGCCTAAAGCGAGGAGCTTGCGGGCCTGAGGTGGTCTCACGGGTGGAGCGGGATGCCACAGTTTTATCTTCCAGCCTACTGTAACATGGACTGTGCTATTTGGAGTTTATTGTTTAAGTATGACGGGTGGACGGGGGAGGGGTCTAGAGCCCTGATTCTGCCCCACTACAGGTATAGAATCACCACAGAGAAGCCAGCTGGGGCCATTTCAGGGACTCAGAAGCAGGAAAATGGTCCCCTGGAATGGGGCTACAGCCTCCCCATCACCTGCAGACTGTCCATGTAAGTGGGAGGGGCAGGCGCTCCCTGGAGTCTAGGCTAGGGATCACTTCTCTCTCAAGACTTCCAGCAGAGCCCCGGGGCTTCCACGTTTCTTCTTTAGCCTAGGGAGTTCCATTTGGGTGCTCGGGCCCTAGCTCTGACCGTCCTCCTGTCTTCTTTGTGTAGGGGGCTGCAGAGCCAGCTGGTGCCCATCCTGGCCAACATCCTGGAGGTTGAACAGACTAAGTGCTGGGGCTTCGATCAGTTCTTCGCGGAGACCAGTGACATCCTGCAGCGAACGGTCATCCACGTCTTCTCCCTGCCCCAGGCGGTTTTGCATCATGTCTACATCCACGCCCACAACACGTGAGTGGGAACAACAGAGAGAGGGTATAAGAGTCTTCCCTGTCACCGGGCGGTGGTGGCGACCTTTGATCCCAGCACTTGGGAGGCAGAGGCAGGTGGATTTCTGAGTTCGAGGCCAGCCTGGTCTACAGAGTGAGTTTCAGGACAGCCAGGGATACACAGAGAAACCCTGTCTCGGAGAGTAGGGGGTTGGGGGGTGGCCAAAAAATAAAAATAGTCTTCCCTGGTGTGGGTCCTAGGGGCCATCTCCCAAAACACATTTGGGGAAAGTACTATCTCCATCAAGTTCAAGACAGACTTCCTTTGTTTGAGTTCCAAATTCCACACTCTTCCCCACACTAGCCGGCACTGCCCGTCTCAGCGATGGGGTGCTCAGTTTCCTGGGTCTGTAGCTTATTGTTCATAAAACCCCACCCCTTCTCTCACTACATCCTTGGTCTTTGCTGTCTAAGACAGGATCTTGCTGGGTAGCCCCAGCTGATAAACTCTCCATCCTCCTGCCTCAGCATCCTGAGAGCTGGGGTTACAGGCATATGCCCCAACACCTGAAGCACTGTATGGGATGGGGGAATTTTGACGCAGGACGGCAGGGTTGGGCACAAAGGCAGGGGTTAGGCATTGGAACTCTGGGGTGGTCTTCTCGTTCCTCGGGCGACGCTCCTGGGCCCTCCACTTCTCTTCAATAGCCTGGGGAGTTCCGTTATGATGCTTGGGCCCTAGCTCTGACAGTCCTCGTGTCTTGTGTTACCACCCTGCCCGTTGCCTCTCCATCTTTTATTAAAAAACAACAACAACCACAAAACCACACCCCCACCCACCCAGACCCTACCCAAGAAAAGCTGCGTCTTCCCCATGGTGCCTCCAGACACATCTCCCCTCTCACGGGTGTAGGACGGCCATCTTCTTGGAGGCTGTATATGAGCAGACCAACGTGGCCCCCAAACACCAGGAGTACCTCTTCGAGGGTCATCCTTGCATCCTCCAGCCCAGCCTCTCAGCACAGCACATCGCCCACACAGCTGCCAGCAGCCCTCTGACTCTGTTCAGCACGGCCAGCGACACACCCAAGGGGCTGGCCTTCAGGGACCGTGAGTAGGGCCGCTCAGGCTCAATCTCTTATACTCTGGACATCCCCCAAGGCCTGACTTGTTTTCTTAGTGAGTGTTTCTCTGGCCCATAGAGTAGAGCAAATTTGGAGTTGAGTTCTGCGCATGCCTCTGTGTTGCCACGTGACTTGAGTGGGTGACTAGACTTCCTAGGGTTTCTTCGGGATCCTCCAACAGACAGGACATTTCGAGCCTTTATGCATCAACAGTTTCTGCCACTGGTGGGGGTGTCTCAGATAGTTTGAATTGGAAGAAGCATGAGTCCAGGCTGCTGTGAAGAAGGGCTGGTGGACAGAGACCTAGATTTTCTTTCCTTAATTTCTAGGATAACTGTTTCTTCTCGTTTGGATCATGCTTAGTCCTCCTCGAGGTGAGGGAGGGAGCTTTAACCTCATGAGTCTTAGCGCCAGGGCTTTGAGCTTTAGAGTGTAGTTCTGGAATTTGGCCACAAGAGGGCAGCAAACAACTAAGACTTCAAGGAGCCACAAGGGTCAAGGTTTGCAAGAAAGTTTAAAAGAGATCAGCAGCGACTGTGTACTGGGGACCAGGAAAGGTGACCTAAGTGTTGACCCAGTCTATAGAAGCAGGCCCCTCAGACAGAGTCTTTGTCTGCAGCTGCTCTGGATGTCCCAAAGTTCGTCCCTAAGGTTGACCTACAGGCCGATTACAGCACAGCTAAGGTGAGGGGCCGCCCCCAGGAGGCAGAAGGGGGTTTGACACGAGGAAGGACTGATCCTGTCCATCCGTACGTTTCAGGGGGTGCTGGGTGCTGGTTACCAGGCCTTGTGGCTGGCGCGGGTCCTGCTGGATGGACAGGCGTTGATGCTCCGAGGGTTACACTGGGTCCTGTGAGTACTGTGAAGTGGGTCCTGTGGGTGCAGCACACCCCTCCAGGCCTCTCCTACCCCTCCCCGAGGCCACGCCCACATGCACGGCGCCTCTGACTTTGCCTCCCTGCCCGCACACAGGGAGGTGCTTCAGAACACGTGCCAGCAGACCCTGGAGGTCACGCGGACAGCCCTCCTCTTCCTCAACAGCAGCCTGGGCACTGAAAGGTGGGTGTTCCGCCTGGGCCAACTTGGGGTCCTTCGGCTCTCCTCTCTGCTCCTCACCCCGGAGATGATGTACAGGCCTTCCCCGACCAGAGCTCTCATGCTCCCCGCCCCCAACATTGACACCCTCACCGGGTCCTTCAAACCTTATCTTCCCAAATGTATCTCCATCCTCCGCCTAGTCCTGCCTATCACGGGGAGAAATCCATCGGGGCCCTGCCTCTCTGGGATCTAGGGCAATCCCTTACCCCAGGAAGGGCAAACCCTCAAAAGGGTAGTAACCCTTTCACGTCCCAGAAAGAGCAGGTCCCCTACCCCAGGTAGGACCTTAATTCACCAGGACCTCGAAGGACTCGTGACCCTCACTCACTCTGTGTGAAGCCCCGGAGAGAATTCAGGGGAAGGATTCATTCCCGGGTTCTGTCCATGCACAGCAGTGACGGGAAATCCAGACTGTCCCAGCCTCTGTTGCTTTTGCTCCTATTTTATACGGATCCTCCACTTGTCCTTGTCTTCTGAGGTGAAAAAGAAGAGCCTGGGAAGGAGGAAGCTAAGCTAGTGAAGGGTGGAGAGAAAGAGCCTGGGAGTTCTGCAGCCCTGGGGAGCGCCCCACCCCGCAATAACCCGAGCCTTTCCCTCGGAAGTACAGGGAGTTTCCTAGGGTGGGTTGGATGCTTGTGTGTGCCCGGAGCTTGCTTGAAACTGATGGTGAGGTGATGGGGGGGTGGTAGGAGGATAAAGGGAAAGCACTATTTCCGGTCACGTGACAGGACGTGAGCCCATTGTGGTGACAGAGGGTGGGAGCAGGTCTGTTGGATATCTTCTGTGGGTACAGTGTGGCCTCAGTCAAGGGCCTGTGCTTGGCACATGAGCCCGGGGAAGGAGGGGCCCTCTGGGAACTGGAGCCAAGTCACCTAGTCACCGAGCGAGGTTCTGAGCCCGCGAAGCCTGGGTTGATGGGGGGCGGGAGGAATGTGTGAGGCGAGCATCCTGGAGCGAAGCTAGGGAGAGGGGTGCTTAGAGAGAGGTTGGTACCAAGAAAATTGTGACCCTTTGTGGGTTCTCAAGCTGGGGAGAGGGATGTAGAGAAATGGGGGGGGGCTATCTGTCCCCTGCCCTGGACTGACAGCTTGTAGGAGGAGGCAGGTGGCAGGAGCTGGGTTTCCCCCCTCTGGCTCCCAGGCTCTGAGGCTAGGGGTGTCAGGCTTATGGAGGAGAATGGAAAACAGAGGAGCCCGCAGCGACCAGATGTGGCTTGCCAGGGACCACGGGCCGTCAGTACCTTTCCTCGTCTGGTGCTCTGGCCAATATCTAAAGCCTCCCAGTCCAGAGTCCTGCTGCCCCATTCTTTCCCGACATCCTCAGACCTGTAGATTCCTCTAAGCCTTGGCGGCTAAAGGTTGCGAGTCATCTACAGTGGAGTGGGGGCGTTTTCGTGAGTGGAGTGTCACCTTTGTTGCAGGAGGCAGTGTTTCTTCCTATCTGGTCATCCTTTCCCTCTTCAGAGTGCTTCCTTAGCAAGGCAGGCTTCCTGTCTTTTATCCCGAGGGTCTCTGGTTGGACAGATCTGGATATCAGGCCAGGTCTCAGCATCCTGAGGTCTCCCCACCCCCCAACCCCAGGTAATATAAATGCACTCCCATAACAAGCCAGTAGTCACAACTGGATAATTGCTATGTCCTAAACGCTGTGGAGCTCTGTAGTGGGTAAAGCAATGCATAGTCCCTGCCTTCACTGAGGCTCCGCTGGGCTTCGAGACTCTGCTCACGTCTTCCTTCCCTGGCCCTGCATTTCTAAGAAAAAAGATAGAGGATTCTTTCTTTAATTGATATCATGTCTTCAATCCCAGCACTCAGAGGCAGAGGCAGGCGGATTTCTGAGTTCGAGGCCAGCCTGGTCTACAGAGTGAGTTCCAGGACAGTCAGGGCTACACAGAGAAACCCCGTCTCTAAAAACAAAACAAAACAAAACAAAACAAAACAAAAAACTATTTGCAAAGCCGGGCGTTGGTGGTGCACGCCTTTAATCCCAGCACTTGGGAGGCAGAGGCAGGCGGATTTCTGAGTTCGAGGCCAGCCTGGTCTACAGAGTGAGTTCCAGGACAGCCAGGGCTACACAGAGAAACCCTGTCTCAAAAAAAAAAAAAAAAAAAAAACTATTTGCAGTTGATACCTGCTGGCACAGAGGAAATCAGTCACACCCTGTGAAGTGTCACTGGGTATGACGGCCACTCCACAGAAGACCCCATGGCCAGGAGTAGCTGGCTAACACAAGACTTTATTTGTTCTATTGAGGGGTGGTTTTTTTTTTTTGTTTGGTTGGTTGTTTGGTTTTTTTAAGAAGGAAAAAGAACATAAAGTTGGGTGGGTAGGGATATAGGAGGATCTGGGTTGGAAGAGGAAAAAAGCATGATTAAAATATATTGTACAAAATTTTTAAATAAAAACAGAGAGGTGGGTTATTTAAAAAGACTGCATGCTGGTGGGAGAAAGTCAGGACATGGGAAGGCACTTCCCTACCAGACAGGAGTCCTCACATGCCATTGGTCCCCATCTTTGTCTGTCATTCTGTGCAAGCGTGTGTGTGTGTGTGTGTGTGTGTGTGTGTGTGTGTGTGTGTGTGAGAGAGAGAGAGAGAGAGAGAGAGAGAGAGAGACCTGTCACCCGAATTCAAGTGAGCTCTCTTCTCCTCTGCACCATGGTTGGAAACTTTCTGCCATAATTACCCTACAATTCTTTTTATAGCTTGTTTTGTCCAAACTGGGAACCAGTCCGAGACTACATTTTGTGTGTGGTCGTTTTGTTCCCTGAGTTTATTAAGTTCTTCCCTCCGACCGCACCACACACACACACACACACACACACACACACACACACACACACCTTGCCTTCTTCCTCTGGCTTAGAGAAGCTCCCGGTCGCTGTCCCACCCTCAGGGTGCATAGAACTTTCTGTTGTTGTCACTTGGCTTCTCCTCCTCCTCCTCCTCCTCCTCCTCCTCCTCCTCCTCCTCCTCCTCCTCCTTCTTCTTCTTCTTCTTCTTCTTCTTCTCCAGCAGCTTCTTTGGTAAGTTAGGGATTCCACAGACCGTTGGATTCAAGTTAAACATTTTGTATCAGAACACATCATAAAGCATGCTGGGTACACATAAAGCAAGCTTCCTGGGTACACAGCACCGGCAGCAGTCATGTGATTTCTTTACTGTGTAGGTGTGTTTTTCCAGCAGAAGAACCAGGGTAGAGTTACCTTGTCACCTTGCAAGGTGGTGTTACCTTTCACCTCACAGATATGCACCTACCTGTCAATCATTCTTGGCTGGGTTGTCAATCATTTCACAGGGCAGTGGTATGTTCACGGTCCCAGTCCTGGACCACTGTGGGCGGGTACCTCCCATCAATGTGCTACTAATTGCTAGGAAATATAGTTTCTCCTGGAAAGAACTTCATTCCATTTAGTTATAGAACTTTCTAGCAAGTAATAATAGCTACCTTGCATTGTAGGCTTGTATATTTTTTATGAATTCCTATGTTTCAACCTTCTTCAACTTTTATTCTTGTTTTTTGTTTTTGTTTGCTTGTTGTTTTTTCGAGACAGGGTTTCTCAATGTAGCCCTCCCTGGATGTCCTGGAACTCACTTTGTAGACCAGGCTGGCCTCGAACTCAGAAATCCACCTGCCTCTACCTCCCAAGTGCTGGGATTAAAGGAGTGCACCACCACCACTCAGCTTTGACTTTTATTCTTTACAATGCTCAAAATATCACAACCTTGGTGTGTAGGGCCCCTGTCAAGTTGGTTCTTCTGTCTCAAACCCTCAGAAAGCCAACAAGACTGTCACAAAGAAGCCATGCCCAGTGCGTGGGTACAGAGTCCTCTTCATCTGCCTCCTGAGACCCCAGTGTAGCCTTAACCTTACTCCCCCCCCCCCCCCCGCCGCCCCACCAGGTTCAGCAGTGGAGCTGGGATGGCTGACGTCCAAGAACTAAAGGAAGCCACAGAGCTGAGGTCCAGGCTGCAGACTGTGAGCGAACCAGGAGGGCAGAGCTCTACGGGAACAAGGGGTGGGGAGGGTGGGTCTGCGGACTGCACGGCACGGCCTTGAGTCCTGCACCCTACAGGACTCTCTCTCTTTCGGCCCCACAGTTCTCAGAGGTCCTGTCTAAATGTTCCCACAATGTCACAGAAACCCAAAGGAGCCTGAACTGTCTGGGTGGAGAGCTTCTGAAGAGCTGGGATCAGATTCACACGGATAACAGAAGGTCTGTGTGGCGACGCGGGGAAGGAGGGTACACAGTGGACCCACAGGCTCATCTGCTTTCTCTGCGTCCCTTTGATTGATCTCTTCAAGGACAGGGGGCTAGGACGTGGGAGGGGAGTCCCAGGAAGAGCCAGGTGCCCTCCTGAGACCAGCATCTGGAATGAGGTCTGCCCTAGCTGGAGCCTGACTCTCAGGGAGGGCATCACAGCACACGCTGTAGCTCTGCAGGGAAGCCCGGCTCCTTTTCCCTGGGCGTGTCTGTAAAGAGGTCTTCTCACTTAGAGTATCTCACTGAGTCTGACAAACAGCCGTGCTGCGGGTTAGCAGATGAGAGAAGGCTCCTTCCGAGAGGTTCACTTTCTCTGGGTCTCAGTCAGTACACGATGGGCAGGCTTCAGGTTAGATCCATCCACCCCCAGAGCTTACAGCAAACAGCGATTTTAAATTTATCTCATTTTGCCTGGGCTGTGTCACAGTGGTAAGAGCACTTGCTTAGGATGTACTAGGCTCCAGGTTCAGTTCCCAGTACCACATGATAGATGGGTAGACAGATAGACAGACAGATAGATGGATAGATAGACAGACAGATGGACAGACAGGCAGGCCATTTAGACTTTAAATCTCTGAAGCATGGGTGTGGTATTGCATGTTTTTAATCTCAGCATTTGGGGAGGCAAAGGCAGGCATATCTCTGTGAGTTCAGGGCCAGTCTGCTCTATAGAGTGAGTTCCAGGACATTCAGGGCTCCCCAGATAAACCCTGTCTCAAAACACAAAGAAACGGGTTTATTTTATCTTATCATTTTATGTATATGGGTGTTTTCCATGCATTTACTTCTGTCGGCCACATACATGCAGTGCCACCAGAGGCCAGCAGAGGGCGCCAGATCACATGGAATTGGACCTATAGATGCTCGTAAACCACCATTTGGGTGCTGGGAATTGAACCCTGGTCCTCTACAAGAGCAACAAGTGCTCTAAACCACTGAGCCATCTCTCCAGCTCCTGGCTTATAATTTTAAAGACCTAAAAATGCCTACCAGCAATCCGTCAAGTGCAGAGCAGCAGACTCCCTTGTCCCGCTGAGACAGGACAATTGAGGTCTCTACAGATCTAATGTCCCACGTCCTCAATTCTTAACTCAAACACCTTTGAAAGTGACAAGGTCTGCTTAGCTCCTCCCTCACAGAGCCTGATCTGAAATGAATAACAGTCGTGGGCACTCTGTCTCATCTATGGTAAATTTTTTAATTATTTTTAATTATTTATTTTTATCTTTATTTTTTATATTTACATTTTTATAAATATTCATGTTTATTTTTATTTTAAGACCTCACTATGTAACAGTGGCTGGCTTGGAACTTGTCATGTAAACTTTGAAAGCCTTCGTGGGTGCTTGAGACCAACGGTGTTCACAGCATACCCAGCTCTTCTGGTAGACAGCATAAGTGTGTTGGATTAGGTGCCCCTCCCCCTCCACTCTGCTAGTGTGCGTCACAAACCCTCTGTGTGCACTGAGGTGCCTCTCTGGACTCACAAGGCAATTCTGAGTTCACGCACGTGAAACCATGGCTCTGACTCCCCTCAGCCCACCTTGCCCTCACAGCAGCCTCTGAGAAGGACAGCGGAGAGGCTGTGTGAGCCCCTGGGAGCAAGCCTGCACTTAGCCCAAGCCCAGAAACAACTGAGGTGGTGGTTACCCAGAAATCTCTGGGAGGGCGTGGAAGGGCCCTCAGGGGAGAGGGACACCCCAGTGCCCTAAAGGAAGCACTTGTGTCCAGTGTGAAAAACAAGATGGAGAAGCAGCAATGGCTTTAAACCCCAGGCTGGCAAGGCCCTCGAGAGGCCATCTTCCCGCCCCCGCCTTACTGTTTGGGTGGGGTTGCTGGTTCCTTCCATGGAGCAGGTATTAGATCTGTTATGAATATGAGGCTCTTTTACCCAGTCCAGACCCTCTGTCTCACCTGCTGGGGAGTCGGGGAGGAAGGGAAGGTGAGATCTGGAATAGAGGAGGAAGGCTTGATCTCCATTATCTAACTAAGTGTCGAGACAGGCCAGTCTCTCCCGCTTCCCGATCACATGCCACCCACTCCGTGGCCATGAGGCTGCTTCTGCAAGGAGCCAGCTCCCTCCTGTCCCCTCCCACTGTGGTGTCTGAGTCTTCCTGCTTTCTGTCCGCAGTATCCAGAAGATTCAGTGTTGTTTGGACAAGATGCACCTCATCTACAAACAGTTCAAGAAATCCAGGATGAGGCCAGGTGAGCTTTGGAGAGAGCCGACTAGGAGCCCTCCCTCTCTTTTCCCTTCTGCCTACTCCGCTTTGTTGAAGGGAGCCACGGTTCTGCTGGTCTAAGGCAGGAGAGTCCCTGCATGCATCCTGCCTGAGAGACATTGTGCCCAAGTGTGTTGTCATGATAGACACTCAGGAGACATGGATACAGGATACAGTGAGCTGGTGCCTGGGTAATGTAGAAAGAAAGGGGCCTGAAAAGAAACCCTTCAGTTTCATTTGGTTTGGTTTTGGCATGTGTGTGTATGCACATGTGTGTGTGTGTGCACATGTGTGTGTGTGCACATGTGTGTGGGTTTTATGTGTGCATGAATGCATGTGTGTTTACATGTTGTGGAGGCCAGAGATTGATACTTGGCGTCTTCTTCAATTGCACTGCACTTTATTTTGAGGCAGAGTCTCGTACTTGAACACAGACTTCACCAGTTTGGCTAATGTAGCTAGCCAGCTGGCTTTGAGGAACATCTGTCTTCACCTCCTAGCACTGGGCTCACGGGTGGCCACAACACCTGCCCAGCATTCCATGCGTGCTGCAGATCTGAGCTCTAGTTTCCACACTGTGCAGTAACACTGCACTTACTGACCCATCTCCACAGCCCTTCCACTGTGTCTGTGGACCACCACAAAAGCCAGTTTATCTGAGTGGGGATCAGAAGAAATTCCCGTTAGAGTCCCTGGACTAGGAGATTTCTTGTTATTGCTAATGCCCACAAAGACCTTCTGGGCCAGGGCAACCCTTCACAGGCTTAGGAATGGAAACCTGCTTGCCTGAGTTGGATGGGGTGGAGAAGACAGGGTGAGGCTTGAACCTGGGAAGGGCTGGGGACAGAGTTGGGGAAGCCTGGGAATGAAAGGCCCAGGTAGCCAGGGAGCTGACCTGTTAGAACTCACTCTCTGTCCCGCCCTATGCTCCAGACATTTCCATATCTGCCTCCTTGCCTGATGATCTTCTGGCCCCAGGATAATCTATAAAGCAGTGTCAGGAGCAACATAATGTCTAACCATATGTGTAACTTAAGTTTTCTTACCGCCAAATTAAAAAGAAAAAAACATGGAAAAGTAATTTAACATAGTTTATTCAATTCAATACATCCTAATGTCATTTCAGCATATACTTAATATAAACGAAACCACTAAAGAGATATTCTATGCTCCTTTTCATGCAAAATCTTCAAAATCCTTGGGTATTTTATATACTTTATATCTCTGTCTGGAAGATAAATGTTGAGTACATGTGATACGTCGTAACACGATTGAGAAGCTATATTTAGTGGAAAAGACATCTTGCTTTGCTTCAGTTTTCAATTTTACATGAATTGAGTACATTCAATTAAAAATCCAGGTCTCCAGTCACCATGACCACATGTCAGGTCTCCAAGGCCACCAGTGTCCTGTGGTCATTAATAAAGACATGGAGATCTACAGAGCATGCCATCTCTCTCCGTTGGGGCCTTCATCTTCCCTTGGAGCCTGGCCGCAGAGGGCAGGGAAAGGCAAGCCCTCCTGGCCTTGGAGGCAGCAGGACCTGGGACTCAGCCAAGGCCGTGCGCCCAGCTGGCCACTGCTGTGGTTGAGGAGTTGGAGGAACTTTGGTTTCCTTCTATGTCTGGAACGTCACATTCCTGACACCTAGCTCTAAAGCTTCGCCTAGATGGTAGGCACCATCCTAAATAGGACTCTGTTAGTCATGCTCATAAAAACTCTATGCACTGCCGAGCGTGGTGGTGCACACCTTTGATCCCAGCACTCAGGAGGCAGAGACAGGGGGCTATCTGTGATTTCAAGGCCTGCCTGGTCTACATCGTGAGTTCGAGGCCAGCCAGGGCTATGGAGAGAGGCCCTGTCTCAAAAACAAACAGCAACAATACTCTCTGTCTGGGTCACAAGTCCCCTCATCTTAGAGTTTAGGAAACTGAGGCACAGAAAGGCTAGTTAGTGCAGTTGTCCTGGGTCCAGCTTCTTTTAACCATCCCATTTTATAGCCTCAAGAGTGTCTATACGTAGTGCTCTTTCAGGGTATTTTCTTTTTTTTTTTTTTTTTTTTTTTTGGTTTTTCGAGACAGGGTTTCTCTGTGTAGCCCTGGCTGTCCTGGAACTAGCTCTGTAGACCAGGCTGGCCTCGAACTCAGAAATCCACCTGCCTCTGCCTCCCAAGTGCTGGGATTAAAGGCGTGTGCCACCACCGCCCGGCCAGGGAATTTTCTTAAAATAAGAATAGCACAGGCACCTGTAGCGTTGCCCGACGCTGTTCTGGAAGGCTGCTTCACGCTGCAGGGCGCTCTCCTGTGATCCGAATAGGCATCCATGTGTGCACGCGACGGTCACCCAAGCCAATTCTTTTGTCCACAGCTGCCTGGGACTAGGAGGAAGAGCTGGAGCGTGTGCGGGTCCTTTGGCCTTCACTAGTGCAGGCCCAGGACCCTGCTCCAGGGGTGATCAATCTCTCATGTTGTGGTGACCCCGAACCATACAATTATTTTTGTTACCACTTCACAGATGTAATTTTATGTGAATATCTGTGTTTTCCAATGGTCTTAGGCAGCCCCCCTGAAAGGGCAGTCATCCCCAAAAGGGTCAAGAATGCACAGGCTGGGAACTGCTGCTTTTAACCTTGGAGCTACTGCTCCTTGGGAGACCTATCCCCTCAGAGCCCAGCAGGGGGCAGTCTCTCCCCATTGCAAGAGCTTTAAGGTCTACCTCAGTAGCCTCTGTCTAGGCAAGGGCACTTCTACCCAGAGCTGTTCCTTCTGAAAAAAAGTTGCTGGGTAAAGAGGGAGAGATGGAAGGTGGTGGCCTGCCTGTGAGTGACTCCAGGGGTGGAGCCCACCAGCTGCCGGCCCGAGAGGGTGGAGGACGCAGGGCCGAAGCCGCGCTCACATCCTTGAGGACCATTTCACCCAGCGTTCCCACCTGCCACATTTCCCATACACACACACACACACACACACGGCGGCCCACGCCGCAGGTTTGCCTCGCTCTGGAGCCCCATAAGCGTTTCTCCTCACCTCCGTTCTACCTACATCATATTCAGTCTTTCCACCACGACAGCAGTGTTGTCATAGCTACTTGATGTTCCATTTTCTCATCCCCACGGGGGCTCCCCTAGGCCTGAGATCCCAAAACCTAGCCCCACCCTAGGCGGGCTTCGTCTCTTTAACTTGGTTTCCTGGCTAGCTGAGTGGTGACGTCATCCCCATGTGTTTCCTTCAGGGCTCAGCTACAACGAGGAGCAGATCCACAAGCTGGACAAGTGAGTGGCCCCCTTCCCGGCAGGCAGGAGGGCGGAGCTCATGGGGGTCTTTATTCTAGGCTGGGGGGAGGGGAGGTGCATAGTGAAGGGCTTTTACCCCTTAGCCATGGCTGGGCAAAGGGCGTAACTATCCGAGCCGGCTTATGCAGGGTCACAGCTCAGTCAGAGGTTTCTCACAGTCAACCTTGAAGTGACTGGCTTTACTCCCAGCATGAACAAGTTTGTAGGATTTTCTCTCTAATTATTCTCCCAGATTGGCTCCTTCTCCCTCCCTGTTTTGACCTTGACATGAGCCTGCCTGGCATCTCATAGATACCGTTTCTTGGACACCCACGTCTTCCATGAGGTCTCCCTGGTCTGGTGGCTATTTGGAGATTTTTTTTTCCCCCTCCCAGAGCTATACCATGTACACAGACACACATGCGCACACACCTCACACAGACACACATGTGCACACACCTATCGTGTGCTTTCCAGACCTCCGCCTCCTTGTTTCCTCCCAGGGATGAGGTTGAGAGTGTATGTGTTCCTTGGCCTCCCCGTCTCCTTATTGGTACACGTTGTGGCTTTGCTGACCTCTGGGCTTTAGGACCCAAGTGTATGATCATCCTCTCTTCCCTGAGAGGCCTCCCTGCTGCGGGTGGAGGGCTGGCATTGGTGACAGGTAGCGGTGGGAGGGCTAAGTCCGCACGCAGGTGGCTCTGGCTGCTCACCCCTAGACCACGGGGCCTCTGTCCTTCCAGGGTAAACTTTAGTCATCTGGCCAAGAGGCTGCTGCACGTGTTCCAGGAGGAGTGTGTGCAGACGTATCAGGTGTCGCTTGTCACGCACGGCAAGCGGATGAGGTAAGCAGCCTGGCCCTTCCTCTGAACTCAAGGAGCCTGGGCTGGCCCGGCCAGCCTTTCCAGGCTGCAGATCGTGGGCTCTGCGGACGGCTCAGTAAGAGAGGACTCAGTGAGAGGAGAAGACATGGCCGCTGCCGCTGCCGCCGCCGCCGCCGCCGGGCGGAGTGCTGGGTGGTGTCTACAGATGTGCTTATTTGGTTCCCCAGTTCACACAGCGCATGTCACCCCTCCCTTTTTAGGTGAGGGGACCCAGGCTCAAAGAACTGGTCCCTCCTTAATGTCACAGAGCTAATAAGTAGACTGAGGGCTAGAACGTGGGTGAAGATGCCCCTAAAAAGATCTGGATTTCACCTGCTGCGCCATCTGTCTCTTCTCTCTAAGGAGAACAGGAGAACACCAGCTCTCTTGGAGAGGAGGATGGGGGGGCTGTGGGGGGAGTTGAGGGGCAGGGAGGCAGGCCAGGCAGTCCCCACTAACTCTCCATCCCTCAAACTATTCCCAAATTTGGGACTCCTTTTTCTAACAGGATGACGGTCCCCTAGTGGGACCCCTGAGAAGGAAGGTCAGTTTCCTGTGTGCTGTGTAACCTGCGGGCTTGGTCACAGGTCACCTGGGCTCAGGTCCTCTCCCCCTCACACTAGAAATCAATGCCTGGCAACCCCCCAACACTCTGATTGGATAGGCCTAGGCAGATCTTAGATATCAGATCAGTAGTTTAAGAGCTATCTCCCATAATCCTAGTGTGTATTCAGAGTTGAGAGCCCACCCTTGGTTTAATGGACCTGGGACTTGATCTCCTCTGTGCAGTGGGGAAATGTGCCCTCTGATTAGAGGTTAGAATTCGCAAGCCCTGCCTGCCCTCACTTTCTTACGGAAATGGAGGCCCGGACACGCCTCGCCCAGATGCTCTAGTGTGGCCTGTGAGTACTCACAGAAGTGCACTGGCCTGGGCTGTCGGCTCCCGCCCAAGCCTTACCTGGCTCTGGGTTTGCCAGTAACCAGGTAACCAGAAGAGAGAGTGACCCAGCTACAGGCACACGGGCAGTGTTACTGATCCCTGCCCTGGCTGTCTTGGGATTCTCTCAGTTCCCTCAGGCATGGCAAGAGAAAGAGAAGACTCCCACGGGGACAGTCCTAGAGGGAGCTCAATGCTTAGGACTCCCTGGGGAGCTGACGCCAACTGTGTCCTGTCGGCTGGGAGCCTTGTCCTGCTCTAATCTCCGTCTCCACTCAAGGCAGGTGCAGAAGGCTCAGAACCACCTGCACCTCATTGGCCACTCTGTGACCACCTGTCACTCAGAAGCCCGGGAAGCCCAGGAGAGCCTGAGCAAGGTGTGGGTGCTTTCAGGGGTGCTGAGGGGGAGGGGCATTTGGATCGCCTCCTGTCGGTGGACAGAGCAGCCTTGACCAAATTCAGGGGTGCCCATGAGGGTTGTGGTCTTTGACTCACAAATGTGCCCTGGGACAGGAACATTCCTAGTGATTTCAGACTGAGAGTCACCGTAAGCCAGGGCTCTGGCTGTCGGGAACTCTAAACTCAGGTTCTGAGCAGCCTTGGCGGTCCCAAGGCTCCTCTTGAGGCTGTGTGAGCTCTCCTTGGCTTTCTGATTCACCCTCCGCCAAGGCAGCTGGCTAGCTGGCCAGAGGGAATACAGGGAGGGGAGCTACAAGAAGATGGCTGCCCGTGGCTTCCAGCACGCGAGGTGGGCAGCCTCGGAAACTGCCCAGGAACAGCATCTTTGCCAAACTGTGGCCCCTGAGAGGTTTAGGTTAGAGCCGAAGGGGAACTTGGCAAACTGAGTCATTCAGCTCAGAACAGATGAAGGAAAGCAGTTACAGCAGGGGGATTCCCAGGATGGGAAGGAATGGGATGCTGAAAGCCTGGGTAGTTCTGGGAACTCTGGGGAGATGTTACCCCCCTTCAGATGTCCCCTAACCAGCCACACGAACGCTGACAGGTCCTTCCTGACTAACCCATGGCCTCCCTTCAGATCTTTGATCAGCTCCTTCTGGACAGAGCTTCGGAACAGAGAGCCGAGGGGCAGCCACAATCTCCTCATCCCAGCCCTGATCCGAAGGGCCTGGTCTTCCAGTAAGTTCTGGAGAGCTGGAGGGAAGGAGGAGGCTGAGGTCAAACGTCATTGCTTCATCCCATGCCAGGCCGAAGAGGCTGCCCCACGGCCTCTGCGCGTGGGCTCTGGCCCAAGTGGCCCCGGCCTCAGCCATCCCTGTCTTGTGCCTTGGACAGCATGCAGGAGCTCTGTAACGATATGAAGCTGTTGGCCTGTGATCTCCAGGACAACAACCGACTCATCGAACGGTGAGCATCTAGTGTGTCTGGGGAAGGCTGTGTCCTCCCTGCTGCTAAGCCCAAGGCTGGGGGGTCCCTGGGTGCCCCGTGCAGACTCCATGGCACCTGCTGATTCTCTGAGCAACCACACTGGAGTGTAAGTAAGGCCTCGTCCACAAGCAGGGTGCCGCCTTGAGGGGCTGTAGGTTTAACTCATCGGGTTTGAAGCTGGCTAGCGTCAGCACATCAGGGCGGGACTTGGAGGCAGGGGGACTTGAGTCAGGGTGGAGATCTGCACTGAGTGTGGGCATATGCCTAAGGCTTTCTCACACCATCTCTGCGACCCTCCCAGGTGTCCCTGGAGTGGACGCCACTGTGTCTCACCCTGAAACCACTGCACATTGACAACTGACATTGTTGCCCAGAGTCTATCTCCTGCCCTGTCAGCTCCATTCTTCCCACCTTCTCAGAGTGCCCAGGCTGGTGCATCTCCAGACAGCACCCCTCCTATGGGTGGGGACCAGAGGCTGGTGCATCTCCAGATACCACCCCTCCTATGGGTGGGGACCAGAGGCAGTGCTCAAGCTTTGGGATTCCAAAAATCCCAAAAGAAAATGTGGGTGTGGACATACACACCATGATTATGAACTGCCCAAATAGCCCAGGAGGTCTGCTCTGTGGCAGTCCCACTGTATAAAGCAGTTTATTTGTTAGAGACAGGGTTTCTGTGTAGTCTTAGCTATCCTGGAACTCACTGTGTAGACCAGGCTGGCTTCGAACTCACAGAGATCTGCCTGCCCCTGCCTCCTGAGTGTTGGGATTAAAGACACACACTACTGTGTCCAGCCTGGCATGTGGTTTTGAAGCCTCAAAGCCTGCCCTGACTGGCACACCGCCTCCAACAAAGCCATACTTTCTAATCCTTCTCAGTTCTATCCACTGGGGACGGAGCCCTTAAAAAAATGCATCTCAGGGTGCTATTCTCATTCAGATCACCACACCCCTACTGTGAGACTCTAGACAAGCTCAGGAGGAAGAGCAACCAGGAGCAGATCCTGTGGCCACCCTCAGAGTTTTGGAGGATCCCTGAGTTGGGGAGGCTCCACTCCCAGTTCCATTCCAGCTGAGGAGAATCTGTCTCCTCCACGGCGTCCAGCCTCTTGAGCAGGAAGTTCTAATCCTCGGTGCTAACATAAATCTTTCTCGCTGTGATTTATAGTCTGTTTACAAATATCTCAGAACTTTGTTTTGGTGAATTTGCACTTCCTCATTCAGACCTGCAGCCAATGAGCCCAGTGAACCAATCTGAACCCCTTTCCGGCCTCCCAGAGTGTCTTTACATTGGAACAATGGTGCTTCTAAAAGTTCGGAGGGGTCTGGGGGGCTGCTCCAGAGACCCCGGGGGAGGCCTGGGCTAGGGGTCTTTTGAGATTCCCAGGGGATCCCAACACACAGAGATGACAAGCAGAAGGTAGTCTGGGGACAAGGATGCTACGGAAAGCTGAGGTCCTGGTGGCTAGGTGCTCCTGAACATCGCATGGACGGCCTGGGTACCATCTGCAGGCTTCTTAGATGGGTGTGGCAAGCTGACCCGTGCTTTCCCTACAGGTTGCATAGAGTCCCATCAGCACCGGATGTCTGAGCTCATGGGGGCACACAAAGCACTCGGAAGCGATAGAACCATTCATACTGTATCCCTGTACTGTGAGACCGAATTCACCGCAAGTTCTGGTCGCATCTCACTACCTCCCTCCCTGTTGGCCAGTGGCCAACAAACTAGCATTATTTTGACTGCCTGTCCTCTTGGAGAGCAGCTAGGATGGGAACTCATGACCATCCCAGGCAGCACCCACAGGAGAGAGCATGCGGCTACCACCACAGAGACCACGACACCAAGACCCAGGCCCGGAGGTCTGAACTCGGCCCTCTCACGCTCTGCACGTCCCAGGACCAGCAGGCTTCTCCGGGGTGCTGGATTGGAGGGCTTCTTCTTCGTTGTTCCCTACGCTGTTTCCTGAGTATCGCCATCCCTGGCCACAGGCAACCTACAAACGGCCCCTCTGTGCTGCATTTGAGAAAGTGGGTAGTTGAGGCCAACCGCTACGGCTTTGGGGATCCCCTTTGCCTTTCCTCCGAGGAACCCTTGGTTGGCATCAGCCATAGCCATGCTAACTGGACAGATGCTGGAACCCAGAGTCCTAAGGAGAGAGCAGGCCTGCACCTTCAGACATGGAATAAACGCACCACCTTTTCTGTTTTCCTGCCACTATGAACCCTGACTGGGAAGGGGTGAGACAGCCCGGAGGTCCAGTAGGGGTGTCTCCAGAGCTCTGGGGAATGGAACTGAGCTCATTTCCTGGTCCCCACCTTTTCCCCAGTGGCTTCTGATTGTAGGGAAGATGGCCTCTCCCTGAAAGATCTCCATTTTCCTACTCTCTCATTTAGGGGCCACATAAGGAGCCTGAATCCTGGGGAGAAAGTTTGCCTTTCTTTAAAAACAAAACAAACAAACAAAACCTACCACCTAATCATCCGCCCTTATCACTGTTCACAGTCTAGACTCTGTCTAATATATTTGAGGACCGCTGGGCAGTGGTGGCGCACGCCTTTAATCCCAGCACTTGGGAGGCAGAGGCAGGTGAATTTCTGAGTTCGAGGTCAGCCTGGTCTACAGAGTGAGTTCCACGACAGCCAAGGCTACACAGAGAAACCCTGTCTCGAAAAAACAACAATATATTTGAGGACCACTGGAGAACTTTTATTGAGGCTGGAAGCTAGAGTGGGCATTGGGTAGAGCACTCAACTTGTACCAACTGCTTGCAAACTTAGTCTTCTACAGTCTTAAGCCGATATAGTAAGGTTGCTTCCCTGGGAGAGGCATGTAAACAGGAAGCGCCGTGATTGGCCCCAGTCCTCCCTGTTTCCCCATGCGTGGGGGATGCTCTCCCTAAACGAGCCAGCAGGACCAGGAATGGAGAAGGCAGAGCCCCAAAGGCAATGTCTACAGGGGAGGGGAGGGCAGGGCAGGGCAGGGCAGGACAGGGCAGGGCAGGGCAGGGCAGGGGGCGGAGCCTGGCTGCTTAGATTAGGCTTGTTCCTTCACGTCCTCTGAGCCTTAAGCCATGTTCTCAAATTCAGTCCCGATGGTCCTAGCACCAAGTCGCCTGTAGCCTGCTCTCTGGGAGTGAATTGGGGCCAGCTTTTGTCAGTGACCCAACAGGGAAGTCCCACAGCGGGTTTTCCCTGGAAGCTCAGAGCCCGCGTGTTTGGTGGAGTGCCTTGAGCGAGCCAGGGGATTCCATGGAGCAGATGCGGATGCTCAGGAGATAATACAACCCAGACGGAGTCTTATGTCCCGAGCATGCCCACAAGTTGAGGAACCTTCTGAAAGGCTTCAGCTGACCTGGATGGCCAAGCTGGTAATGTGATCTCCCGGTTTCATTTCAGAAGAGTTTGAGTGGTCACGGCCCACAACCAGAGGCCCCGTGTGTTGGAAGATCCTTTAAATTCCCTCTCTGTTCCCTGCATCAGTTCCTTAAAATGAAAAGAATCCATTCTGTTCATCAGGCGGGGAATGAGAATGCCAGGCTCCTGCCAGGTACTGAAGCCACCAGAGTGACAAGAACACTCTGTCACTGAGGGGCTAGGCCCTGGAGGAAAGCAGGCGTATAACAGAATTTCATTGTCCCCCGGTAGATGTTGTGATTGGAAATGCACAGCTCAGGTGTGGCAGGGGTCACCCTCCTTTCCAGAGCAGGCTGGGAGCGTGTCACTTGGAGCAGGCGATCCCACAGCAGAATCTCAGCGAGCACGTGAGAGGCTCGGAATGCACTGGGCAGAAGCACCGGCATGCATTTCTGCATTCCCAAGCAGAAGAAGGAAGTTTGGAAAGGGAGGAGCCAGCCCCAAAGGTCATGGCTGGGATGTGGGCTTTGTTTCAAGGAACCAAACTGGTTTTAAGTCAAGTCCAACTGGTATTTAAAGATACCATTCTTGAGTGCCAGTGTGGAGGGTGGAAAGTCACGCAGGAAACAGGCCAGAACGTTCTGAAGTGCACAGTGGGCTCAGTGCTTCCTCAACGTAGACCTCACTGGCGCTGAGGTGCAGGCGCTTCAGGTCTCTGGCTGATTCTGACAGACATCTGGAAAGATGTGCCATTGCATTTAGATGTATCTAGGCATCCTCTGAGAATAGACCTCAAGGTAGGGTCCTACCTGGGAGAGGGGAGGGCAGTTCAAGCAGAGAACAGGCAGCTGCAGGCTGGGGAAGGGACTAGAGAGTCCTTCCTCCCGTGCCTTGGTGCTGTAGAGCTGTGTAGATGACACAGTTTGCTCTTGGAGAGTGGTATCTGGTTAGAAATAAAATTCCAGGGCCCCACCCAGCATCTGAATCTAAGGGACAGGGGAAGGGTGTGGGCCCGGGATCCGCATTGCTGGTGTGAGTCCTTGGTGAGGCAGCGCTTATGATGACCCAGGAATGGCCCCTGGACTGGACAGCTCACCCTGCCCCTCCTGGACAGCTGTGTCTAGGGAAGCCCGTGTAAGGCAGGGTGGACCCCAGCGGCCTGGCTGGCCTCCCTCGGCTTCTGCCTTTGGTTTTGGCGTGGCCCATCCCTACAGCACTGCTCCCTAGAAAGCCCTTAAATACTTCAACAACTTCCTGCCTGTTTTTAGAGTTAAGGGTTTTGACATTTGTTTATTTTGAGATGGAATCTGTATAGCCCAGATCAGACTATAACTCAGCGTGTCACCAGGCAGGAAGGATCTGGAGTGGGTGGCTTGTTGTGGCGCTGTTGCTGGATTTGAGACCATAACCAAGGCTACTCTTAAAGGAAAGCATTTAGTCGGGGGCTTGCTTACAGTTTCAGAGGGTTAGTCCGTTATCATCATACAAGCATAACGCGGAACAAGGAGGGGGGGAGAGGGAGGGAGGAGTAGGAGGGACGGAGGGAGGAGGAGGAGGGAGGAGGAGAGACTGGGTCTGGTATGGGCTTTTGAGACCTCCAAGCCCACCCCACAGTGATACACCTCCTCCAACTAGGCCACACCTCCTAATCCTTCCCAACAAACATAAGAGCAGCCATCCTCACTCAAACCACCACAGCACAGCGGGCAACCCTAGTGGGAAAGCTTACGGTCTGGGCCAGGATGAGCATTTGATGTTCCTCGGCTGCCAAGTCAGAACAACTGCCTTTTAGACACTTGATTTTCCATACCTCCCCCACCAGAGGGAGGGAGGGGAAAGGAAAGGGAAGAAGGGAGGGGAGGAGGGGGGAGAGATGGGGGGAAACCAGAGTGGAGGGGGGGAGGAAAAGAGGGAGGGAGGGAGAGAGAGAGGGAGAGAGAGGGAGAGAGAGAGAGAGAGAGAGAGAGAGAGAGAGAGAGAGAGAGAGAGACTGGGGGCATCAGAAATGAGGGGAACAGAGATAGGAAAAGTGTCAGCGGTGAGCAGAGTGGGGCTGAGCTGGGGTAGGGACAGCCCCTGATGTCATCCAAGCCCCTCTGTGCTTGCTAATCTGCCCTAACCCCAGGCTGAGGCTTGCTGCCACCACACCAGGCCCAAGAGCCCGGAATGTAAGTGCCTGTGGCTTGCAGCCTCCCCTTTGGCTGAAGGATAAAAGCCGCTGAGGAGTAGGTCTGGAATATCTGACTTTTTCCAGGGCAGGGGGAAAAAGTGTGTGCGTGCACACAGGCCGCCCATCACAGGCTTGGCTGTGGCCCGGGGTGGAAAAATTGCATATTTGACAATATGCAGATGGAGGAGTTGCCAGGAACCTGGTGGCCCAGCCTGATGACAACGCTTTTCAAGGAGCACGCACACACACACACGCACACGCACACGCACACGCACACGCACACGCACACGCACACGCACACACACACACACACACACACACTTCTGTCCCTAAGTACTGTCAAGGGCAGAGAAACCTCCCCGGGGAACACAAGCGTTTGGTGACATGGTTGGTGGAAGGAAAGAACCCACCCTGCAACCACGTCAAGCTGTCCTATGACCTCTGCTCACACACAAAATAAGCAAATGTTTTTTGAAAGTCCTGCCTGAGCATGCACAGTGACGCCTGTCCAGCCCTCCTCTCCGGCCCGTCTGAAGCATTTGGACACAGTAAATGCACCACAGCGCTCAGCGCCTCGGAGGATTTGCTCAAGCTGCTAGGTCCCCTCCTCTTCACCCCCAGCCCCGAAGGCCTCTGGGGCCCTCATCCCATGATCACTAGAGCATCAGTCTGCAGCTTAAAAGAACAGGTCTTGGACCAGACATTGGTCATGAGCCTACAACTGAGCTCGTTCTAATGGACACCACCAGCACCTCCTGTTTGCCCTGCATAGAGAAGAGGGTCAGAGAGAGCAACAAGACCCAGGGGACGTCACCTGCAACAACCATTAGGATGGTGGAGACGGTAGAGACACAGATGGAGAGACGGGCGACCCTGGGGTGACCCTGGGAGGCGGGACCTGGCAACTGGACCTGACCAAGGAAGTAGTTATGTTGAGTGGAAGCACACTGGATACGGATTCTGACTCTTCACACTGCACCTGCATTCGGGTCAGTTTTATTCACCAGCACTTCCCATCCCAGCAGGCAGGACAACGGCCAATACGTAGGCTTGAATGGTCGGGAAGCCAGGCTAGGAGCTCTGTGCCAGTCACGTGAGCCTGTGCCTCCGGATTCTAGTCTGTAAAGTAGGAACACTGGCCATTTCGCATTTCACCAGAGACCCTCACCGATCCATTATTCCCTAGCAATGTGAGGCGTCACCACCCCCACTCCCTGCTGAAAGTTGCAAGCAAGACCCTCCTCCTGTGGAGGCTGAGCCTTCTGTGCGGTGTGTAGCCTACGCAGGAAGAGGAATCTGAGGTCAGTCGTCTCTCTCAGATGTTGTAGAAGGATCACACCGTTTTACCTTCCATTTTCTGTGGTCCATGTGTCATATTAATCAAAATCTCTTATAAAATATAAGCCAATGGTCAGCCATTGTGCTGGGAGAGCCTGAGAAAGTTTGGGCAGGGCACACCCGTATTCCTGGACTTGGAGAATGCTCGGGGACCACTGCCTCTGCTGCCCCTTAGCCTGGGACATTGTTGCTCACAGACGCGGGTTCTTCTCCATTTAGCTCTATTTAGATGAATCTAGAAAAGAGCCTGGTGGCCAATCCACTGGTTCTCAACCTGTGGGTCGCAACCCCCAAAGACCGCCGGGGAAAAATGTCGATGTTTACATTATGATTTATGACAGTAGCAAACTTACAGTTGCGACGTAGCAACAAGAATAATTTTGCGTTTGGCGGGGTCACCCCAGAACGAAGAGCTGTATTAAAGGGTCTCCACATTAAGAGGGCTGAGATCCAGCTGGCTAATCTAATGCAAAACCTCCTCCTCGCGTTCTGTTTCCTAAAAATGCTGCAGTTGTTTTCAAAGCCACTCAAGTCCTGATGTCCAGGCATCGCGCCCATGGCTTACTGTGCGCCTCTCCCACTAGAGAACTTGATGGCTGTGGGTCTCCCCCAGACCTGAGTGTCTGGACCTAAAACACAGTCTAGAGGAGTTCCTGGCTTAAGAAATTAGTGACCACTCTGAGTCCTTGAGGACTGCAGTGGTTATCAGTGCTGACTGCCTGCTACCTGTCCACCCTACCCCCTACCTGTCCACCCCACCCCCATACCCCTCCACCCCACCCCCTACCCCTCCAACCCATCCCCTACCCCTTCACCCCTCCTCCCTACCCCTCCACCCCACCCCCTACCCCTTTACCCCACCCCTTTACCCCTCCACCCCACCCCCTGCCCCTACAACCCACCCCTACCCTTCTACCCCACCCCTACCCCTCCACCCTACACCCCTATCCTTCCACCCCACCCCGGCCCCTCCAACCCATTCCCCTACCCCTCACCCCATCCCCCTACCCCTCTATTCCATCCCCCTATCCCTCCACCCCACCCCCCATCCTTCCACCCCACCCCCGGCCCCTCCAACCCACCCCCTACCCTTCCAATCCACCCCCTCCTCCTCTACCCCACCCCCATCCCTCCAACCCACCCCCTACCCATCCACTCCACCCCCTACCCCTCCACCCCATCCCCTTACCCTCTCCACCCCACCCCTTTACCCCTCCACCCCCATCCCCCACCCCTGCTCTTTTCCACCTCTGAGCTCACAGTGAGTTTTTGCTACCCGGCTCTCCTTGTGTAAGATGGTCTGTGACTTGTGAATGGAAGTGACCAAGATCCTCAAGGATCTCTCTGGCACCGTGACTGGCCATATTAGATATGGTGTCTGGGATCTGCAGGAGTCTCCAGCGACTCTGTGAGTGCTTGTCACCCTACGTGGGGCATGAGTGAGAGAGAGGTCTCAGCTGGGCGGTGGTGGCGCACACCTGTAATCCCAGCACTTGGGAGGCAGAGGCAGGCGGATCTCTGAGTTCGAGGCCAGCCTGGTCTACAGAGTGAGTTCCAGGACAGCCAGGACTATACAGAGAAACCCTGTCTCGAAAGAGAGAGAGAGAGAGAGAGAGAGAGAGAGAGAGAGAGAGAGAAGAGAGGAGAGAGGTCTGTACTGGCCGATGCACTGAGATATGGGGCTGTGTTTGCAATGTAACTTAGCCTGACGACATAGTAATCCTATGTGTGACCACAACACCCCCAGAGTTGCCGCAAGCAGCTTCAGAGCCAGAGAAGAGCAAGGCTTCCCCTTGGGAAAGTCAGGCCACGTCTGTCTGCCACTTTCTTTCTTGCTAGGCGGTGGGTTGAGGGGAGGCTGGAGGATAGCCTTGAAATAGCTCACCCAACAGGGGAAATAACACGCTATGGGGCCACCTCTGAAGCGGCCTTGACCACACTCAAACTCGCCACGCTCCTTCCCCTTGGTCACAAATAAAAGAAACATGTCCTTGCTCCTGGGATGAGTCACAGCTGGGAAAAGTGACCCACTCTGAGCCAAGATGATCTGCTAAGCACAAAAGCAAAACAAACAAAACCGCCCAGGAGATGTTTCAGTACATGTGGTGAAACCTTGCAGTCTGGTGACCAAGGACAAAGTCAAAAATGCTGCTGTCCGGGCACCCAGCACCCCAGGTGATGTCTCTCTACCAGAACTAGAGAGGTTTTGGTGATTTGGTGATTTTTTTTCCACTTCTTCCCTGGAGGAGGAGGAGGAGAGAGAGAGAGAGAGAGAGAGAGAGAGAGAGAGAGAGAGAGTGTTGGAAGGAGAAGGAGATGCTCTATCCTAGGACATAGGAGGGGACTGGATTGGGAAGGGTTAGAGAGGTGAGTCCCACACCTATTGAGGTTGGGGGATAGTTACTCCACTACCCTGACCGATTTCTCCCCCTCTCGGAGAGATGAATCTTAAGACAAAGTTGAGAAAGTTCTGGGTGGGTCACATGACAGGACATTCTACTATCTCCACATCATCTGTCTCAATCCCAGGAGCTCTGTCTCCATGTCATTGCCCCATCAGCTCTGGAAGCAGCCACCACTACTTCACCAATTCAGAGACAGGAAAACAAAACCGGAGTGTCTTTTTTTTTTTTTTTTTTGGTTTTTCGAGACAGGGTTTCTCTGTATAGCCCTGGCTGTCCTGGAACTCACTCTGTAGACCAAGCTGGCCTCGAACTCAGAAATTCACCTGCCTCTGCCTCCCAAGTGCTGGGATTACAGGCGTGCGCCACCACCGCCCGGCTCAGAGTGTCTTTTTATGCAGCCCTACGGCTGGGAAGGCTGCACACCCGACTGTCCCCGCCAGCCTCAGTCGATGTCAACTGTCATCGTTGTTGACACTGGTGTGCTCCCGGGGGGCCGAAGTCAGCCACAAACGACACTTGGAAGGCCTGGAAGAGGGAAGGATGGAGATGATGGTCGTTGGCAATTATTCATAAAGAGTGTACTCAGAACTGGCCTCCCAGGGCTGCGTGTTACCAGAATCACATTACGTACACACCAAACCATCACCCCCGCACTCGAGCTGGTCTCTGTCCTAGGTCACACCCAAAACATGGCACCCCTGAGAGGCACACGTTTCAAACCTTGTGAAGATGGATAGACACAGGGCAGAAACTAAGCAAATGTTTACATGCCACACAGGTCTCTGCGAGAACCCAGAGAGCTGCTTGCAGAAACGCTAGTGAGGAGGAAGAGATTATAGAGGCAGGCTGCACTTCCCCTTCACACACTGGGAGAACGCGCCAAGGAACAGTTCCTGCTGGGGTCTCTCCGTCACAATGAACCGAACCCCAAAGATCCTGGACTATGGGACAGAGAGGTGTGTCCCCTCCACCCTGCTATGGCTTTAGAGCAACGGTTCCCACGCTGGACCATCAGCGCCAGCGCTACTGTGAGAACTTGCTAGAGATACAAGTCTGGTATCCCAGCCCAGGATTTAGCCAGCCCTCTCGGACGGGCTGACCTCTGAAGGTTGGAGCACGGATGTAAAGAGAGCAAGAGAAAGGGTGGGGGAGCGGAGTGGGGGCCTCTGCGCCCACCACCCTATCCTAGCTCTACCCCACTCGGGAGTCCTTTCCACTACCCAGAAACCAGTGGATAAAATGTGCCCAGAGTCCAGGAACTTGTCCTCTGTCACCAACTTGGAAGAAGGAGGATTCTGATTACCACCACCCAACGGGAGAGGCTGTGGAGCAGGGAAGGCTGGGAATTCCCAGGTCGCTGGACTTTTCTTTTCCTCGCAATTGTCTAAATTTACCTTCAAGGGAAAAGCGAAAGTGAGGATTCCCCAGCCAGACACTAGGGGGAGACCCATCACTGGCCTGGAAAAAAACCCCGGAAGATTAAGGTGTAGGCGAATTTATAGACAGTGGCAGGTCTGGCTTTGGAATCCCACAGACTCTATACATACACTGCTGCTCCCAGTACTCAAACCTGAGGATTCTCATTCCTTTTATAAAGTACCTTCATGTGCAGAGAGACCCTATGTATGCATTTTAAGTCCATCTATATTAAATACCGGGATTGTGTAAGTGTATATGAATCATTGCTGTCCGGTACTAATAAATAAAGAGGAAAAGTGTGTACATGTTCACTATAGACATGCCCCTCCACCAATATTTCTATCAGTGGTTTGTTGAAACCCAAAATATGGAATTGTTTAATGTGGTGCAGTGACTATTCCCAAAGTTGCTTGCTGGTGACTGCCACTAAGTCAATCAAACCTGTAATTTAAGGGGGGAAAGTGAGCTAGGCCTAAGTCAGAACCGCGGGACTGGAAAGGGCGATGGTGCTACAAAACCAGACAGCAGAGGGCCAAGGACCCTTGCTAGCCTGCCACCCGGCACGGGTTCAAAACCCGCACAACCACGCCTGTTCTCTCTCCCTTAAGAAGGGACCGTGGACACCCACTAGTCATTACCACTACATAATTTTCAAGACCCAGTGCAAAGAGAATAGGCCGGGTCAAGAATTAGGATTTTCGAGCCGGGCGTGGTGGCGCACGCCTGTAATCCCTGCACTTGGGAGGCAGAGGCAGGAGGATCTCTGAGTTCGAGGCCAGCCTGGACTACAGAGTGAGTTCCAGGACAGCCAGGACTACACAGAGAAACCCTGTCTCGAAAAACAAAAATAAAAAATAAAAAAAATAAAAAATAAAAGAATTAGGATTTTCAAGATGGTGGCGGCATCAGGAACCTGCGGCGCACCCCTTGGTGCTGGTAAAATGCGCACTTCTCCACCCCACCCCCCTGCTCAGGTGAACCTTCCATACCAAAGGAGGTGTGGGGGGGATCGGCGTGTATTTCCGCAGCGATTACTCCAGCAACTAACTAGGTTGGGGGGTGCGGGGCGGGGAATTCGGGATGAAAGCTCCTGTCCATCCACGGGGCACCGAGTTCTCTCATGATCACCAAAAATCACCAGTCACTCTAACCCCAGTCTTCGGGGGAGGGGCAGCCTATGCAGCAGGGGTGAGAAGGGAGAGCTGATGTAGCCAGCTTCCCACGGGCAGCTCGGAGAACCCGCGCGGCGCCTTGCTGACAGCGGCGGGCTAGCTCCCGCCCCCGGGCCCCACCAGGGTTCCGAAGCCCTCCCTTCCCACCTGCTCCCCGCCCCGCCGGTGTTAGGACGCCCTGGGAGACGGAGCGCAGAGGGCACGGGGCAGGGCTGGAGACGGAGGCGCAGGAGCCGGCGCCCACCGAGCCACGCGAAGCCTCTCGGATGCTCGGATGCTTCGCCACCCCCTAGTCGCGGAGTCACCGCTAAATCCACGCGGCTGGGGCCCGCAGTCACGCGTGTTGTCCTTCCGGCCTCTCCGTGGGCTCCGCCCCGCCCCGCCCCTCCCCGCCCGCGGGCTGCGGGCCCTTTAAAAGCGCGCTCGGCCAGAGCCGCCCCTTCTGTCGGCCAGGCTCCGGAGCTGCAGCCGCCTGCGGGCCTTGGCCATGGCGTCCCCGGCCATCGGGCAGCGTCCCTACCCGCTGCTCCTAGACCCGGAGCCGCCGCGGTATCTGCAGAGCCTGGGTGGCACCGAGCCGTCCCCTCCCGCCCGGCCGCGCCGCTGCATTCCCACGGCCCTGATCCCCGCGTCCGGGGCGTCAGAGGGTCGCGGTGGCAGGAGGAGTGCCCGGGGGGACCCCGAGCCCACGCCCCGGGACTGCCGACACGCTCGTCCTGTCCGGCCCGGTCTGCAGCAGAGACTGCGGAGGCGACCTGGCTCGCACCGACCCCGCGACGTGAGGAGCATCTTCGAGCAGCCGCAGGATCCCCGCGTCTTGGCCGAGAGAGGCGAGGGGCACCGTTTCGCGGAACTGGCGCTGCGGGGCGGCCCGGGCTGGTGTGACCTGTGCGGACGAGAGGTGCTGCGGCAGGCGCTGCGCTGCGCTAGTGAGTGAGGGAGGGGAAGGCGCGCGCGGTGAAGGGCTGCGTGCGAGCCCGGGGGGAGGAGGCCATTCCCTTTTGTGGCCAGCCCGAACTTTAGGCAGGTTACCTTTGGAGACAGCTGCTGTCCACTGCCTGGCGTCTTTAATGGCTGCTCACTGACCAGAGGTGGTTATGTATATGTGTACAGTTAACGTCTCTTCAGACGGGTACTAGCTTTCTCTCCCGTGCAGGCAGGCGGGCAAGCTTGTTTGCGGGTTGGGATTGATGGCCCTCCACAAGGTCACTGGGTTGTCTTATGCACATCCTCTTCTTCCTTTAGATGTAAGTTTTTAAAATTGGGTAGTAATTTTGATAACGCAGTGAATATTTGACCCTTCCTTATTAGAGTTAATGGGGAAATGACTTGTTGTTACCTTAGGTTCTTTCTACTAGAGAGCTGTTGGCACGGGAAGCCTGGTTAGGTTTTGAATGGAAACAGACTTCGAGGCTGAAAGATGCCAAGGTCACTGCACCTGAGGCCTCCTCAGCCTCCACACCTGGCTCCTCGACCCTCGGTACTCTGCTCCAGGCTTCGGGGGTGCCTTACCCCCTCCTCTTCCTCTCCTGTACCCCCGTGCCCATCTTCCAGCTGTAAAAACCACGAAGCTCCCTGCCAGTTCCTTCCACAAGGCACCCCCACTGGCCTGCTGGCTTCTCCTAATCCTGACCGGAACACTGGGCCCCAGTATAGTTTCTGAGCAAATCTGCACTCTTTTTACGGCGTCTTGTTACCTCTTCCCAATGGTGAGTCTGTGTATCCCTGTCATAAGTCTCCTCCCCGCCAGCCCAGGGATCTGCTGTTGCCAGAGGGTATTCATACCCGTGTGTTTACGAAGCTACTTTGAACACGTGAGGCGTGTGCGTGGTGCAATGACAGTTTCCAGTGATCATCTGTGGACATGGATTGCAGCCACATCTTTTGGTGCCTCCCTCAGACTGCAACCCTGGACAGCAGCAGCTAGCCCTACCCTCCCTGTAGCCCACAGCAGCTCGCTCTCGGCGGCTCCAGAACCACCGAGCAAAGTGGGTGCTGTTCTTCCTGCCACGAGCATTCCCCATACAGGTGCCTGTTGAGGAGAGGGCTGCTCATGTAGAGTCCCGTGCCGGTGCCCGGTGTGCACGGGCCACTGTCCCCTGGAAATGCTGCCGACCTCCAGAAGAAGCCAGTGTGGCTTACCTTTGGATGCGCTGCTAGCCTCTTCTCCCTCAGTGTTCCTGGGTGCTTTGCAGTCCCCACCAACCCTGTACACAGGGGAAGAGGCAGTGGATTCACTATTATGGCTTTACTTATGCTCAAATTCCAGAAGCTGCATTGTCCATGAAAATACGCTTGTTGTAATTCTTGCTTGTGTTTAGACTCTGAGAGACCCGTCCGCTTTAGACTGGGTTCGTGCTATTCTTCTGGTTAGGAATGATGATTGTTGGCGGGTTTCTGTGGGTATCTGTGCAGTAAGTACCCCATGACGGATTGGGCATCCTCATAACCACATTAGAGTTGTTTGTTTCCCTTGCTCTGTCCATAGTTTGCAGCACTTTGGGAAATAGTGTCAGTTCCTTCCCCAAGGCATCCCCACTGGCCTGCGACTTGCTGAGGTCGTTTTCACTTTCTCGAGCTCCTGTGGCCCCTGGGTAGTTGGTTTCCTACCAGCCAGAGATGCCTGAACACTGAGGAGGCCACAGAACTGGAGTCAGGAAAGGCCACAGAAAGGAATCTCTGTTTGTTTTTAATATTTAACTAACCGTGAGTGTTCGGCTGACCAGGAGAAAAGTTGAAACGTGTTTTTTTTTTGGTGTGCAGGACAGACTCACCACCAGGCATCTGGTTGTTAAGCTGAGGTCTGACTCTCTCAGGGGGTTTGTTTGTTTTATTTTCGTTTTTGAAAAGTGTGGGTCAGAAAAGGAAGTTTTAAAAAACGGTAATCCTGGAGCTGGGAAGAAGCGGGGACAATCCAATTGGCCACACAAGCGTGAGGATCTGAACTTGATCCTCAGAACCCACGTGAAAAAAAAAAATAAATAAATAAAAGGAGGCATGGTAGCACAACCTTGTCATCTCAGTGCTGGGCGGTGAGTGGAGACAGGCAGAGTCCTGACTGGGCCTTACTAGCCAACCCTAATTTCTTGTACACACACACACACACACACACACACACATGCACACGCGCGCGCGCGCACACACACACACACACACACACACACACACACACACACGCATGCACACATGGACCTCAAACTGGAACCAAAGTCCCGGCTTTGAATCCAAAATGTCACTTAGTCTCTGTGTGGCCCCAGGAACCTCTGTTGCCTTCACTTGTCTTTACAAAGTAGGGATAACGATCTTATCTACCTCATAGTGTTAGTGTGAGAATTCAACGTATTAATCATATACGTGTACGTTGATTAGAAAAGTGCTAGGCAGGGGCCACAAGGAACGTCCAATTAGATATAAATGCTGCCATCGTCTCCTCCCATCTAAGAGCGTTAGTGGCGAGCTGGGGCTCACTCACCCGCAGAAGCATGTGGTGCGGTTTCCAAGCTTTGGTTGGTTGTGGAGTTGAAAGCGGGAAGTTGGTAGTATGTCTTGGAAGTTTAGGTATGAGGCATCCTCTAAACATGACTTCCCTGCCTAGCATCTCAGGCGGAAGTCAGCTGTGATGAAACCCACAGACCCGTGGCTGAGACTCCTCTGTGCCTGGCTTAGGGATAGATGCCTTTCGGAGCAGCCCTTGGACCAGCAGAGCGCCATGCTGGTTTCCTTAAGCGGTGGTTGGGAACAGATGCTTGTTTACACCATGGAGACTCGAAAGCCAGTGGGGCTGTGAATGACATCTGTCTTTCTAGGAGGCTGACCCTGGGGGAAGTTTTAGAGAATTGCTTTGCCTAGCTTACACTTACCTAGTCCCACTCCGGAGGTCGGGAGACGCACTAGTAAACACTGTTAAGTTCGGAGCCAGTGAGAACTCTCAGCATTAAGTCTGAGGGCTGGCAAGATGGCTCAGTTGATAAAATGCTTGCAGAGCAAGTGTAAGATTCATGTAAAAAGCCTAGCCCTGTAGTACTTGCCTGTAAGCCAGGATCAATGAGAGACCCTGTCTCAAAAATAAAATGGTGAACAATCTGGAAAGACAATCCCTGTTGACCTCTGGCTTCCAGACACACAACACCTGTGTGACACATGTGCACACAGAATCAAATGTGTTATATAAGGAGGGAAATCCAAGGGCTGGATGCACATATGCGCAGAGGAAAACCACAGAGGTGGGAGCTTGCGGAACGGACCGCCATGCTTTGGTTCTGGGTGGGGTGGGGGCAGCAGACTAACTCCAGCCTTCCCAGAGACAGCCGTCGGCAGCAAACAACCTGGGAATCCATCCTTCCAGCTGCCTCTTGCCCTTTCTTGTGTAGAAGGCACGTAAAGATGGCCTTCTGCCATGTGTCTCCTTTGAGTGGGTGTGTGAACCATCCTGGGCCAGGAAATGGTCTCGCAGTCGGAGAAACCAAGTCTAGTTCTCAGCGAGGCGGGTGAAGAGACTTCAGGTATCTGTTGAAAGCTGTTGATATGTGGGTGCCCCAGGTTGGCTCCAAGAAAGAGCCCCTTCTAAAGGGATGGTGGTTCAGTATCGGCATAATAGAGTGATTGGGATGATTGAAAAGGGGGCCTCCCTGGGGCTCATACCCCTAACCTCTTCCTCCAGTGATAGACTTTGGTTACGATGTGAGGATCATGTACTCGCTGCTGAATTCCTAGGGAGGGGCTCCTGACTTCTCTTGGTGAGAGCTGCTGGGGTCTCAGGGTCGCCTGTCTGCCTCCTCTTAACTCCTGTAGCTGTATTAATGGCTGGGTTTAACTAGATCCTCAGTGGGACTGGAGCCACACAGGTGGCAGCTCCCCTATTCTATTAGAGGCTTTTTGCAAGGCTGTAGACTTTGGCTACACCCCCACCCCTACCCTACTGCAGCAGACAAAAGTCTTCATGGAAAACATCATGGCCACCGCCCTTTGATGTGCTGCCGGTCCAGTGTTTACTCTGAGCATTTGGGAGCTGTTTGCCCAGGCCCCAGCACTGCTGGAGTACGTAGCTTGTGTTTTCCTTAGTTTGGAGACATAGTCTGTTTGGGAAGCTGGGAAAATTAGGCACTGACATTGATGTTTTGTTGTTAAAGATGACAAACACCCAGTTTTCTCCTCTCCTGGATCTAATTAAAGTCTGCTTAGGAAAGTCCTTTTCGGGGTGTGTGTTAAACACGGGGAGAGGGCGGTGGTGGCACCCTGAATCTCCAGTCCGCACCCCTCATTTTCCTTTCTTTCCTTCATTTTCTCAAAAGATGAAAGCAAGGGATCAAATGTGAGCCGATCCCCACCCCCACCCCCACTACCACCCCCATCCCCCCAACCTCCCCCATTCATCAGAGCATGAAACTCTATGATTGTGTAGTATGGGGCCTTGAATCCCAGGTATAGTCAAAAATGATTAATGCCGCTTGTCTACGGCCTAATTAGACTTGGTAATGAGTGTGTGTGTCTCCAGGAGCTGAGAGTTGTTAGGTGGCAAGGAATTGATGAGGTCGGGGGCTGGGATCTTTCCCTTTCCAGGCTCACGCATGAAGCAGCCGGTAGCAAGCTTGGCAGGTAAGCCCCCCGAGTGACAAGGAAATCAGCCTCCGCCAGCCAGCCAGCCAGCCAGCCTGGAGGATTCCACCTGGCTGACAGAGTGAATTCCAGCCGGGCAGTGTGCACTGGTGAGGCTTGGGCCGGGCCAGCCGAGGTCTGAGAGTGTGCGTGTGCCAGCAGTGCCTCTGCTCTGAAGAACCCCATCTCCATGCTTGCTGCCGCACTCATCCTCAAAATAGCCTCACGAGGCTGGAATGCGGGATGCTTCTGCCAGGCGCTCACCTGCCTGGGGCTTTCTTGGCCAGCTCGCTTGCAAGGAACCTTTCAGATAGACTTCATGCTGCCAGGCCGGCCAGACTGTGAGGCATCTCGGTCCTTCAACATGTCTCCTCACTGTGGGCCCGGTGCTCAGCACCTTTATCACAGGCAGCCACCAGACACGGTGGCTTGGTGGCGTGTGTCACACCCCTGCCCTCCCAGGGATCTTGCTGGCTCTCTCCTCAGGCCTCACTGCTCAGTTACCCACAGAGGGCGCTGCTTGCGGCTCTTGCCCCGGCCTGGGGTATAATTAAGACTGGTGATAGACCGGTAAACATCCCAAACCCTTCCTGTCCGCATTCCAGAGATGGCAGGATTCTTTAGAGGGTGAGTAGTTGTGGGTGTGCAGGGCATGGAAACGCCCTGGCCCTGCCCATTAGGTCCCTAGCCCTGGCTTTAGTCAGTGCCAGGCGCCTCTTCCTGGTGGATGGACCCCGGTCTGTGCTCCTGCTGCGGGCGGGCTACCTCTGCCCTCTCAGATGGATGGCCTCAACTCTTGGTCTCTGCTGTCTGGAGCCACCCAGCCCTCTCCCCCCTCCCCCTACCCCCCTCGCCAGGGCTTGGCTCCAGCTCTCCCCTACTGGGTCAGGAAGTGCTGGCGGCCGCTGACTCTGCAAAGGCCAGCCCTGACTGGGGAGATGGCTTTGTATTTAGTCATATTCGTTTTGGTTTTTTTTCCCCCCAGGGATTCTGGCAAGCGTCTCTCCCCCATGTTCTGAGTAGGAGCTCAGTTTGAGAGGGGAGCAGAGGCAGTCTTGGGACTTTAGGGAGAGAAGGGAGAGGCTAAGGAGATTCAGGTTCAGCGCAGGCTACTCTCCCTGGGGGCACAGGTTCAGTGACATAAAGTATGTGCTGGGAATAGTCGCGTGTGCCTTGCCCCGGGGTCAAGGGCTTCCTATCTCAGACCCGTGCCAGCAATATGTGGGTCTTCCCTGAAACACACACACACACACACACACATACACACACTATGCTGAGGAGACATAGGCAGAGCCTGGTGGACCTCAAGACTCCTCACTGTGTGTTCATTAGCAGAAGTAGCCAACATGTCTGTGCCGGGCCTGTCCTAGCCTGTTTGTGGTTCCTGGAGTAGAGGAAGTTCGTAAGCTGCATCCACTGGGAAATCTGAAGTTGTGTCTCTCTGCACTTTAGTTGGGGAGGAAGGAAATGCATTGAGGTGCCTCTTTGGAGCCGTGGCATGTTGTCACGCTAGAACAGGGAGTTGTGGCTGAGGTTTGGGTGGCCACGAAGGTCGAAGTACCACGTCTTTTCTTCAGGATGTCCCTACCTAGATCCACTGCCTTGACTGCTGTTGAGGACATCAGGAGGAAAACCACAAGGTGGCATTGCACGGAGGGCTTGTCAGGGTGGTGCTCAAGATTTCGGCAGCTCACTCACATGTGTCCTGGAGCAGGTGGGTGGTGGCTAAGCCCGACACTCACCTGTGAGCACGGGAGGCGAGGTCATATTTACTCTTTGGTAGATGACCTCTGGGCAACCTCTTGCCACCCTCAGCTCCCTGCTTCTTGAATAGGCACATTTCCAGATCTAGAGCGGCCGCTGGCTGGAGGAGGAGGTCAGCTCGGAGCTGGAAAGATAGTTCAGTATGTAAGGGACTTGCTCTGCAAGCAAGGTGGTCAGGGTTTGACCCCTAGGACCCACATGAAAAGCTGGGCGTAGAGGTACACGTTTGGTTTTTTGGTTTTGTTTTTAAATATTTATTTGTGTATGTCATATATATACATATGTATCTGTGTGTGTGTATATATATATGTGGAGTGCTCCATCTTCATGCATACCAGAAGAGGGCATCAGATCCCATTACAGATGGTTGTGAAGCCACCCATGTGGTTTCTGGGAACTGAACTCAGGACCTCTGGAAGAGCAGCCAGTGTTCTAACCACTGGGCTATCTCCCCAGTGCCCAAGTGGCACACATTTGTAATCCCAGTACTCTGGGAACATAGGCACGTACCTGGAGATGCTGCTGGCCATCTGTCAGTGCTTAAACAGTGAATTCTGGGTTCCAGTGTGACATCCTGTCTCAAAAAACAAGGTGCGTGACTCTTAAAGGAATGGTGCCCAAGGTTGTTTTAGCTTCTATAAGCATGTGGACATGTGCTTGGATACACAGAAGCATGGGCGCACAAGTATATGCACACACAAATGCACACATGAAGAAAAGGAACTGAAAGCCAATCTTATGGACGTTGGCGAAACAGGTTCATAAAAGATGGGTCTAAAAGAAGTGCAGTTCTGTTTGGCTTTTTTTTCTTTTTCTTTTCTTTTTTTATATATTTATTATTTTCTATATTCTTTGTTTACATTCCAAAGGCTTTCCCCTTTCGAGTTCCCCCCCCATCACCATATGTCCCATAAGTCCTCTTCCCCCCCCATTCCCCAATCACCCCCCCTCCCCACCATTTCTCTGTTCTGGTACTCTCCTACAAAACCGGATTTATTCTTTTCCGGACCAGAGTCCTCTCCATCCCTTTTCTTGGGAATCTTTTGCTTAGCTGATTGTGTCTTGAGTATTCAGAGCTTTTGGGTTCATTAATATCTACTAATCAGTGATTGCAATTCATGTGAATTCCTTTGTGATTGGGTTGACTCTGTTTGTGGCTTTTAAAAAACTGTTTTTGAGCCGGGTGTGGTGGCGCATGCCTGTAGTCCCAGCACTTGGGAGGCAGAGGCAGGCGGATTTCTGAGTTCGAGGCCAGCCTGGTCTACAGAGTGAGTTCCAGGACAGCCAGGACTACACAGAGAAACCCTGTCTCAAAACAAAACAAAACAAAACAAAAAAAAACAAAAAAAAACAAAAAAAAAACTGTTTTTGAAAGGCTGGGGTAGACCCCTTGCCTGACCAGGCCTTGAATTAGATGGAGCATCACCGGGCAGTTACAGTGATGCACTGACACCTGTAAACCACCAGCCCTGTGAAAGAACAGGAGAGCTTCGGTTCCCTCAGGGCTGTCCCTGTGTGCTGGCCCTGGGAAAATGTCAGTGCTGAGCTTGCTGAACCGTGACGGAGGAAGTTGTTCTGCTCGTGATCCTGTGAAAATGGAAGTAAATACTCTCCTGTCTCACACCCAGCTGTGTCTCAGGTGTTCTCATGGTCAGCCTGTGCTGGGCCCTGTGAGGAGGTGGCCAGGACTGACTTAACCGTGGCTGTCCTACAGAGAGGGGACATCACTGCTAGGGAAGGGGAGTGGCTTCTCTGGGACCACCAGAACCTAACATAGTATTTTGCCTTCTGAACTCACAACAACTGGCCACCTCGTCGTCGTTGATTACGTTTTCTTATTCATGTCCCTCTCTCGGTCAGTGAATGTGGAAATGCCCAAAACACTGTTACTAATGATAGCTACGGGGGTTAAAAACCCAACAACAAACAAAAACAAAAACAAAAAAAAACAAGAACAAAAACAAAACAAAAACAAGGAGGCTGAACCGTGTGCAAGCTGCAGTTTCCGTCAGGGACGGGTACTTGAGAGTTGGGTGTACACAGCTTGTCTTCCCGTTTAGTCTGAGTCTTTATCCTGTGCAAATCGTGAGATCTTTAAATTTGGAGTGGAAGAAATTAGTGTCCTTTCCCTCCCGCTCACCTGTGGTGACAGGCATGCGTGTGGCGTTGGTATGGACACCTAAGTATACGCATGGGGTGGGGATGGACACACCTAGACATGTGCATGGGGTGGCTGTGGACACACAGGTACATCTTTTGTGCGTTGAAGCTGTCAGAGTTCATGACACAGGCCAGCCAATAACTGAAGTGAAGAGAAGCACACGGGATCCTGGGGAAGACTGCTGAGGGGGAGAAGGCTGGAAACGGACTGGAAAGTTGGCCGGGCTGCTCCTCAGACCTCTGGCTTGAACCCCAGACAGCGGGTCTGCTGCCCCCCCCCATTCCCTCATTCTCTTGGATGTGTTTTCCATCCACGTTCAGAAGAGGCTGGAGGTTTGGTGGTTTCTGTTGTAATAATCCCGTCCATTCTGCAGCAGTGGAAAGTATTAACAACTCGGAGGGCCTCTGCGCCGCCTTGTTTAACCGCAGATTCCTGCTGTAACCTGAGCGTGTGCTCAGAGCGCTCTCCCTAAACGTCTGCTAGGGATGTATGTTCCGAAAGCAATCTGGTTTTATGTAAGTGGGTGTTTCAGAGGAGGCTGTATCCTACCCAAAACTGTAAGATGGTGAATCCTGCTGCTTCCAGTTCTGTTGAGCCTTGGCTAGATTATCCTTGTCGGCGTGGAAGGAGATCCGCAGCCCAAGCTTGGACATTAGGGGCAGCAAGAGGTTATTGTAGACACTCCCCTGCTATAGATGGCAGACCTCCCAGACCAGCGGTAGAACATCTGTCTCATTTCCAAGGGATCAGGGAAGAAGATTCTAGAATAGAGCACCTGTGGGCCCCGAATTTCATCCCAAACACTGAAAACAGCAAAAGAAAACCCTAAATTAAACCAAAACTCTGCCAAGAAAGTGAGGCCCATCCTAGAGCCACATGCAGGGAACTTCCCTTTCATGTGTATGAGAGCTCTCCCAGCTCTGATGCCCTTCTTTCCAGGGGCAGTAGTGGAGGTGGGGGCCTGGGCCAGCATTCCCAGACCCTGTGGGCCGAGGGCCTCAGCCACTTCTTGCTTGACGGTCCTAAGTGTCATCTCAGGACCTGGACTCACAACCGCTTTCTGGTACAGAGACTGTTTGACAAGCTGACAGGCCACACTAACAGACTGCAGGCAGCCCAGTCTTTCCGAGGAGTGTATGGGAGAGAGGATCAGCGTCCAGGCCTGAGGAGAGATGGCCGTGCAGTGGTGAAGTGTCCACGTTCATTCGAATACTGGCAAACTGCACTAATGATCCCAAGATTGTTTAAACACAATTTGTTAAAACACAGTTTCCCAAATATCATGGAAGAGGCCCCCTCTCTTTGCAGCTGTATAGAATGACTTCCCCCCCCAAAACATAACACATTTATTTTGCCCGTTCCGTACACCACACACCTATGCACAGCAGCGCTTGATAGAACCCCAGGCAGCTTCACAAGGGCAGCCACAAGTCGTCGCCTTGATCTGTGCTGGATCTAAGGACACTTGACTGAAAGAGCAGTCACTCCTTTTTAAGAAGGGAGAAAAATATATGGTCCTCAAAATACATAAAATTGTTGAACTTTATGATTCTTCCCCAAGCCATACAAAATAACAATAGACAGAATGCGACAGGCTTCAGAAGGGGAAGAAAACACAGCTGTCCGGAGCATAATTGACCAAAACTCAGACTGAGATTAACCCATGAGAGACATACAAGACACGGTTGGTTGTTTGGTTTTGTTTTTTGTTTTGTTTTGTTTTGTTTTTAACTAACAAACCCAAAATCTGTGGAGAAATTCTTAAAAGTTATTAAAGATTGGTTTCAGTGCTCCTGAATATTCTACCACTGAGCCAGAGGGTCCTGCTTAATTACCTAGGCTGGTCTTGAACTTACACCCTCCTGCCCCAGCCTCCTGAGTAGCTGGGATTATAGGCATGTGGCGCTGTGTGTCTGTATTAAAGAAGGATTTGAAACTATGTGCTGCCGATCTATACTGAGTATGGACGAGCTCTGCAGGACACGTGTGGTCTGCACAGAACCCCCAGCTAGGTTTCTGTGAGGAAGACATGAAGGGGGGGTGGGGTGGACACTGAGGTCCAGAGTCAAGGCTTTCTTCTTTAGTGCGGAGGTCAGAGGATGTGCCCCTTGGCTCAGGGCATTCTGTTTGACTTTGAAGGAGTTGGGAGCACAAACAGGTTGAGCCAGGGCTTGGTAGTTGCTTGGGACTCTGAGATTCCCATAGCGGGTATCTGGAGTCCAGTGCCTGCTACTTGGCCAAGCACAAGAAGACCAGGATGGTTCCACCCATGCTTAGTTCTGAAGTTCACGTCCTCTGCCTAAAGGACAAGTCCTCATCTTTCATGGCTCTGGCTGGCAAGACTGGGTCTCTGGGCAGCCTGAGGGTGGATCTTTCCTGTAAGGTTCCTGCCACCCTCTGGCTCAGTACCAGCTAGTACCAGCTCTCTGCCTTGGCCTGGGCAGCAGGGTCTTCAGAAACTCCCTCACGGCGCTGGTTACTTTTGGATCGGAGCGAGGGATATCCTGTGAGCCTTCTTTTAGGCCAAGAAGATACTTCTGTCCTTAAGTGGGAGAGCATTGTTTGTTCCTCTGCCCTCCCCCCACTCGCAGTACCCCACAGGATCGCATTTCCCTCCTTGTCTATCCCCTCTTCCCAAGTATCTGGTCTAAGATAAACGCCCTGACCTCCTCAAAGTCACACAGTCCCCCTCCCCCCCTCTGCTGAGTGAATTGAATTCAGCAATATGAATTAGCTTTGGGTTGTCCCTCAGGAGCCTGATATTCGGCTGGTAAAGCATTACTAGCCCACGACCCCCCAAAGCAATCCATTAATGAGCGCCTAGGCTGGGCACGTGGTATGAGGTAACAGATGACTCTGGTCGGTGGTTGGAACTTTGAAGACATTGATTTCTCAGACTCACAGGCATGCGTGAGGAGTGAGGCCCCGGCAGGCTCTCCTGTAGCGTGTTTGGTGGGGGCACTTTTTTATCTTATCAAGCTAAAAGCCCAGGAATAGAAAGTTTTCCATTGGAGGAGGTGGCAGGGACGGGATCTCAGCTGAGGAGGAGGCGACATCCATGAGGTCTCAGGTGCCTATTCTGGTCACAGGAAGCCTCAAGCCCTCCACTGGGCCAGTGACTCCCTCTCTTGGTGCCGGACCTAAAGAAGAGCTATCGATCTGCAGACATCTTAGGATGAGGGAGGGCCCAGATGAGGAGGCGGTGGCCGCCTGCTTCAGCTCAGTCACCGTGTGTCTCCAGCGGTTCTTCCAAAGGCTTCCGAGGAGCCAGGAGCTGTCAGAAAGGCTCAGGACCCCACAGAGGCTCTGCCGCAAAGCCCTGGCTCATGGTAGGTCCCAGTCCCTCTGTCTGAAGATGCTCCGGACTAGAGTAGAATGGGTATTCGGGCTTCCTGACCTCTGCCTAGTGGCTTTTCTCGTGGAAAAGGAATGTGGGGTCTTTTAGACAGCCTGGCACTTAATACTGAGCTCAGTACCATTCCTCGGTCCTCCCGACTCTGCAGAGAGCAAGGCATGAGTGCTGTCACCTTGGCTGTTTGAAGCTGAGCGGGCATGCCGGATGGGCACACTCATCCTGGGTCAAAGGCCCTGTTCAGGCTGTGGGTTTTAGAAGGGCTATAGATTAGGACTGAGTAGCCACTGGGACCAGGCTTCCAGGTCCCATAGAACCTGGTGCTTTGGAGGCTGCTACCTTCCATTGTGCCTGTCTTGTAGCGTATAGGGCAAGCATTGCAAAGCAGAGTGAGCAAGGACCAGGGAGTAGCAGTGGTTCCTGGGCAGGGCCTTCCTACCTGTGTGGCCAGTGAAAGTGTGAATGGTGTGCAGGGCTGGAAGCTGCTGGGTGGAGCTATCTGGAAGAGGTCTACCTGCCCTTGGCAGCGACTGGCCACTGATTCCCTTTCCTGAACAAGGGAAGTAGGATGAGAATTGTCCTTAGCTGGGGTAGAGGGACAGAGGAGTAGTGTATGAAAGATGAGCAGGAGAGACAATAGCAATCGATTACCTATCCTCACTGCTGCTTCATTCAGTCTCCACTATTTCCTGGGCCCAGCCAAGGCTCTGTTGGTGGTAGCATGGGGGCTGAGGCCGGATCTGAGACACTGCTTTCCAGCCAGAGAGCTTTCCGTTGGGTCACGTTTTCTGGTACCGTCTGCAGACAACCAGAAACATTCGTATTTATTTTTAGTACCCTTCACTGGCTCCAGATGCCCGCATGGAGGGACTGACAGAGGAATTAGTCTTCTGTCTGCAGTGAGGCCCTGGTGAGGGTCGCTGCCTGGGAATCCCCGGCTGGAACCCGTTGCCGCTGGATTCTACTCATTGCACTGACCTATGACCGTTTCCTTTGGATGGTTGGAAGTCTTTGGGGGTGCATTGCCTTTCACTGGGCACCCTGACTCACTTCTATTTCTCAATACATACAGAGGTAAGTGGAGATTCCAGGTTGTCACAGCATATCTTAGAATTGGAACTAAGATTAAATGCTATTTCTGGACCAAAAATTTAGAATCAAAAAACATTTTTTTAGAGTAATATGGTGTCATGACAATTTTGGAATTTCAGTTTCTTTTATTTTTATTTTATTTTTTTTTTTTTGTTTTTTGTTTTGTTTTTTTGAGACAGGGTTTTTCTGTGTAGTCCTGGCTGTCCTGGAACTCACTCTGTAGACCAGGCTGGCCTCGAACTCAGAAATCCGCCTGCCTCTGCCTCCCAAGTGCTGGGATTACAGGCGTGCGCCACCACGCCCGGCTTCAGTTTCTTTTAAAAGCACAGAAATGTTATAAGAACATGCTTTCGTTTTAATCCCAGGTTTGGGGCTGTGGGGCTGCTTCGGACTATCTGAGGCAAGGCGGCTGACTATGATTTGCCTCGTGCTCTAGCAGAGGCGTGGCTTCGCCAGCTGCAGATAGATTCTGCGATTGTGCCATGTTTGGAATTCTGGGAACTTTTCAGAGGGAACATAAAAGCTAGGGCCCCATAGGTGGGGTTGGCAGTTGGTGGTCGTTCAGGGGGTGTTGGTTGCCATTTATCAGTAGTTGTGTTCAAATACTAAACCAGAGGAAAGAAATTAGATTTAGGGATCTCTATCTCTCTCCCCTCTATCCTCCTTTCTCTCCTATCTTGTGATGGGGGGTGGGTGAAACAGCCGAGATAAAGGGCAAGAAAAAGAAGAACCCACAAAATAGCAAAAACCAGCTACAATATGGTCTTGACCATGAAAAATAATTTTTGGAAAATGGAAAATTCATCCTCATCAACAGCCAAATGCATACTATAGAAAAAATGGTTATTAGGTTTCTTGATTTCAATGATCACTCTTTCTTTAATTCTCTCTTTTCTTACACACACACACACACACACACACACACACACACACTTTCTTGTTCCTCTACTATTCAGCTCATGGAATTATCGACTGAACAAAAATCTTTCAGGCCTATCCTGGCAGCATCAAGTTCCAGGCCAATGCTACACCTCCTCACACTGCGCTGGCTTCACTTTGTCAGCGTTTCAGCTTGACTGCTGCCAGGGGGGAGGGGACAGGAAGGGCGGCTAGAGAGCTGGGAGCCGTTCTGCCTCTGCCTTCCTCGAGGGTCTCCATGAGCAGCCGGGCTGTGGCACTAAGGAAAGCAGATAGGGACACGTGTGGACTTGCACACAGTGGCAAAGCCACTTCCTGGCTGCCAGGTCTTTGGTGAGCAAAGTGACTTCCCCGAGCTTTGGTTTTTCCAAGTGAGGCTTCTCCTGGGGGCACTTCTGTCACTACTGTTCTCAGGAGGCACTGTGGACAAGCCTCCCACATGGCTGCCCGCTCTGTCTTTGCACATAGGCCGGAGTGGACGTCTGCCTCTCATGTGAAGGCATAGTATTTGAAGGTTGCCTGGGCAGAAATGGAAGCGGGACACAAAACTCTTTGTTTTGGTTTGGTTTGGTTTTGGTTTGGGTTTTGGTTTTGTTTTGTTTTTGTTTTTGTTTGTTTGTTTGTTTGTTTGTTTGTTTTTGGATTTGGTTTTTTCGAGACAGGGTTTCTCTGTATAGTCCTGGCTGTCCTGGAACTCACCCCGTAGACCAGGCTGGCCTCGAACTCAGAAATCCGCCTGCCTCTGCCTCCCAAGTGCTGGGATTACAGGTGTGCGCCACCACCACTCAGTGACACAAAACTTTTAGAGCAACTTTTCCAGAAAAATTCCTGCCATTGAGTTTAACCACATCACGAGATCAACAGGCAGAGCTAGGCAGTACAGTTAAGCAAGTGTGTCAGCATGTAACAAATCTATCCTCTGAAGGGACTGTGGGTGTGGAGCAGGGGCTGGGGGCGCTCGGGGATGAGACAGGAGCAGACCGATTCTCTACGGAAACCTCTGTGGTCCTGCCAGGACCTAGCTGCAAGGGAGCCTTTGTCTCCTGCAGAGAGGCTGGACACAGATGTCATGTGTTTACTTTTCTTTTCACCGAAGAAGCGTGGCATACCCTCGGGCAAGCTGCACTCTTTGGGTGACTCTAAGTGACATAAAAGCAGACATGGAAAAACCAGTTGGATATAGTGGCTTGGTTTGTCCCCTGAAGGACTGACCCTGTCTGCTCCTGGCCATGAGTAACTAACTCCCTGGCTCTAGGGCCATGCGTACGTGTGCATGTGTGTCTCTATTATACTCTAACCTGCACATTTGGACCTGTGTCTCTTGGTGCCCTGCAGTCTTCATGGACCAGACAAGATCCCTTTTAAATCTACCCGGCTTGGCTGAGGTCAGTTACTACTCTGCTCCCTCTCAGAGTCTGAGTCTGCGTTAGATACAACGTAACAAAGTGACCCTTACCTTTCTCTTGCACCATGCCCCTCACTCCTGAGCCTGTGTCCCCCTTCAGCTCCCCAGGGAACCCCTCTGTCTTCTTGGGGTCCCTAGGGATGGTAGTGGGGATCCAGAGCTGGGGGCCTCTGCTGTTTTGTCTTATACATGGAATACAGTGATATTTGCTACATTGGGGGAGACTGAGGGAGCATCTAAAACAGAGGTTTTCAACCTTCCTAATGCTGCGACCCTTTAAATACAGTTCTTCATGTTCTGGTGATCCCCGGCCATAAGATTATTTCATTGCTACTTCATAACTATAATTTTGCACTGCCATACATTGTAATGTAAATATCTGATAGCTTTAGAGACCACACACTGGCTGCTTCCTGCTTGGCTCTTTAAACTTGTCTACTGTAGTTCAAAACATATTTTCTCTGGTAACTGGATCTCTCCTCTCTGTGTGACCATCCAGGCAGGGTGTGTCTGTATTGAACTCTCTTTTGTTCTCTCTCTGTGAAGCCTTTTCATACGCTTCTTCCTGTGACACAGAATCGGGGACATGTGTCCTGATGGAGGCACACTGGCACTGCTTTGTCCAAAAATTGTACTTTGCTCTGCATGACCACGCCGTTTAAGCACAACCTGGGCCTTCAGGTGTGGTGTCCTGGTGACTGCTTTCCACCTTCATAAGCTCCTGAAAACTAAGATCCATCTGCCTTCCTCACCATGACACCCCCACCCCACCCCACGAACATCGACTCTTTCCTCCCAGAACCAATTGCTTCCTAATACACCAGGACCTGCACCTCCCTTACTGCCTACGCCCCATCACCTTGTCTAATCACTGAGGTCAGCAACATGGATTTCTTGAGGCCATAATGCCATAGCAGGAAGAAGCCATTGAAGAGGGGCATGTCTCTTTAAGGTTACACGCTGTACCATTAGGAAACACTGCATACCATTAGGAAACATTGCATGGGGCAAATATAAATACACTCCCTACGGAGAGTCAAGAGATTACATAAAGTTGAGAACAGTTTAGCAACTGGGAGAGGACTGACTCCATTATGAACTGAGTTGCCTGCTCTCCTCTACTCTGTGAAACGAGCCCAGGCACTCTACCCCTGAATTAGCTGGGGCTAATTTTAGACAACTTGTGAGCCTTATGGTTAAATGTTGGAAGTATCCAAAAAATACAGAAAAAAAGAAAAACTGGGATGAGAAAGACAGTCCTAGCGCTCACGTGTCAGTTAGTGCTATCTGCAATAGAAGCCGGAGTCCCCACAAATTATTCTGCTAAATTTACTTATAATTGACTACACACACACACACACACACACACACACACACAGGATGTGGGCATGCTTCGGGATAGAATACTCTCAGATAGCATAGGAACACAGACCTGGAATGTGGCATGAGTGGACAGGGTGACCTGTGCTCCCCCCCTGCCCCTGAGTCACCGACACAGGGCAGAGGCCATAGAGTCCCTTCTCCCTTTTGCATCTCCTGTCTGAACTTGTTGTGGACTGAGCCTCTTTTTTTAGCCTGTCCCAACAGCCCCCATCTCCAGCCTGGCCTCATGCTATGCCTGCCCTCTGTTGGTGGTGTCAGTCTGGGAACATGCAGTCACATTGGTGATAGATGAATGTGCAGGCTGAGAGACACACCCGCCCACACCCACACCCACACCCACAGCCCTGCATGGGGCAAGACTGTGCCTCTGCAGGCCTGCCTAGAAGCCAGCTTCTGCCAGGTCAATTGTGTGTATCTGGGACAAAGGTACAGGAGAGGTATGCAGCCTGCCTGGGAATTGACAAAGCCCATCATGAGGAGCTAGAAACTGAGATGTCAAACGTAGAGGCCGGCATCCTGTGCTCTATCAATATTGATAATCTGTCTTTTGAGACAGGATCTTACTATGTAGCCAAAGCTGGCTGGATCTGCCACGTAGCCCAGGGCTGATCTCCACTCGGTACCTTCTTGCCAAGTGTTGGATTACAGGCTTACACCACCACAGCTGGCCCAGATATCTGGCTTAATATCCACCAAGCAACAACCCGAGCAAAGAGGTCCCTTAAGAAAGAGTACACATGTCACCTTCACCCGGTCTTGCCCTAGCATTGGGAGTTACTGATGCCCATAGCCTCGGGGTAAGCTTTGGGTCACTTGTGCATGCCTTGGTTCTCACAGGCTCCCCCACATCACCCTACTTCCCCAGGACTTTCTCTTCTGAAGCTTGACCTGTAAGGTCTGCCTTCACGAAGCCCACCATCGCTCTGTTTTACATAGCAACTGAACAGCAGAGTCAAACTCAGGCTTGTTCAGGTACAGCCTCTCTTTCGGGGATATCACAGTTTCTCAGTCAGCTGCCGCCTCGCCTGCCTGGGAGAGAGCCAGCAACTAGACCTCAGTTCTAGGTCTGTTTGACTACTGTATCAGTCTTCACTGTCGGTTCCCTGATGTGCTTTTCTGACCCCCTTACTCTGTGTCTGTCTGTCTGTCTGTATCTTATGTCTCTTCCGTGTTTGGGGTATGTAGTGGGCTTATTGGGGAGTGGCCTGCCTCTCATCCAAAATAAGGAAGACTGTGACCTCAAGCTCCTTCCTGGAAAGGCTGAGATGTAGGTGTCTGACCCTGGGAGTAGGAAGTTTCCATCCTCCTGCTGTGTACTCATTAGGAGTTTAACCAGCAGTGTGAAAACTGTACGGGCTGTGTTGGTTTGGGCTGTGGTTGCAGACCTCCAGGCCTGGTCCCTGCAGCATTCTCACCATCCTACTCATCTGAAACCCAAAAGATCTAGGCTTCCATCCATCTGCCTCACTCCTTTGGACCAGCCACAGGCAGAAGTAGCTATTAGTGTACCACTGATGGAGGGAGAGTCGGTGTACCACTGATGGAGGGCAGGGTCAGTGTACCACTCACTGATGGAGGGGAGAGTCGGTGTACCACTGATGGAGGGCAGAGTCAGTGTACCACTGATGGAGGGCAGAGTCAGTGTACCACTGATGGAGGGCAGAGTCGGTGTACCACTGATGATGGGAGAGTCGGTGTACCACTGATGGAGGGCAGAGTTGGTGCACCACTGATGGAGAGAGAGTCAGTGTACCACTGATGGAGGGAGAGTCAGTGTACCACTGATGGAGGGGAGAGTCAGTGTACCACTGATGGAGGGAGAGTCGGTGTACCACTGATGGAGGGCAGAGTCGGTGTACCACTGATGGAGGGCAGAGTCGGTGTACCACTGATGGAGGGCAGGGTCGGTGTACCACTGATGGAGGGCAGGGTCGGTGTACCACTGATGGAGGGAGAGTCGGTGTACCACTGATGGAGGGCAGGGTCGGTGTACCACTGATGGAGGGAGAGTCAGTGTACCACTGATGGAGGGAGAGTCAGTGTACCACTGATGGAGGGAGAGTCAGTGTACCACTGATGGAGGGGAGAGTCAGTGTACCACTGATGGAGGGAGAGTCGGTGTACCACTGATGGAAGCAGAGTCGGTGTACCACTGATGGAGGGAGAGTCGGTATACCACTGATGGAGGGAGAGTCAGTATACCACTGATGGAGGGCAGAGTCAGTGTACCACTGATGGAAGGAGAGTCGGTGTACCACTGATGGAAGGGAGAGTCGGTGTACCACTGATGGAAGGAGAGTCGGTGTACCACTGATGGAGGGAGAGTTGGTGTACCACTGATGGAGGGAGAGTCGGTGTACCACTGATGGAGGGCAGGGTCAGTGTACCACTGATGGAAGGGAGAGTCGGTGTACCACTGATGGAAGGAGAGTCGGTGTACCACTGATGGAGGGAGAGTCGGTGTACCACTGATGGAGGGAGAGTCGGTGAACCACTGATGGAGGGAGAGTTAGTGACTAGAGCTAGGTAGGCATGGTGACACATGCCTGTAATCTCAGCAGTGGGGAGGCTGAAGCAGGAGAATTACATGTGTGCATTCAGGGCCAGCACAGACTACCTCTGAGTTATGTAAAAGCTCTTGGCTAGTGTTAGTTATATGCTAAATCGACAAAAAACCAGGTACATGACCTCCCACAGAGCAGAAAGCACCTGCTGCTGTTGATTGAGCAACTATGAAGTATCAGGTGCCCTGGGTCCTTTATTTAAAGGTTCTCTAACTTTTTCAGAAAATTTCCGAACAAGAAAGCTATTATTCCATTTTTTTTTCAGACAAATTGAGGATGAGTTCTAAGTTTAACTAAAAGAAACTCTTCAGACATCTCATACCCAGGTAGAGGCAGGCTTCAAGTTCAAATTCTGACCCATGTGACTCTAAGGATGACTCTAGTGATATCCCCTCCCCAGCACCAGGCTGAGTGTTGTAAGGGCCTCCAGCTGATCACGGCTGACGGGTAGATGTACTGGTGCCATTGTATAAGGCAGCAGGTGCTGGGAGGGCCCTGTTCCTCCTGATGCCACCAGGAGCAGGGTGCAGAGAGCTACCTCCTGCTAGAGCAGAAGAAAAAGCACTCATCATTCCAACCCTTTAACCCGGCCTCCCTAACCCCATTCAGGGTGGACCCCACCCCTGGCCTCCGGGAGGAGGGGAACCAGGATGAAGTGGGATGCTGCTGGGGTGTGGTTATTGCATGACCAAACAGGACTGCTGCACAGCAACCACGCAGGATGGATCGCCACGCCCCAGCCGCTGCCTGCTGGCGGCCAGGCTGCCAGCTCTGTGCCTCTCCCGTTCACCGTCGCTCCAGCTCTCAAGTAGAGGTTGAGTAAAGAGGCTGGAAACGAATGTCTGCACAAAAGGCTGCACGCGGCTGCTTCTCACAGCCGTACTTACAATTATTACAACTCGGAAGCAACCAAGACATTCTCCAGGCAGCTGAACGGTGAGCATGGTACATCCAGACGGCGGGACACTGTTAGACAGTCAAGAGATGAGGCGACCAGGGCCATATAGCGGAGGAGACTTAAATGCATCCTACTTGGTGAGAGACCCAATCTGATAGGGTCACATATTGTACCATGCCAATTTTGGGATAGTCTGAGAAAAACAAGACTATTAAAAATTAGGGGATGGGCCGGGCAGTGATGGCGCACACCTTTAACCCCAGCACTTGGGAGGCAGAGACAGGTGGATTTCTGAGTTTGAGGCCAGCCTGGTGTACAGAGTGAGTTCCAGGACAGCCAGGGCTATACAGAGAAACCCTGTCTCGAAAAAACAAAAAACAAACAAAAAAAAATTAGGGGATAGGCAAATAGAACACAGATTTTTATTTATTTATTATTATTATATGTAAGTACACTATCGCTGTCTTCAGACATACCAGAAGAGGGTGTCAGATCTCATTACAGATGGTTGTGAGCTACCATGTGGTTGCTGGGATTTGAACTTAGGACCTTGGGAGAGCAGTCAGTGCTCTGACCCACTGAGTCATCTCACCAGCCCCAGAACACAGAATTTGAGGGCAGGAAAAACCACTTGGCCATACCATGAGTATGTGTCCAGATTCCCAGAATGCACGGCACTCCATAAACCCACTGCAAACTGTGGCCTCTGGGCAGTTGTGAGCGCAGGTTCATGAGCTGTAACAAATGCACGCCGTGGTGGCGTGTTTATAACAGGGAGGCCGTGCACAGGCAGGGGAGGGTTATAAAGAAAAGGTACTTCTGGTTTAACTTGACCACAAACCTACAGCTGCTCCAAGATACCCCACTTTAAAATATATAAGTAGAAGAATACTTTTTTGTTTTGTTTTGTTTTGTTTTGTTTTTTCGAGACAGGGTTTCTCTGTGTAGTTCAGGCTGTCCTGGAGCTTACTTTGTAGACCAGGCTGGCCTCGAACTCAGAAATCCGCCTGCCTCTGCCTCCCAAAAAGGCGTGTGCCACCACCGCCCAGCAGAAGAATACATTTTGCAGCCTGCATGAATTGTGTAAGGTCCCATAGGAGCACTCTCTGCATACACTGTACAGCCTACTATAGACCGTGTAAGGTCCTATAGGACTCTCTGGATATATTGTGCAGTATAGTGTGGACTGTGTAAGATCCAATAGGAGCACTCTCTGGATACATCATGCATCCCAATATAGACTAAGGTCCTATAGGAGTACTCTCTGGATACATTGTGCAGCCTAGTATAGAGCATGTAAGGTCCTATAGGAGTACTCTCTGGATACATTGTGCAGTATAGTGTGGACTGTGTAAGAGCCTATAGGAGTACTCACTGGCAGCAAATAGTGGATGGTACCCATCCATCATCACTGATTTTTTTTACATTGTCCTAGTCTGGGTTACTTTGTGTGGGGGCGGGGGTGGCCTTTGCAAGCACCAGAGCCAGCAGAGTAATGATCTGTACAAGGCAAGAAGAAAATCTTCTCACGCAGTTCAACATGACTTAGTAGCTGCTACTTCCGACTTCTAGAGCCTGACCCTGGGAAGTTTATTTTAGGCATATTTAAGTACAGCACAGTTTGTAAAACAATACAATCCCATATACACAAGGAGGCATAATTACATGGAAACTCTTCTCAAAGTACACAACCCTTCTTTCACGAAGATAAGTGCTATGGACAGGCTGCATGTATTATCTTAAAGGCCTAGGGGAAGCCGGGTATGGTGGCGCATGCCTGTAATCCCAGCACTTGGGAGGCAGAGGCAGGCGGATTTCTGAGTTCGAGGCCAGCCTGGTCTACAGACTGAGTTCCAGGACAGCCAGGACTACACAGAGAAACCCTGTCTCTAAAAACAAAACAAAACAAAAAACAAAACAAACAAACAAACAAAAAGGTCTAGGGGAGGATCTGGTGTGGTCTTGGTCATACATAGTGTAGAGGTCATCTAGACTATTAGATCTCTCCAGTCCTGCTTTCCTGAGCTTGGGATAGCCTGGCCCTTCAGATAGCACAAATCTCCAGGCTGTTAGCCATCTCTATTCCCAACCTTCTGGGTGGGAAAACCAGCTAATACATCTTTTCCCTTGAAAAGAGAACCTGTGTGCTCAGCATTGCTGTTTCCATGGTGCTATCTGTGAGTTCAAGGACCTCTGTGCTCCCAACAACCATTGCTGGGATGAAACACCAGGAATGAAAGCAAGCTGGGGAGGAGAGGGTTTATTTGGCTGACACTTCCACATTGTCGTCCATCACTGAAGGAGGTTAGAGCAGAAACTCAAGCAGTAGGAACCTGGAAGCAGGCGCTGATGCAGAGGCCATGGAGGGGGACTGATTCTTGGCTTGCTCGCCATGGTTTGCTCAGCCTTTCTTATGGAACCCAGGACCACCAGCCAGGGATGGCCCCACCCACAATGAGCTGGGCCCTCCCCTAATAATCACTTATTAAGAAAGATGTCCTGCAGGCTTACCTACGGTCTGATCTGACAGAGGCATTTTCTCAGTTGGGGCTCCCTCCTCTCTGATGACCCTAACTTATGTCAAGTTGGCAAAAACCTAGCCAGCACACATGGTGTCTTTCCCATTAGTAAAACTTGTATATCCACTGCAGAACCACACGCAACTTAGACATTACAGAGAGAGGATACACACCCAAAACCCCACCCCTTAGGCCTTCCTTGAAGACACTTCTCTGTGTATGGTATGTGTAGTATGCGTGTATTTGATATGATTAGGCTCACGAGACACAACCTTTTCCTCCTTCATGTTGACCAGAGTTGAGCTGCATCATGTATGATTGCCACGTTCCAGGTCATGACAGGGGTGAGTCAGCTGCAGATGGGTGTTTTCGATGATTTGTGGTGATAAAGAGCGAACATCTCAGTAAGATCTATGTAGGTAATAGATACACCCTTAGGAGAATCTCTGCAGGAGCCGGTGCCTCGCCTACCAATAGAATGTTCCCTCACATCTCCACACCTGTTTACGACAGACGTCTCCTGGACAGATGTGACAGTCTACTCGCCCTAGAAAGGAACCCACCAAAGACAAGCTTGGGGAGCCGGCAGAGTTTTTATCGGGGTCACAGGTGAGGGGTCACCTTAACAAGCAGCGGGATGACTCCACGGCCCTCAAAGGCAGCTGCCTCACCGAGCGGCCTACCCGACAGGTGACAAGCGTGACACAGGTGACGCGTTACGTAAGCCGTGTCCTTAAGCTCTGTGCTCAGCTTACAGGCAGCCAGCAGGCCACGCAGGGCATCAGTCTCCTGCCCTGGCCAGAGTTCTGCCTTGTGACCCTGGGGGGAGGGGCGGGTCCTGCTAAACCTGGCAAGTTTCAGCTTTCCCAGACATGTGTCCCTGAGTCTCATGGGCACCCCCAACCTCCCTCCCTCCTGGAGGGAATGTTTCAGTTCAGAGGAAACTCCCCTGCGATCATGACTATGAGCGACAAGTTTCTTTTTCTAAAACTAGAGCAGAATTTTAGAAAATTGAGTGTTGGGAGGGGGGGATTAGAAAAGAAGGGAAATCCCAGGGCAGCAGAGGTCCCTCTTCAGGAAGGTCACCTCATCTGGCTTTAGGGGACACCCGATGTCTCCTTCTGAGTAGCTGAGACCTGGGCATCTTGCCTAGACTGGGGCTGGGGCAACAGTAGGGGCCCCTGAGGAGGCGTCAGGACCTGTTGCTTCAGGCCCCGGTAAGGTCTGGAGGTTGGCAACACTGAAGAGATGTGTACAGACAGGCTTTGGATGCTTGCTGCTATGGCAGCCGGCCGCTCTGGACTCGGATTTTAGACTGCTTCAGTGTATACCAGTGGTGCAATAGTCATGTGAGGTCTCCCTGAATTCAGCCACACTATGAGGTAGGGACTACCGCCACCTCCACTTAAAATAAGGATCCTGAGGCCTGCAGGAGTTAGCACAGGAGCCTGGAGTCATCGTCATGGCACCTGGGCTCTTGCCTTCAGCTAAAAGCAGGGCGCTTCCTTCCTTGACTGGCGCGACCAATTTCTGTAAGACTCTTTTGAAGCATCCTGGTGAATCAGCTTTACCGATGCCTGGCCGGAGATTGGGAAGGATAGCCCTGGAGACTTAAACAGAAGACAGTGCTGTGCCCACAGAGGGTATTCCCATCTCACAGGGCTGGAGGGGCGTGGTGGGACAAGAGAGCTAGAGAGCAAGGTGGAGACCACAGGTAAGTCAGAGGCAGGCTGCCATGATGATATGAGCCTGGGCTAGGTGGCGTGCAGAGTAGGGTACGGTCTCCCCGCATGGTCTTAGAACTGTCCCGGCTGGTTCAGCCCAGGGGCTCCCGCACGAGGAAACCCAGCGCAAGGAGAAAAGGATTGTCTGAACAACCAGGACAGCCACCCCGACTTGTTCTGAGAGCAGGGACAACCCTTACTCCACTTGAGATCTGGTGTCAATCAGATTTCCCCGTGCCCACGGTCCCTTCAGATTTCCCAGGAGTACCGGATACATTATCTTAAAACTAAAAGCTCCCCATGTGTCTGGCCGAGTGTTGGTAAGGCTGGCTTGCCTTTCCACAGCTTGGGAGGGTAAGGAAGAAGGTCACACAGCAGGGGAGAGGAAAGAGGAACAGGGGAGGGAATATGAGCTTGGCCCTTCCAGGTTCTGGGCTAGCTCCAGACACGAGAGCTCCATCTCATCCTCAGGATGGCTCCGTGAACTGCCTACTGTGATTCTCATTTTGTCATTGAGATTAATGCTCAGAGAAGCTCGGCAGCCCAGGCTCTGTCACGGAGCTGGTGGAGGAGAGTCTGGAGGCCACAGAGTCTCGTCTGGCTCTGTTATGCCACAGTCTAGGCAGGTAGGGCTGGTCCTGAAGCATAGGCTCGGGCGTAGGGGACAGCGTGGTTGACCTCTCAGAAGGCCTAGGATGCCCGGAGGTTGGTAGTGGCTTCAGACGTCAGAGGCTGTCATCTTCCCCTTGGCTATCCACACGGGGGGTGTGGGGGAGGATCTTCACTGACTGGGGTGACTTCGAGGAGCCGGTGGGTGCTGTGTAACTAGGTCCTGTGTGTCCTGGGGGCCTGCCTGGCCCTCACTCCATGTCTCTGTCTGGGCAGGAGGGGCTGAGGGTTAAAGAGGAAACACTGTGTTCCCTCCGTATCTTGGGTCCAGCTCCTCAATGCAACACATCTGGCTCAGAAAAATGAGCCACTTGGGTTTTGCCATCACACAGCAGAGTGTGTGTGTGTGTGTGTGTGTGTAAACACTTTGCATATTGTGCATTCGAGAACTGGGGCAGAGCACAATCTAATGTTGGCAGCTCTGGGAACGAAGAGGACATCTGCGGCATCCGTGTTTGGAGAAAACCGTCTCCGAGCATATGGTTCCTGCTGCTGGCTTTCCCTCCTCTACGTTCAATTAGTAGATGGGATGTTGTTGCTACACACAGTTTCTCATGGCGTCTGAGCCCAACTCTGTTGTTTGAGATGGTAACCTGTGGGTCAAAGCCAAGAGCCAGGCCACTGGCTGTTCTTGGGGGTAGCTAGGTGGCCCCAGCTTTAGTCCACCCCTCCATGGCCCCTGGCCTTCCAGCCCGCTGCTGATCTCTGAGGCTGGTGTCCATGGAAACCTCCATCTGTTTGAGCTTAAGTGCTGTGTTTTCCCAGGATGGCCTGGGGTCTCTCAGGGTTGATCTATACTTTCTGCCAAAAGGCCTAGCTCTCAGGACCTGGTATGGAGCCCTATGTGGAAACAGGGCTGTTGTGGACATAGTTCGTCAAGAGGAGGTTCCCCTGGAGTAGGGTGGGCCACGGATTCAGTCTGTCCAGGATTCTTCCGCAGAAGACAGACTTATGAGGAGAAGGTCCTCAGCCCATGCTGGCAGAGTCTAGAGGTGTATAGCTACCAGCCGCCAGATTTGCTTCTGCCTGGGAGACCTCAGAAGCTCAGAAAAGGCTCGAAAGAGTCTCGTTCAGACTCCAGAGGGAGCAAGACCCTACGATCGGCTCGAGGAGCCAGCTAGCTCCTGCTATAGGCAATGGGGAGCATGCAGAGAAAAGAGAAAACCTGGAGGTTGGTGCCTTTCCTTCTACCCTGTGGGTTCAGTACCCTGACCACACTCAGGTCATCGAGGGAGCCAGTTCCCTCCCCCCCCCAACCATCTCAGTCACCCTGAGATAGCCGTTCCACAGCTGACAGCACTCATGTCAGAGATGCCAGCAATTCACGTCTGTCTCTGCTCCTCACAGTCGCCAGGTGATGGGATCAACACGGATGCTCATCAGAGGCGGGCGGGGTCTGCACACGAGGGGTTTAATTACGCCTTGGGGATGAACAAAACGATGCCATTTGTAAGGGAATGGCTAGAACTGGAAATCATGCTGAGTAAAGTAAGTCAGACTCTGACAAATCTCTCTCGTGGGCGGAGTCTAGATCAAGCAGAGAGGGAGGGAGCGGCATGGTAGTTGGTAGGGTAGGGGAGAAGGGAGTAGGATTCTCCAGAGGGGGCAAGAAGACAGAACATGATGTGCAAGCGGGAAAACGCTACAATAAAACCCATTGCTTTGTACAACCAATATACACTAATTAAATAAAACCACCGTTCTGTACAACCAATATACACTAATTAAATAAAACCACCGTTCTGTACAACCAATATACACTAATTAAATGGCCAGAGCCCGGGTACGTGGCTCTGTAATCTTGTGTTGCCTCTTGGTGGCACGGCATTTGTCCTAGTTATTTAGCGGCGGCAGGCCGGGTCTCCTCTGTTCCCTCTGTTGAGGAGGGTACCTGAGCTGGCTGCGCTTTCTCCTTTCTATCTGTACCTCGAAGGCTCCTTCAGCCCAAGCCTGTTTGGGCTTTCTTAGCTCCCAGGTATCTGCCTGAAACAGCTTCCAACATGGGTGCCAAGCGGGGCCTGACTTTCAGCTATTTTTCTCGAATTAGTTGTATTTTTCCCTGACTGTTTCCTGGTTCCTGAGAGTCCTGTCTTTGGTTCATGTTTGTTTTTGTTTGTCTGTTTTTCCAATAAACAACCGCCTTTGTTTTCTCTGCGCCCCCGTGAGCTTGCACAGAATCTGGAGAGAGCAGCCCTTATACCAAGTGCCAGGTGGGTTATGGAGGTGTTGAACTGGGGTAACGCCAGTTAACTTCCACGAGTTCCAGGGACCAAAGTCTAAAATGGCAGAGAAAGCCAACCAGGTGCAGTCTTCCCTGCCCGGGACTGGAGCCACAGAAGCCATAGAAACCCTTCAGTGTCTTGACCTAAGTCTTTAACTGCACCAGCTGGGGTCCTGGGGTCCTCCCATGCCCCCTGGACCAACACAGGTGACTGTTCTCATTCCACGGTGAGGAGAACATCTTCCACGTCTCTGGGAACTGCTCTCTGAAGCTCACACCTGATTTCAGGGGACAGCTGCGGGTGGGGCTGCAGGCGGAGCAGTTCCAGGAGGGCCTCCTTCTGTTCCGTGGCCAGGTCAGCCTTGTAGCGCCGTGCTAGTGTCAGCAAACACTGGTGCCAGAGCACAGGCAGCTGGCGCTTCTCCGTCCGGGAGGCCAGAAAATGGAAGAGCAGAGCGCCGAGCACCGGGTGGGGCAATGCGTACTTCTTATCCAGCAGCAGGTGCAGGAAAGGGCTGTTGGCACTGCTGCGTTCCATCTCAGCCGTCTTCAGCATGGGCGCCCTGGAGTGCGACACACGGATGGAGCACTTGGTGGTGATGATGATGCCCACGATGACGATGATGGCTTCTCAGAGGGTACGGGTGCCAGACTCACAGCGGGATCCGGCTCAGGGCTTGAACAGGGCCTTCCTGAGTGCCACATAGAGGTGAAAGCTGAGCTGTTTGTATTCGGCACTGTCGTCTCACACCCGGGGAAGCAGGACAAGTTGTAGAAGCGCTGAGCCACGCACCCCTTCAGGTTAGAGGTGAAAATCCTGGTGGCCTGATGCATAGCAGCTGCAGCTCAGACCTCAGGCTAGGTGACAGAGGCGCTGCCCCCAGTTGGACAGTGCAGGGGTGATCTTAAAAGCCTCGGGCAGTTTCTCACTGCGGTACTTACACGACACCTCCCAGACTCCTCTGTAGACTTCCAGGACCCAGGGATCCAGCTAAGGCACAGGGAAGCCCGATACCTCTGCCATGACCGTCTCCACCTCTGTCTGCTTCTCAGTCAGCTTCTCCGTGATGACGTCAGCCAGGGTGCGCCCGACGGGAGGATTCTTGTTCATAAACATTTCAGTGGCACGCTCATCTTCAGGGTCCACGACCACCTCTGCCTGGGGAGCCCAACCCCGGTCGTTTTGGTTGCCTTCTCCAGGGTAGGCCGTTCCTCATCCTCATCCGACCCAGCCGCATGGCGCGCTCTCGCGGTTTTGCTGGCCGATCTCCAGTCCCAGGTTCAGTCTCAAGCTCCTCCTGCTGCTGCTGCTGAGCTTGCTGTAAAATCCGCCTGCTCAACCGAGGGCCCACACACTCTTTCTCCTCTTTGGCCCCGAGTCCCCACGCACACTGCATCTCCAGCCAGAATCTGCCCGGCCAGAGGTGCATGCCTCTCCTGATTTCTGGCCCCATGTGTCACCTTGAGTTTGGGCATTTTTGGTCAAAAAAAAAAACTTGCCCACAAGGTTTACATGTGTGAAGCTGACTAAAGGCCGAGACTTCGCTCTGTTTTCAAGACAGGGTTTCTCTGAGTAGTCCTGGGTGTCCTAGAACTCCCTCTGTAGACCAGGCTAGCCTTGAACTGAGAGAGATCCACCTGTCTCTGCCTCTGAGTGCTGGGATGAAAGGCCTCTGCCACCACCCCCTGGGTGAGGGTCCTGTTGGAGGATATTTGACTACATTGTGAACCCCAAGATTGTGAACTGAAAAAAAACCCTTGTTGTGGTCTGGCTCAACCCTAGCACATCTCTTTAATCCAAGAGCTAAATAAAGTCAACCCTAGGTCAAGAGGCAGAGCAAGCAACCAGCTGTCAGGGACTGAATGTAAGTGATCAGAGAGCAGGGTCTTTGAGTTGAAGGGTATTTAAGACAGTGTGGAGAAGGAGGTGGGGGACTGTTTCCTTCTGGGACGTCGGTGGAGTAGTAGGAAGGTCAGCTGGGAACATTGTCTGCCTCTCTGAGCTAGCAGCAGGCTTTCACCACAGCCTCAGGCTCCTGAGTCTTCACTGCTAAAATCAAGTGACTGGGGTTTCTGTTCTTAAAACAACAGTCTATGGCAGTCCAGGCCTTGTCCATGGATGCTTCCGAAGAGATGGCGGCATTACACGGCCCAGTTTCACCCAGGATCTGTCTTCATGTGTCCAAACTGAACACCAGATAAAGGTTATAAAACATAATAGGACACCAGGGACAGAGCCTGGGTCGCACTGATGAGCTGCCCTGAGAGAAGGGGGACGGGGGGGGGGCATGGGGCTAGCTCTAGGGTCCCCTGGCACATGGCCAAAGCTTTGGGACATGGAGCATTGTCCCACTCAGGACCCTGCCCTATAGGGTAGTTTCTGTGTGCAGTGGCGGTACAGGGGCTCAGATGTCACCAGTGCTGGCCTGGAAGCCCCAGGCTTGGCATTTCCGGGGACTGGGAAGTATAAAGATGTTATGCCAGGAGTTTCGCTGCCGCCATGACTACCTGGTCTCATTACAGTTTCTAATTGGTAACGTTGCTAGTGTGCATGTACATTCCTTGTTTTTATTGCATTGTTATTTTGTTTTGTTGAGACAGGGAAACCACTATGTAGGCCAGGCTGGCCGTGAACTAGGCCTTCTAGGCTAAGATTAAAGGTATGTGCTACCGCCACACACTTTTCTAAAGGGCGTGGTGGTGGCATGCACATTTTCTCAAGTTCCAAGCCTGCTCTTGGAAGTCTTCCGTCCCTAGCTCATCCAGGGCAGTTTCAGAACTATAAAAAAGATCTTCCTGAGGTGTTGGGGTGTGTGTGTCAGAGTGAGGCAGTGAGAGAGCAACCCGGGTGCATAGAATGTGCCAACCATGGCAGACCCAGCAAGGGGAAGAGAGGAAACCGCGTGCTCTCTGGAGGCCTTCCCGCTGTGACCACGGTGGCTCTCCCCGTGGAGCTGCAGAGTTTCCAGCCCACCCTCTTCTTCATGTCCCCACTTTCTTTTGGGAGGGGAGGAGGGCTCTGGAGCATTCTTCAACACTCAGAGCATGACCAGAAGCCACGCAGGTGTGTCTCAGAAATGAGCCCCAAACAGCCCCACCCTTTATGGGCTCTGCCCCCAGTGTCATATTACCAGAAACTGGCATCCCGGAGGCTATGGGTGAGCTAGGCACACGGCCCTCTGTGCCCTTTACCCACCAAGGGTGGGCTCTCTCCACTGCGCTGTGTGTCAGCCATTGGAGCTCCAAGACACCTTTGGGACCCTGAAGGTGCATGATGTGGCCTCAGAGGACTGACCTTTTGTCTTAAGACTTCTGTTGGTTGTCACCCCACCTCCACCCTCCAGCTTGACACAAACCAGGGTCATCTGGGAAGAGGAAACTTCAGTTGAGCAAACTGCCTCCATCAGATTGGCTTGTGGGCAAGTCAGTGGGCGTATCTTCTTGACTGGTGGTTGATGTAGGAGAGCCTGGCCCATTATGTGTGGTGCCACCTCCGGGTAGGTGGTCCCAAGGTGAGTAAGCCATGGAGAGAGTCTCAGTGTTCCATTGCTATGAAGAGACACCGCGACCGAATCTTGTAAAGGAAAGCATTTAATAAGGGGGTTGCTTACAGTTTCAGAGGGCTAGTTTATTATCATCATGGCGGGAGGATGGCTGCAAGCAGGCAGGCATGGTGCTGGAGTGGTCACTGGGAGCTTTACATCCTGAGCTGCGGTGGTGAGGTAGAGGGGAGACACTGGGCCAACTGTGGGCTCTTTAAACCTCAAAGACCACCCCCCAATAACACGCCTCCTCCGACAAGGCCACACCCCCTAATCCTTGCAAACAGTTTGCCCACCGGCAACCAAGCAGTGAGCGTCTAGGAGGGCCATTGTCATTCACACTACCGTAAGGAGTAAGCCAGTAAGCAGTGTTCCTCCGTGGCTTCTGCTTTAGTCCCTGCTTCCCTTCATGAGAGACTATAAAGTATAAGCTAAAATAAACTCTTTTCTCCTCAAGTCGCTTTCATATTAAGCTTCTAGCTGTCACCTCAGGAAGGTGGACAGGAAGTTAGAGCATGGAGGAAGGAGAATGCGGGGCTCTGGAATCTGTCCTTATATTAGTCAGGGTCTCTGTAAACTGTAGGCAGGGGGCTCATGTGGGGAGATCTAAGGGGGCAGCCGGGGACGGCAGGAATCATATTCTGGAATTCCTCAGCTGAGTGGGAAGAAAACCAGCTGCCTCAGGACCCGAGATAGAGTATGCTGCTTGTCAGCTCGGAGAAAAGGGAACCAAATGTGCCAATATTTGAAATTTGGAATACAGAAGGGATTCTCGGGGTGCCTGAACCATCATCGTCATCGAGGGAGAGTAATCCTCCCACTTCCAGATCATCTGCAAGCCCGGGCTCTGAGGTCCCTGCCCTAAAACCCACCTGCTCTGGCTTACCTCAGGCACCTGGCTTCACAGTCAGGGAAGCCAATGTGTGGAGAGCTTTGCTCTGACTGACAGACTGACTGACTGACTGACTGTCCTTGTCCCAAGACAAGGGACCACAGCTGACCCAGCAGCCATCTGGGAGCTGGCCTACCTGCTGACCACTCGCTTTCATCTCCAGTTTCCACCGGGTCTCCCACCAGCCGCGCCCTCCTGTCCTTTTCTCCTCCTGCCCCCCGCTGAGTCTCTCTGCCTCCTGGTCCCTTTGACTGCCCTTCCCCCTTGCCAAGGAGGCTCCTGAGGAACAGGAAACGGCAGCGTATGCTCTGCCCCTTGTGCCTCCCTTTCAATTCCTGGGAGTTTCCTGTGTCTGAGGAAGGCCCTAGATGAAAGTCTAAAGGTTCTTTTCGATTCTGGACATTAAGTCTCTACGTCCATGGATGAGAACGTGACCTCTGGAAATGTGTGTCTTTCCCCCAGTTTGGGATATTGTCAGTAGACTATTCCAATGGGGTTAAAAGAACCACCCTGGCATTTCTGGTCTAGACAGACAGGGCCAGAGAGATAATGCTTATTATAGTGACTGTCTTTGGGGTGATTTTAATGCTTGAAGACAAACCCTTTTCCGTATGCCTGTGGGAACATCTTTACGTCACACACTGGATAATACCTTATGTTATTTTTTTGTTTTTTGTTTTGGTTTTTTGGATTTGGTTTTTTTTCGAGACAGGGTTTCTCTGTCTAGCCCTGGCTGTCCTGGAACTCACTCTGTAGACCAGGCTGGCCTCGAACTCAGAAAGCCGCCTGTCTCTGCCTCCCAGAGTGCTGGGATTACAGGCGTGCGCCACCACCACCGCCGCCCGGCTACCTTACGTTTTATAGATTGACAAAGCGAGGCTCTTCCAGGGATATATGTCTCTGGTTATCAATATGAATTAGTAGAATGGGCACTATATATCCAGATGATCTGACTATGAAGAAATCACTCCAGGTCCCACTAACGAATGCAGATCGTGCAGGCAGAAGCGGTCTGCACGGGTATGAACCATTTGCTCCAGCGCAGAGGTCAGGCATCATCCTTACACAGTCCCCTGTGCCCCCTCCCCTCTTCTCCGCCATACTGCTCTCCCATCAGCGCTAGACGCAACCCCCAGTTTCTCTGGGTGGGGGAAGCAGGCATCTACCTGACGCTTCCATTCTCTCCCTCCAGACTGTAAATTCACCTGCCACCCAGAGTGCCGCAGCCTGATCCAGCTGGACTGCAGACAGAAGGAGGGCCCTGCCCTGGATAGACGCTCTCCAGAAAGCACCCTCACCCCGACCTTCACCCAGGTAAGCAGGGGAGCCCACAGGCCAGGCCGGAGAGCAGCCCCTGTGAGTGGCACAAGTCCATATCTACAAGCTGTTCTCCGGCCAGATGGAGCCTCAGACACGCCCTACCACAGGCGTCTGGGAACTGACAGACCTGCCTGCAGATTTCTCCAAGAAGTCTATTTGGCCCTGGGCTCTGATCCAGGTATGGGTACAGGTAGGAGCAGAGTGATTCCTAGAGAGGTTTCTAGAAGGCCTGAAGCTCCACACATCGTCTTGCTTTTAGATCATAGATCCTTCCAGACTTCTCAGACCAACCTTCAAAGAGGCTGGGCATGTGTTCTTTCTCTGAGGAAGCAATGGGAGTATGGTGTCCTCAGTGGCTCATGATTCTGAGGTTTGCAAAGCACACGAATGGCCGTGCATCTGAACTGTAATGTTTAGGGTTTGGGATGTAGAGGGCAGTGTGTATCGATTGTTGTGTTAAACGTTCATCGAATATCTGTTATGTATCAAGTGCTGTTGAGGATAGGCATAATAAGTGGTAACTTCAGAAGGGACCACAGAGAGGGTCCGTGCTGGCTGGGGCATTGTAACACGGCTGACTGGTAGATACCAGGACATGTGTGCAGAAAGTTTCAGCCACGTGTCTTGGGTGTACTGTGTAATTGTTTCTGCTAACAGAAAAAAAAAATCAAGGAAGGCTTTCCGAAGGAGGTGACATTTGATGTGAGCCTTGTCCTCCGGGGTGAGGGCTTGCTGGTCAGGGAAGTTAAGTGTGTCCTAAGATATCATTTATTTATTAATTTATCAAGGTTTTAAGTGTCCACTGTGGGGGACTTAGTGATACACTTAAGAAGAATGGCACTTTCCTGACAGCAAGGTGAGGAAGGAGCAAACTGACTCTGAGGAGGGAACACACAGGCATTATGGACAAGCAGTCCGAGTCCCCACAGCCTCCAGGCACGTGCTCCACGGTGTTCAAGTGCCTGGCACTCCCGAGGACGTCCCCAGGTCCCCCGCTGTCTCTGTGCCTGCTCCTGTGGAAAAGCAGCATTACAACACAAGTGTGATATGTACTTGTAAGGGATAATAGCAAACTGGTCCTAAGGTGTACGTTGACAGCTTCGATGTCCCCTCTTCCGTCTTCGGGGTGACGGCTCTCTGGCACAGTCTGCAGCCAGGCCTCTGGGCAGCATCCTGGCCTACACATGAGCCCGGAGAAGCACCGACGAGCACTGCAGATTTCCGTCCTGTGTTCTGTCTTGTTTTGCGTTGCTTTGCCTTTTATCTGCTGCTGGCAATGGACCCTGAAGCTCGCTGGGCCAGTGCTTGGCCTGAGCTCCCCTTTGACAGCCGGCTAATGAACCGTCCCTTAAAAGACAGGGGTGAATAGTGCGACACCCCTGAAAGGGTCCTCTTTGTTTTGTTTTTGTTCTTTACTTTTTTGTTTTTGGAAACAGGGTTTCTCTGTGTAGCCTTGGCTGTCCTGGAACTCACTCTGTAGACCAGGCTGGCCTCCAACCCAGAGACCCACCTGCCTCTGCCTTGTGAGTGCTGGGATTAATAGTGTGTGCCACCACTGCCCGGCCCCTAAAAGTGTACTTAAACAACTGCTTTCCCCAGTTTCTCTTTCTCTTCGGGTACTGTCAAGTCTCTTCTTTCTGTTCCCAACCTTACCCACCCCCGTCCTGGATCCTGGTTCCCCAATACCTGGATCTGCTTTTGGGGGTCTCATACTGTGTCCAGGACAGGCTGCAGAAGGAAGTGATTCGCCCCCCCCTCCCCAGGCATCTGTCCACATCTGGAAATGGTTTGGTTTGTCAGCTGGGACCTGGTACATAGAGACCAGGGGTTCTGCTGAGTATTCTCCACGTTGCAGTGTCACCCACAGAAAGGCAGCACGCCAGCAGCTGGCCCCAAATGTCAGCTGTGCCGAGGTGGAAAAGCCTCTGTAGGCTGTGCACCAACTCCCAGGGCTGTGGACAGAAGGCAGGGACGGTCACCATTTTATTGTGCACACACATGGTCTCTTTCTTAGAATGATGGCCAGGAGGGGCGCTGTCCAGCAATTCATCAGACAACAGATCTCTGTCCTCCTTGAAAGCAAAGGCACCCTAGAGCCCTCTGGCTAACCGAGTCATGGCTGTCTATCACAGAAACAGCTCTGCAGCATCACAGAGCTGTAAGAAGCCCGCACAGCGCCAGCGCCCCGCCTCCCTTCCCACCCCCCCACCCCCCACCCCACCCCCCACCCCACCCCCCGCAGCGACAGCGTGTGTGGGTCCAGGTTGCTGGGTGCCAGGCAGGGCCTTGGACAGCCTGGGCTCTAGCCTTCAGTGAGTCCCCCACTGGCTCTGTAGGGAAGGCCAGGCCCTGACCAGGGTTCTTTGCTTCTTCACGCTGATTTCTGCCTTGGCTTGGATTCTGTTACCTGAGCGTGACAGGTACTTTCTGCTCTCTGGCTGTTGTTGCCTGGCTGAACTGACCTCTTGCCATCTTCCTGAGGATGTGTCGAGGCAGAGGCCTAGGCCTGAGCTAGGTGAGGGCCCAATCCGCGGCTCTACTGTGAGGTCTCAATCCGGAGGCATCTCTCCTTCTTGCTACTTAAGAGAAAAGAAGAACATCGATTTTTCAACAGCTGGAAAGAAGCAGTCTTACATGAATTTTCACGTATCCCTCTGTATAAGCATTTACGTGTGTGTGTGTGTGTGTGTGTGTGTGTGTGTTCCTGAGGACTGAAGCTGTAGCCGTTTGCACTCACAAGAGGCATTCACCATCCACTACTGAACTGCACCTCCCAACCCTTCAGACATTTTTCAAAATATGACTGAGATCATCCTACTTGATAGTATTTGGCCTCTGCCTTTTAAAAGCAATAATGGCCGACTTCTCACTGTCTCCGCAGAGGAAGGAAGAAGGGAAGGCGGATGTGGGAGTGCAGGACGTCTTATAGCCTCAGCTGCAGACTCCTGAGGCCACGTGGTCACAAGACCACTTGCATTTGCAAGGCAGGAGATCTGTGGCCTTGGGGATCCTGAAGCCTCAGTGCCTTTCCCCTGGCGTCCTTAGCGTGATCAGACACCTCTCCTGCAGGCCTTAAAAGTGTTCTTACTAACATAACCCCAGGGATAAAAGCCCCCAGTAGCACCCCAGCGCACCCACAGTGAAGCACCCTAGCCTCCCCCCCCCCCGCCCCCGCCGTGACAGCGACTTAAGAGAAGATGCTGCGCTTGGCGATGCTTTGATTCCCATCTGACCGTGCTCTCCCGAAGCAGACAGCTCTGGCCCTCTGGCTGTTGACACACTTTTCTTGGACATGGAATACACAGATTATAAGAGACAAACCAGCCCCCCCCCCCCCCCCCACCCCCGCAGCCCTATTACTCAAATCCTGTTCCCCATTCTTCTACCCAGTAAACTCCAGAGCAGCCTTCTGCAGAGACCAACCCCTCCCACAGCAGTTCCCAGGCCACGGGCACTCTGGCATGATCCTGCTCGCGACCTCCTAGCCCTGGCCTCGTTCCACACAACTTGTTTATTTCAGTTCTATCATCGGTTTATTTCAGCATCCCATTAAAAATGCTTGCATACGAGCATTTTTAACAATTTATTTCTATTGACTTGTTTGTGTGTGTGCTGTATTGTGCACATATGTGTGCAGGTACATATGTGTGCTGTATGCATGCATGTGTATGTGTGCGGGTACATATGTGTGTGCTGTATGTGTGCATGTGTGTGCAGGTACATATGTGTGCTGTATGTGTGTAGGGGTGCATGTATGTGCTGCTTGTGTGCACGTGTGTGTGTGTGTATGTGTGTGTGCGGGTATATACCTGTGTGTGTGCTGTGTGTGTGCATGTGTGTGTGCGGGTACATATGTGCAGAGATCAACTTTGGGCATTGTTTCTCAGGAGCCGTCCCACCTTGTTTTCGGAGACCGCCGTCTCACTGCTTAAGCTAGGCGGGCCAGTGAGCTCCAGGAGCCGCATCCCCAGCGCTGTGATCACAAGCATGGGCTACTATGCCCAGCTAGGTACATGTGCTTTGGGGATCAAACCTTTGGAGTGGGTAAAAGTCCACCCACCGATACCAGATATGGCCAGACGTCCTAAGGGAAGGGGCAAATCACTTCCTTCTGTGACCCGCTGTTCTTGAAGAAGGTATGGAGAGAAACCCCAAGCAGAAGATCCAAGAGCAAAACCAAGCTCAGGTCCTTACGTTTGTGTGGCAAGCGGCAGCATCGGGTGCATAAGACCAAGTGAGCTGTCTCTCTGTGAGCACGGGCATTCATTTGATTAACCATAGAGGCCTGAGTCACGGGCCACTGTGCAGGTGGCCCTGTTCCATCTCACCCAACAGACAAATGACTTCCAAGTCTCCAGAGTGGATCAACCTGGCTGATGGTCCTTCCACCCAGGAGGTCTGTTTCCTTTCTGCCTACATTCCCACCCCAAACATCGACAGACACAGCCTCCCCACTGTCGTTCCTTGACAGAGCCCCGCAGGAGTTCGAATCTCCTGACTCCTAACCTGGACCTACCTCCCACACATAGCACACTGTCTCCATTGCAGGCCTTGCTTTCCCAGGTCCTTCAGAAGAGGAGGGGCTCCCGTCTGTGTGGATCCCAGGACCAACCACACGGGGGAGCCAGAGAAGAGGAAGAAAGCAGTCTGAAAGGACAAAAGCTTTTTTGTTTTTATTTTTTTATGCAGTATATTTTGATTATATTCCTTGCCATTCTCCAAGCTTAATGAGTGTGCGTCCTGTTAAGGCTCTGGCTCTCTGTCATGGAGATTCTTGGTGGATTTGCTCATTCAAAAGTGTGTGTGTGTGTGTGTGTGTGTGTGTGTGTGTCTATTCTCAGTGATTTTCAGTGCTGGTGATGGGTCTAGGGCCTTCAGCATTCTAGGCAAAGGCTTTATGTTTGTTTGTTTGCTTGTTTGTGAGACAGAGTCTTGATATGGAGTCCCCACTGGCCCGGAACTCCTAACCCTCCTGCCTCAGCCTCAAGGCCTGGAATTACCCGATGTAGCACCTTACCTGGCTATACGCCTGTGTTTTGAAACTCCATCATTGAGTGCATACAATTTTAGGATTATTATGTCCTTATAATTGGCCTCTTTATCGATGTGAAGTAACTGTCTTTATCCTTGGTAACTAACATTCTAGGAACTGAAATACTTTCTTATAGTTACTTAACTTTTTTTTTTTTTTTTTTTTGAGATGCTGGGAGTTGCACCTGGGGCCGCACACATGTCGAGCAAGCGCTTTGCCGCTGAGCTAATATTCCCAGCAGTGCTTTCTTTCAATCACTATAAGCTTGGTATTTCTTTTTTCTTTATTTATGTTTATTTAATTACTTTTTATTTATTCACTTCACATCCTGATTGCCGCCCCTGCCTCCCCGTCCTCTCTTACATAATACCTTCCCCCTTTCCCCTCCCCTTCTCCTTTGAGAACATGGAGCCCCCACCCCACCCCCACCCCATATCACCATTTGCTTTTTGTGCTTGCATGTGTGCAAGCATGTGTATGTGGTGTTTGTGTGTGTGTGTGGTACCTAAGTCTGAGTGTCTGGGTCCACACCCGTGTATACGTATGGAGGCCAGAGCAGGGTGTTAGGTGTTAGGTCACTCTCTACCTATTTAGTGAGAGACAGAGTCTCTCACTGAACCTGAAGTCAGCCATGTGTACCAGGTGGTTGGCCAAGGAGTTCTTGGCTTCTGCCGGTCTCCGCCCTCTAATGTTGGGGTTCCAGGCATGCACAGTCATGTCTGGGTTCCTGCTGGAGATTCAGACTTAGTCCCTCATGCCCACAGAGGAGTTTCTTACCCTCTGAGCCGTCTCCTCAACGCTACTGTGTCTTTCTACGGCCGTGTGTCGTTTAGCAATCGGGATGCGGTCTGAGAAACGGGATTTGTCAGTCTGTAAAGGTCATGTGTTGACACAAACTTTGGCACAGCTTGTCACACTGCTGGCTTGTGTCGAGCGTGTGCGGATACATGCCTTCAGCTTCCCGTGTCTGAGAAGGTCCTTGTTTCATCTTTGGGTTTGAGTTGAAAGTTCTAAACTGAAAGGCTTTTTCTTTTGTTATTTTAGTGTAAATTCATTTGTTATACCAATGCCACTATAATCTCTCTGGTGGTTTTCACCTGTAACTGTTCTGTGTTCAGGGTCATCTGTATGTGACACAGTCTCCTTCCCATGCTGTGTACACCTACTGCCCCCCATCTGGGTTTCTCTGTGTAACCCTGGATGTCCTAGAATTAGACCAGGCTGGCCTTGAACTCAGAGATCCTCCTGCTTCTGCCTCCTGAGTGCTGGAATTAAAGGCATGCACCACCACTGTGGGCCCGCTCTTTAACTGTGACTTTTGAATAATTTGTGTATCACATGCCTTTTGCTGCCGGGTGTTTCTTTTGCTTGAGGTTCATCCACTTTCTTGGCTGTGTGGGTTCATGTCGTCCTCAAAACTAGGGACATTGTAGGCCCTTCTTCAGGGTTTTACGCCTCTGATGCTTTCCTCTGGAGGATCTCAGTTACATATATTATCATGTGGCTTTTTGGATGTGTTCCACAGCTTGCTGCTTTGGTCTTTTTGGAGGTGGTGGTATGCTCTGTTTCCTTGGGGTAGTTACTACTGCCGTCCTCTGTCCACCATAAAATGGAGGTGACTCACCACCCTCAGCAGGAATCGACATTAGCATGGATGTTGGAAATGGCAGAAAGAGGGTCGGAGATCCAATCCAGTCTCTTCTGGCAGACTTGGGAAGTAAGGGCACAGAGCGCATCAGTCTCCCACCCAGTCTCTCCAGCATTCGCTTTCTTGGGTCTCATGATTATAATTTAGCCTGTTTCTGTCCCGACTCGTTTCCTAGAGAAGGGATGGACTGTCTCTCTCCCAGGGAATTCCAGAAGCAGCCAGATGAGTACCAGCCCGTCCTCGTGTGCCTAAGGAAAGCGACCTCTCTCTACCCGACTCTGGCTACATTTGGCATATCCTGTGCCGCGACATCTATGCCTGTTCCCTACCATTTCAGAGCCAGAAGTGCTCCCTAACCTGACAACTCGCTGCACCCCGAACCTTCCCGCACAGGAGCTTCCCAAGGCCACTTTGCCTGGCACAGGGAGAGCTCATTTCTGCTGTGCCAGAGCCATATACCTTCAAAACAGGATAGTACCGTGCCTGAGACCAGCCTGCCTCTAAAGAGGGATGGAACTCCAGTTCTGTCCCCCGAAAAGCTTGGGAGCCCCGGAGACATTCTCTGTGCTCCTCACAGCTGTGAGCAGTGGGCTTCCAAGATGGCTGTCATTCCCGAAGCTCTGAGGTGTGTGGCAGCAGGACCGTCCTGTCTATGGGTAGTGCCACAAGGGCTGAGATCTCACCGCAGAAGGACAACCCAACCCAGATTCTGGATGATTAGCAGTGCACCTGAGGGAGAGCCGAGGGAGACAGTTGCCAAACAGAAACACTGCCGTTCTCTAGTTTCACAAAAGGACAACAAAGGCACAGACTCTAGTGACCCCCACCTGGACACGAGCTCTTCAGGGCGTCAGCTTCTTGGTGTGGGTGGCTGGGTTAATTCAACTCCACTCAGTGTTAGTATGCATCCAGACGCTGTCAGAGCTCTTAGCCTGGCCATCAAGCAAGAGAAGCATGGTGTGGGCTAGCGTCTCCGAGAAAGTGAATCTCGAGAGAGTCTAACCTAAATGGTATACAGATGCTTATCTTGTAAGACAGGAAATCGGTCTGTGGAAAAACTGAGTCGTCTGCTTTACACGGCCATGTCATGCTCAGAAATGCCACCCCAGGGACGGCAGATAGTGAGTGGCCTTAAGATTGAACCTCAATAAGACATCTGGGAAAGGATGCTTCTGAGGAAGGTGTGGGATGTGTGGTCATCACTGGGGGACAGGAGGCAGGGGACAGAGGAAGGTGTGTGTGTGTGTGTGTGTGTGTGTGTGTGTGTGTATTAAATACATATATCTATGTATGTATGCATGTGGTAGCCAGAGAACAGCCTCCACAGCCATTCCTCAAGAATGCTGTTTATCGGGCATGGCCGTGAACGCCTGTAATTCCAGCACTTGGGAGGCAGAGGCAGGCGGATTTCTGAGTTCGAGGTCAGCCTGGTCTACAGAGTGAGTTCCAGGACAGCCAGGGCTACACAGAGAAACCCTGTCTCGGAAAAAACCAAAAGAAGAAGAAGGAGAAGGAGGAGGAGGAGGAGGAGGAGGAGGAGAAGGAGAAGAAGAAGGCTGTTTACCCTATTTCTGTGTGTTGGGGATGGTCTGTGCAGAGGATTACATGGAGAACTCCCATGCATCTGTACGCATATGTGTGAGCAGCCTGCGAAGGGCATCAGATGCCTTCCTTGGTCACTCAGGACCTTAACCCTGGAGCTCACTGATTCAGCCGGCCTGGCTGGCCAGCAGGCCCAGAGATCCTCTGTTTTTTTTTTTTCTCCAGCTCAGGAGCACAGGTACGTGGCACACACCTGGCTTGTTATGTCGGTGCTGGAGACAGAAGGCAGGTCCCCATGTTTGTGCGACAAGTCCTTTCTTGACTGAGCCGTCTCCCCGACCCCTAGAAGAAGATTTTGACAGAGAGAATAACAAAAGAGAAAATATGAGAAAGAAGGATGGCTTCTGGGATTGCAAGTCAAATTTAGCCACGGCGATAATGAAGGAACTTGGTTGTGGCTGCAGCCTTGATGGTGATGATGGGCTGAACCTCTGAACCTGTAAGCCAGCCCCGATTAAATGCTGTCCTTTAGAAGAGTTGCCTTGCTCATGGTGTCTCTTCAGAGCATGTCCCTAACTCAGACACTGGGGCTGGAGAGATGGCTCAGCGGCTAAGAGCACTGACTCTTCCAGAAGAAGCGGGTTAGGGTCCTGACACTCCAGCGGCAGCTAGCAACCAGCCGTCACTTCCGTCCCAAAGATTCCAACAAAGACCCCTCCTCTGGACTCCAGGGGCACCAGGCACATAGGTGATGTGCAGACACACGCAGGCAAGCATGCTAGTCCCTGCTTCCTTCCCAGTGTCACTGCTTTTCTGGAACACGCGGAACCCCAGGATGGATAAGACAGGGCCCGTGGTCTCCTGTCAGGATGACCTGTGAGGAAGGAGGAAAGCATAGCGTCATGTCTTTCGTCACCTGGCCCTGAGTCGGAGGAGTGGGCCACTCACCATTCACCGAGGGTTTCACAACCTGCGTGGTGCAGGAAGGGCTCTGCCCCGCCCACTTCCAGTACAGTCCTGTTCCTGGCCCCATGGGCAAGATCGGGCAGATCCTGCGCTTTGTGGCTTACCCCTTAGAAGTTTAAATTCTACCACCCAAGCTCCTCCACGCCCCCTCCGTTCCCAGGGCCAATCGATGTCACTGGTGTTCGGTATTGACATCAAGATTCCAGCTAGATGCTCACGACAGCTGGCCGGGCTCCCTCCCTTTCAGACTCTAAGGCCTCAGTCGAGATTTTACCCCCATAGAAGCTGCTCGACTTGCTCTATTGGGTCTGATCTTCGCTGGTGTCTTTTCACGCCCTGGGACCCGGTCTGCAGCCTCAACTTTGCCAGGTTCTTACTCCTGGCCTCCTGCCAAACCTAGATCCCACCAGCAGGAGGTGGTGGTTGAAAAGGATAGTGTACCCAGGAGTCAGGAGGCTTTGCAAGGAATGAGCTGGATAGAGCAAGTTACGGCCATTGGGTTTCTTTTTTTTTCTTTTTCTTTTTTTTCACCTGTAAAATGGGCATAATATGGCCAGCAGTTTCAACTAAATTGGACCACCAACCAAGCAGCATACACTAGCTGGTCTGAGTCCCTCCACACATACACAGCAGAGGACCGCCTGGTCTGCCTCAGTGAGAGAAGATGTGTCTAACCCTGGAGAGACTTGAGACCCGAGGGAGTGGGAAGGCCTGGCAAGGGGTGGGGTAAAGGGATGTGGGGGTAGGAACATCCTCTTGGAGACAGGGGGAAGGGGAAGGAATGGGATTAGGAACTGTGGGAGGGCAGGCGGGATGGATAATGACTGGACTGTACAAAAAAAATAAATAAATAAAAGGCCGGGTGTGGTGGCGCATGCCTGTAGTTCCAGCACTTGGGAGGCAGAGGCAGGCGGATTTCTGAGTTCGAGGCCAGCCTGGTCTACAGAGTGAGTTCCAGGACAGCCAGGGCTACACAGAGAAACCCTGTCTCGAAAAAACAAAACAAAACAAAACAAAAATAAAAGCAATAAAAACAATAAAAAAAATGTTAAAAAAGAGCAGAACACCTGCTCTCAAGGTTATGGAGTGGCCTAAGCAAAGTGTGGGACTCAAAGGCACTCTGAGAACCCTACCCAGCATCAGCTCACGGTGCCTGGAAGAGCATGGGGCCATGCTCTATAAGAAGACAGCATCCCTGAGAGAGCTTTCTCCCCTCTCTGGCCTCCTATGTGCTGTGTACAAGAAGAGAGACTTGTGCTGGTTCCTGGGAGGCTCAAGCCCAGCCTTTGAAAAGGTTGTTATTAGTCCTGTTTGAGACCGCACGTTTTGAATGTTGTGCCCCTGATGCAGCACTGTGGAGCTCTGTCAGTGACCCCCGAGGGCATGGTGTGGACACAGAGGATCTGAGGCCCACAGGGCTCCACTGAACCTGGGGTGTGGCTTTCTTAAAAACTGTGAGGAGCCGGGCGTGGTGGCGCACGCCTGTAATCCCAGCACTTGGGAGGCAGAGGCAGGCGGATTTCTGAGTTTGAGGCCAGCCTGGTCTACAGAGTGAGTTCCAGGACAGCCAGGACTACACCGAGAAACCCTGTCTCGGAGAAAAAAAACTGTGAGGAGTTTTCAGATATTGAGGACAGTCTCCTCTGAGCACTTGTCCAATCAATATCAGAGGCGTGGACGCAGGTTTGAACCCTGGCCTCTGGGGAGACCCTCCCAGCCTCTAAAACACCCATTTGATGGTTGCTGTGGGCAGAGCCACGCCCTTCCTCAGTCCGTCCCAGGGAGATCTCCCCAGATGCCTAGCAAATCCTCCTTGCTCCCTAACTCTACCGCCATGTCTAGCCTGCCGTCTGTCCTTCCTTATCTTCCTTCTAGGGAGTGGGAACTGGTAGCATTAGAGGTTCTGGGTGGATGGCGCCACCCCAGGGCTCTGTTATCTGTGGGTTTCTCAGGGGGGTGATGGAACCACACTGTGCTACAGCCTTAAAGGCCCTGAGCACAGTCAGATTTGGCTGAGGAGGGGGAAGAAGGTTCCTCACAAAGTAACCACTGCTTAAAGTGGTGTGTGCAGCTGTGTCTGAGGCAGGGAGTCGAACCCTCTGCCAGCCCCAGCTTCCCGAGCCCCAATAGTTCCGAATTGTAAGAACAGCCGCAGAGACTTGGGTCCTGAGAGCCCGCCTCCTCAACCCATCTTCCTGCCAGCCTGGGGTTCACAGGCCATCAGACTCTGGAAGTGTGGTTGGCGTTCTTTAAAGCACGGGGTTCCAAAGGCTGTGTCTCCTGGAGCTCCAGGTTCCCCTGCATTTCAAGCTGGCAGAGCGTCCACCAAACAGTCTTAGCCCAGCGGATAGATGAGACAGTGACTCAGAGCACATAGGCCCTAGGGTCACAGCTCTGGTCTGACCCTATCATACATGGCCTGTTTGCATGACTCTAAGCTTTGGCTTCCGCGAAATGGAATCAGTGGTCTCTAATTAATGTTTAGAATTAATGGCAGACATCACCCGGCACATACGGTTGTTGCTCAAACATCGATAGGCCGAATTGCTGTCAGACCACTGTGGTCTGGAAGGATCAGTCCCAAATCAGAAAAGCATTCCTTCTAGCCCGCCTAGTCACTGAAGAATTAAGTATAGGGATGACTCGATCTGGCAGAGAGCCTCCTCCACCAGACTGCCAGGAAAACCGTGTAAATAACCTGGTGCTGTCTGCGCCTCTTTGATGGTGGAGTTCTGTAGATGGAAGGGTGGATCTGCTCACCCTGCATCACTTCTCCTGGGACTCGCAAGTGCTCATTAGACCGGGAGGTTTTCTCTGGCCTTTTCGAAACATTGTTTCTTCTCCAGCCAGGCTGGATAATGATTTCCCTCTCCAGTTACTTCTCTAACCACACCTGACCTAGCTCCGGGAAAGGAGGAAGGATATCCGGGGTGAAGGGACGGAGTAGAGGCCTTAGGAGTAGTGGAGGGATGTACCTTTACTCCAAAGCTATCACCATAGCAACTGAGAAAGACTGCTTCCAGTAGGAGTCGGAAAGGCCAAGGGAATTGTCCCCCTCAGGTCCACCCTGGTTGGTCCCGAGGCTGGCATCTCCCCCAGGAGTCCTTGGCACTCAGCTGGGGGTGGGGTGAGTGACACCCATCAGGGTTTTTGGGGAACCTTGCTAGAGGAAGTGGCTTTAGAGCTGCACAGAGCAGTACAGGAAAGGCAGTGGGAGGGAGGTGTAGGGGGTGCTTGTCAGCACATGGGGCGGCGAGCCAGCAGGCAGGCGCACTGCTCAAGACCGCAGATGGGGCGCCAGAGAGCAAGGTGCGTGGACCCAGGGGCCCCCCTGAGCTATGCAGGCTTGAAACCCCAGTGAAGGAAGCACGGACTGCCTGCCTGCCCGAGAGCAGCCTGGTGATCCGCTAGAACCAGAACCGGCGCAGAACCAGAAGGGCCCCACGCACAGCCCCTGCCCCGCGGTCTGATGAGCTCAGACTCGGGCGGGGCCCAATGACCGTGGACAGCAGCATGAGCAGCGGGTACTGCAGCCTGGACGAGGAGCTGGAAGATTGCTTCTTTACGGCTAAGACCACCTTCTTCAGGAACGTACAGAGCAAACAGCCTTCAAAGGTAAACCGAGGGTTACAGGCGCCCTTCAAGGGAGGAAAGGAGCTCCGTGCTCTCTGAGGAAAACTGTGGCATCCTCCTCAGGTGGAGCCAGCCGTGTGCTGGTAGAGTGGCTTCGGGGGCAGTTACTCTGATCAGCCCTCCTTTCAGTATTTCCTGCCCTTAGATTTCAGAATGGCTCTCTAGGATTTGGAGACCTCACTGACTCATGGATGGTTGCATGCTCACGTGTGCTTGGATGGGTAACTGGACACCTTCTCCGTCTCGTTCCCTTCCTGAGTTGAGTTTACAGCTTATAGATGGGAAAGAAATGGCACCCAGACCTTCGGTAGATAGATACGAGTTGAGACTTCCGTGTTGAATGTGGCTGGGAACCATTTTCAAAACCTAGTCTAGCAACTTTGCAGAAGTCCAGAGTGGTTTCAGAAGCAGGCTTCTCGCCTAGGCTGCCGTCATAGTACCGGTTTAGGTCCTGAGTAGGCTTGGGCACTCTAAAGGGGCTGTGTGTTTCTCAAACATGCTGGCCTTGGGATACCCAGCCAGGCTGGTCCTCTGGCATTCTCTCCTGGGTGCCCACAGAGCCTCGCAGGCTGCCATGTGTGTTGGCGGGAGCGAAAGTGTGAAGTTTATTGAGCTACTTACTTTATTGGCCAGTTAGGCAGCTAGTTCCAGGCCAAGACTACACAGGCCACCTCCAAGGGCCAGTTTGTAGACAGACTCGAGTAACCATCCATAGGTGTGCGGCAAGGCCATCATTAGGACCGGTGGGTGGGTCTGTACCTACACCTATCTTCGAGCCTCCTTTGTGAATAATTCATCTTGCCCGCGGGACCTGTCTTGGCTAGGTTCTGACTTTAGGCCAATGCTCTCAGCCTCCCCTTGATGAGATGGTGCCCCCAAACCCAAAGATGGCCTGTGATTTTACAACAAGCCTGTGGTGCCAAGTACTTGCTTTTGGGGGTGGGAGACAGGGAAACAGTAGTTCCCTTCTATGGCTAGGTAGGCCTCCCGGCAGAAAAACATCAGTGCAGAGGGGAAGTGTCCCACCCTCTCTTGGGGTTCTTGCTTCACTGTGAACCCCTCCCCCAGTCTAGAGCAGTAGATCACAATCGGAACTACAGGTTTGAGAGCAGAATTGTGAGCAGCTACAGCAAACACCCCCGGGGGCACGGGGAATTTGGAAAGCTTTCTAGGTCACTCTGATATGCAACTGTTGTTGTATTGCTTTAGCAAGTTTGGTTAAGGCCTGGGAAGAAATGGTTCCAGTCTTAAAAACAAACTTTAGCTTCTGACTTGCTTCTCACTGCCGGGCTGGCCCCACAGGGGGAGAGCTTTGCATAACCACGTGAGAAGAGGCCACTGTCTCAGTCTCTTCAACTTGGCCATTCGTTGGAAAAGGCAGTGTTTGTTATTCCTGAAGAGAAATGGAAATCGCCCAACAAGGAAATATGTGGAGATGGACCTAGGAAGGGGCCTGGCTTTCTCTATTCTCCCCATCTTTCCCTGTATAGAATTTTCCCAGAAGAGGCCCTCCTTAACTTCCTTTCTTCCTTCCTTCCTTCCTTCCTTCCTTCCTTCCTTCCTTTCTTTCTTTCTTTCTTTCTTTCTTTCTTTCTTTTTTAAGAATTATTTAGTTTATACTACTACACTGTAACTGTCTTTGGTCACACCAGAAGAGGGCACCCAATCCCATCGCAGGTGGTTGTGAGCTACCATGCGGTTGCTGGGAATTGAACTCGGGGCCTCTGGAAGAGCAGTCAGTGCTCATAACTGCTGAGCCATCTCTCTAGCCCCAACTTTGTATCGTGAATCCGTTACATGTCTTGGGTCCTTTGCATGTTTCTTTACCACTTTGTCAGCGTCTGTACTCTTAATAAGGGTAGGAACCCCCTCTAAGAAAGTCAGTTTCTGGAAAACAGGATCCCAGACAGTCCAGTAGGGGAAGGCAGGGGAGGCAGCGTGACGTCGCCTACCCTGAGCATTCAGGACTGTTGTGAGGGACAGGCAGCTCTTCTCAGCACTAGGCTAGCCTTTGGCATCTGGCTTACCCAGGGGTGGTGTAAGGCTCGGTGACTGGGCTCTAAAGTGGCCCCACTGGATCTGAAGAGCCAGTGCTGGGCCAGCTGACGGCTGAGGAGACTTTCTCCAAACTTTCTGGGTTTTCCTGTCAGTGGTGTTTTGTCGTATTGCTTCTTCTTTACCAAAATTCCCAGCTCTACGAGCCGCTTAGAGCCTGGAAAGGGGTTCAGAGTAGAATGCCACACCCTGACCCCATCGTGACCCCTGACCCCATCATGACCCCTAAGCAATCTCTGACTCCTACTTTTTCTTGTCTCAAAGGGGAGGGAGTGCGGGTGTTTCCTTGTGACTTGGAGACTTAGGTCCCCCTCAAAAAAGGCCTCGATTCTTCTATAAATAGCCCTGTCTGGACGACCTGTCTCAGCTGTTCAGTCTGTGCCTGGTGGGACAGAGCTACAGGGATGTCCCACGGCTCTTTGGTGCCGTCCCCTGGCAGTTGTCCCTGACTAATCTCAAAGCAGTCCTACATGCTTCTCTCCAGCCTTTGCGATGGGAGTGGGAAGTGTGCAGGACCCTCCCCTCTTCACACATAGGAAGTGCCTGGGGACAGCAAGAAGGAAAGGGGCCAGCCCTGGGCCCACCTGCTCTTCCTCTGCAGAGATGGCAGCCTCCTGCGGCAGTGTATTACATTTGAATCAGACTGGGGACCTTTTGAGTCACACTGGTTCAGTCTGCTGAGGTGGCTCTCTCTGGGTGCCTTCCTCTTGACTGAGCAGAGTTGGTGTTTTCTAGGTCATAGGTATCAAAGTGGGACTTCTGGTGGTTTGAAGGAGAGGTAGCCAGAGTGCTCAGTCAGTCTGCAATGTTCGTGCAGTTATCCCCAGCTAAGATGCTGGCACGTCCGTCCGCATGGTCAACAGATCTAGGACCTCAGGACTCTGGGAGCCCCGCAGGGCATCAAGGGGGGGGGGGTTCTGATTCTGAGGAAAGACACAGAACCTCTTCAACAAAGCCAGAGTGCCACTCTTGGCAGATGGAGACAATGAGGTGACACCAGCGGGAGGACTTGGCCGGCGTGTATCCAGTGAGGTGGGGCTTGAACTAACCATCCCAGACTGCTTCTCAAGCACTCTTCCTGCCCGGTGGGTGACTAGGACAGATGCAGGCTTTGTCTTCTCTGGAAGGACCCAGACAGCCATAGGCTGGATAAGGCACTGTAAGTCCCTTGCCATCCCTCCAAGGTCAGGGGACCTTGACTCTCTGTGCCGTGGCAGAAGGCCACTGTAATCTATTAAATATTGTTTAAAACGTATTTTCGGTGTTTATCCTAAAATGGAAAGACTACTTGCTGAAAAACTCTCCTGTTTTATTATCCTGTGGATGGGGAGAACAGAAGGCAGACTCTGTTCATGGAAGCATTCTACCAAGCACACCCTACTCCCCGGCACCACACACACACACACACACACATACATACACACACACACATACATACACACACACACACACACACACACACACACACACACACACCACACACCACACACCACACACACACACACACACCACACACACACACCACACACACACCACACACACACACACCACACACACACACACCACACACACACACACACACACCACACACACACCACACACACACACACACACACACACACACACACACACACGGCTTTCTTCAGACTGCCTTGAAACCTTTGAATTCTTTTTTGTTCGATAAAAGCACGAGAAGGAAGCAGCAGGCTACAGGGTTCTCTACAACTCCTAGTTCTGTCCCTCATTTCTTCCATTACTCCTTGCCTGCAACATGGCCTGTGATACTCAGGGGACAGCAGGCCAGTCTGGCAGCCCTGAGACCAGTCGAGGAAATTGTCATCTCCCTGCCAGCAGCACGCCCAGGCCTCCATCCTAAGCATCTGCCTCTGACCACCTTGGCAATCGAGAAAACACTAAAAATAAGCTCGCTACAAACTTGGAGCAATAAAAATAAGACAGGAATCCCAGATGGGCCATTCAGCGGCCTCCGTGCGCTGTTCCAGAGACACCCTGCCCAGGACTCACCACAGTCCTGGGACTGCTGCTGTTTAGGAATGTGGTCTCGGGTTCCTCTCTTCAATTTGTTGCCTCCTCAGGCCTGTGCAGCTGTGCTTTTCCCCCGAGAAAGGCCAGTCCTGGGAGAGCACGAAGTGTGCCCTTCAGGCCAAAGCAGCAGCATGGCCTTGGTTACAGCGGTAGACGTGGACTGCCTGCAAGCTGACTGCAGTTGCTACAACTTTCCTCTTGTATGATCAGGATGGGTGACCTCTTGTGACAAACCGCCCCTAGGTGCTGGTCACTGAGCATAAATAAGCTGATTTCCCTTTACATAGAATTAAACTGGGAGTAGTCAGGGGACTGAGGGACTCAGCATAACACCAGAGGTTCTTGTGAGCAGCTCTCAGAGTGTTTTATTTTTTAAAAAAATAATTTCAAGCCGGGCGGCGGTGGTGGTGCACACCTTTAATCCCAGCACTTGGGAGGCAGAGGCAGGTGGATTTCTGAATTCCAGACCAGCCTGGTATACAGAATGAGTTAGTGAGTTCCAGGACAGCCAAGGCTGCACAGAGAAACCCTGCCCGGAAAAATCAATAATAATAATAATAATAATAATAATAATAATAATAATAATTTTATACATGGACTCCTCCTGTGATCCCTACCCATTCCCTCTCAAATCCATTACCTCCTTTGTTGTCATGTATGTATGTGTGTATATATGTGTATACACACACATATATACATATGTATATCCTTATATACACTTATATACAGGTTAAGTATATATATGTATATATATTATATATATCCTTATATACACTTATATACAGGTAAGTATATATACACTTATATACATGTATTCATACATACATACATATCTATATCCTTCTACCCACTGCAGGTAAGTGTAGCTTTTATACACACACACTCCCAGTCTGCTCAGTCCATTCAGTGTTGTCATCTGTGTATTTGTTTGGGACTGACCATGTGGGATGGGCTAACCTATGGGGCTTGTGCCTGGAGAAGACAGTTCTCCTTCTCTCAGTCATCACCAACTGCCTTCATGCAGGAGTCGGGCCTTGCAAGATTTCTATATATGTGTTCTAATGGTACCAGGCTTGTTCAGGTCAACAAATCTTGAGATTTCATGAGTGCAACTTCCTTGTCATCTATACAAGACACAGCCTCAAGCAGAGGTCTAGGTCATCTGGTTCTTTCCACCCATTCTTCTATGCTGTTCCAAGCCTTAGGTGTAGGGGTTGGTGTATGAATGCAGTTGGTATCCCATGGTTTGTTGTTCTCTGCCTTTTGACTGTGGATTTCTGTAATAGTCTGTCTACTGCAAAAAAAGAATCATCCTTGATGAGAGGGGAAAGCCGCACTTACCTGTGGGCATCTAGAATGCGGTTGGAGATGATACCGGCTTAGGAACGCAGCAGGAGTGGGTTCTATCAGCTCACCACTTAGAGCCAATAGTTGTTTAGATTTACAGTTCCGGGCATGAGTTCCCTCTTACTGAGTTGGCCTTAAGTTTAATTAGACAGCTGCCGGTTGCCCACAAAATGTAAGAGCCCCATTACTGCACCCCTGGGGACATCTTGCTATACTGGTCATTGTTATGGTCCGTAAGCTCTTCAGCTTGCTAGGACTGGCAATTGCTTTTCTCCTTCGGCATCTTGCACAGAACCTTGGGATGCTTTGAGAACTAGTCTGCAGGGAGACGGCATCTCAATGAGCTAGAATCGGTGCTACTAAATTCCTCCCAGTCCTGCATCCGAAGGGTCTGGTGTCTTTGGCAATAGGGGACAACCAAGGTGACAGCAGTGCCCTATGTTATTTAGGAGTCTCTTCAACTCCCTTGACCAACAAATCAAAGGGACGTGTCCCATGGTTGGCAGCAGGGTTTTGTTATAGTCTCGTTCTTGCAGGGAGCATTATCACCCCAAGTGACATAACCTCACTGTGTATGTATGTGTGTATATACATATATACACAAATATAGTGTGTGTGTGTGTGTGTGTGTGTGTGTGTGTGTTGTATATGTGTGTAAATATGAGTCTTCTACCCACTTGGCATTGGCTAGAGCTGTCACAGGCCACACCTAACCACAGGAACCGGGACACGGTGTGTGGACGGCCTTAGCAGTCAGTCTCTGCATGCTTCTCTCGCCTCCCTCTCTAAACCCTGGGACCTCTGTTCACACTTGCTCAGGAAAGAGTGCGACCTCTGACCTCTGCCTCTCTGCCTTTGTGCCCCTGACCCCTAGCTGGCGGGGAGCCGGACAGGTCTTAACCACTCCCCTGAAGTGGTTCCAAGGGTGCCCTGCCACTTGCATGGGGATCACTCTTTGAGTCACTCTTTGGAACTGGAGACCCGCGAGACCTACGGGCTTCTGAACCTTGGCAGACAGGCCCTGGAGTTGCATTAATATTCTCAGATTTTCAGACTCTCCAAAGTCCTGTTTAGGAAACACTTGCTATTTCGGGGATTTCTCCAGTAGGGATGCAAGTTGAGCCCTTATCACGGATTCCTGAGAAGTCTCTCAGTTGGAAACTAAAGGCCAGTGAGGTAAAAGGATATGTAACCAAACAACCAACCAGCAAAGCAGATAGCAGCAGACTCAGGGACCCTGGCGCCTGCCTACAGGGTCCCCCTTTCCTCTCACTGCAGTGTGCTGGGCTTATGTGTGACAGCTCTCCGAGATCTTTCCAAGCACCAAGCGTTATAGGACAGGAGACAGATCCGTCAGCAGAGTCCCCTGGCCACTAACTACGGCTGCAGCCAGGTCACCCCCCCTCAGGCTCGGGTCCCATGCACACCTGGGATGGTAAGTCAGCCTTGATTTTGCTCCTGAGAAAGGCTCATCTCCATTTGTATGGGAATGAAGCCTTCTTGCCATGTCCTCCTGGGCCTGAGAGGGAACTGGGTAGTGAGCTCCAGTTGTTTAAGTTGTGAGGGTTTCTGCTAAGGTGAAACCAGGAGGAGGTCCTGGATGCTGGCACGGTCCTTCCCTCCAGCACCACCTTGTACTTAACCAAGGCAGCTCGTTCACTCTCAGAACTTGGGGCAGGCCACCCTGTATTCTCTGTTATAGGCTCCTCCTCTACCTCTTTCTGTGTAAGATTAGATCATTTCTGTTGATTGAGCTGGAATTCACCAGTTTCAGTGTGTGGAACATATAACACCCACCTCTCCATTATGTTTAGGAAGCAAGTTTCTGGGCCCTTGTTTCTTACTGTCAGGCTGGGCTCTGGACTGAGCTCTCCAGAACATGAGCTTAAAAAGAGAGACACTGCCAGGCGGTGGTGGTGCACACTTTTAGTCCCAGCACTTGGGAGGCAGAGGCAGGCGGATTTCTGAGTTCGAGGCCAGCCTGGTCTACAGAGTTAGTTCCAGGACAGCCAGGGCTACACAGAGAAACCCTGTCTCGAAAGAGAGACAGACAGACAGACAGACAGATGCTAACAGGCCCAGCCTGGGAGGTTAAATTCTTTCTCTCTTTTCAACTAGTCAGATAACCCAGATCTGTATACAGTGTGACACTGGGTGCTTCCTATGTAGAAAACCCAGACTTGCCCTTACCTGGGGTCTGTTTTCTCTTCAGCATGGCTCAATGTACCCTTATGAAAACCTAGAGACCTAAGCCTGACTGCACCAGGCCCACAGCTAAAGAAAGAAGGTAAGGGGAGTCAGGGGGGACTGCACGGGCTCTAGCAAGCACCAAAGTGGAAGTGTCCCAGCAGCTGTACAGAGCCCAAGCTGCCCTGTGCTGGCGAGTGTGGGCATACCAGCTGGGGCTGAAGTTCCTCTGCCCTTTCCTTCCTGTGCCGCCTTACCACCCTGGACATCTGGTCTGTGTCCTGCCAGGAACTACAAGCAGAGCTAGAGCCTGGTCATAGGAAAGGAGACTGAGTCTGAAGGTCTCAGGATGGGGCCCAACTCACTCAGGAGCTACACTGACCCTTAAGGTGGTTGACATAGGCCGGGCGGTGGTGGCGCATGCCTTTAATCCCAGCACTTGGGAGGTGGAGGCAGGTGGATCTCTGAGTTCGAGGCCAGCCTGGTCTACAGAGTGAGTTCCAGGACAGCCAGGGCTACACAGAGAAACCCTGTCTTGAAAAACCAAAAAAAAAAAAAATAAATAAATAAATAAATAAAAGTTTGACATTTAGAATGGAAGAGAAACTCACAACTTTATGCAAATCGTATGAACCCAGATAATGGCCTCCAGGTTTCTGGGGTCCTGGAACCTTCTTTTACCTTCATTATTTATTTTACAGTACTGGGGAGCACTACAGTACTGGGGAGTAGTAGTCTACTACTACTACAGTCCTAGACAGGCACCCTAGCAGGAAGTAACAACTGTGGCTCTGACAGTGAAACACACATAAAGTTTACCATTTCAACTATTACTAAATGGAATCTGGTTTCCGAGGCATGACATAGATACACTGCTGTTCAACTATCACTTCTGCCATTTCTAGAACTTTGAGGGTGCTGAGGTTTGAACCTAAGGCCTTGTGTATGATAAGCGGGTGCTTTGCTGCTAGGTCTGAAGACCCAATCTCCAGAACTTCTGCATTTTCTCAAACTAACATTCCTCACCTGTTTAATTACTCTCGGGACAGAGAATGGGAGGGCTCCCGGGGAGTGTGTTCGTGGGTCCACTCTACTCCACTTAGCAGAATGCTTTCAAGGTTTATTCATGGAGCAGCATCGCCAGATTTTTCTTCCTTTTTAAAGCTAAGGCGCATTGCAACTAGAGATATGTGCATACCACGTCTTCCATGTCCAATCTACCAGGGGACACTCGAGTTCTTCCTATGGTTGTATGTATGCCTTCAGGTTTTTGAATGCGTGTTCAGAACTGGAATTGCTAGATCCTAGGTAATTCTAGGAGAGCCTTTGGAGGAATGGCATCACCGTCTCCTCGGTACTTCTACCAGTTTACACTGGCCACTGAGATCGCTGGCCTTATTTGTCAACCTGACACACCCGGGAAGAGGGACGGTTGAGGAATTGCCCCCATCAGACTGGCCGGTGGACACGGCGATGGGGCGTTTTCTTGCTACTGGATGTTGTCCACTGTGGGCAGGGCCATCTCTAGGCAGGCGGGTCTGGGCTGTAGAGAAAGGGCAGCTGATGGCAAACAGTGAGCAGTGTCCCCCGTGGTTCCTGCTTCCGCTCCCGCCTTGGGTGCTGCTTTAGTTCCATGATTGGTGGACTGTAAGCCCAAATCAACCCTCTCCTCCCAAGCTGTTTTGCTTAGTACTCTATCACAGTAACAAAAGGCAACCGCAGATGGCTGCTCAAGGCTGGCTGCGCTGCACATCCCACAGCGTGCACCTCATAGACAGTCAGATGGGCTCTGCATGGCGCGCTGCCGGACTTCAGTGTCTCTCCCTAACTAGAAGATGCTCACAGTGACTCTGGGCATCCTCAAGTGCTTACTGAACGTTTGTGTTTTCTTGAGGCAATGCCTAGCCAATCCGTCTCCATTTCTGACCACGCTGTTTGTGTAACTGTTGCGTTGTCTGAGCTCTCTGTCTCTGTGTTGCTAACCCTCAGCGGTCATCTGCAGTGGGCTCTTATTTTTTTATTTAATTTGCAGTGGGATCTTGTGCTGCCCAGGCTGTGCTTGTGTGTACATGTATGTTTAAGTACACATACAGGCATATGGGGGAGGGAGGGGTCCGGTGGATGGCGGATGTCCTTAGTTTCTGGCTGGCCACTGGGAGCTCCCAGGATCACCTGTCTCTGCAGGTGCTGCAGTCATACATGTGCCAGTGAGCCTGGCTTTTACATGGGTGCTGGGGACCCGAACTCAGGTCCAAATGCCTGCATAGCAGAGCTTTATGGATCAAGCCATCTCCCTAGCCCAGGCTGTTTTAACACGGGATATTAACATAGCTGTTATGCCAATAAGATCGTACATTATGGCTTCCAACAGATTTTTATGGAAGAGAAGACCAGCAACCAAAGTGTTTTGGACTTCTGAGAACCATAATGTAGCCTGACAGGGGCAGGTTGAAGGAACAAGAACTCTCCTGTCGGGCCAGTCCCCCTACCCAGCTTGCTTTTGTCTTGTAATTAGTTCTGTAACCATTTTGTCAGTAACCATTGCAGCAGTTGGCTCTGTGGCCAAGGACTACTGAGGTCTGTCAAATTTTCACCACACCACCAACAAGGGAGGCCCTTAAGGTATGTCACTCCACACATCAAATGTACAAACTAGCCTCCATGAGACTTTCTGGTGTCCGCAGAACTGAGAGCATGGCCTGGCATAACTGTGGCATGACATAAACAGTGTGACCCAGTGGCAAAGCTCAGGTGCTCTGAGTATCACACTATGTCCCAAGTCAAGATATTCTGGAGGGTCAATGATACCGTGAAGCCCTCAGAGCAGCGCCTGGGGCTAGCTCAGGTTCCCTAGGCCTCCTGTACAGAGCTATTGTCCTCTGATCCTGAACAAGCAGATGAGATGTTCCTGCAGGCTCAAAAAGAGGGGGGAGGGGACACTGGACTTTGGGACATGATGGTTCTCTGGGGTCTTCACCGAGATGACCATCACATGACTAGGGCTGCCTGGAAGCCAGTCACTAACGAGCCGTTGTCCTAAGCCTATTTGTGTCGCCCTGCATGTATTTCTGCCTGCCTCCCTCCGGTGAGCTGTGGGCTCCCGGGGACAGGGGCTGCGCTGGTCTGTGTTCCCCACAGAGCCATCCCAGTTGTTCCTGTGGCCCGACTGCTGCTGCCATTAACCATCTGCTCTGCGTTTTTGTCTCCGGGGACTTCAGTCTCGTTCCAGTTTCTCTGCTTCCTTCCTTCCTTCCTTCCTTCCTTCCTTCCTTCCTTCCTTCCTTCGAGTATATTGTCGCTGTCTTCAGACACACCAGAAAAGAGCATCAGATCCCATTACAGATGGTTGTGAGCCACCCTGTGGTTGTGGTTGCTGGGAATTGAACTCAGGACCTCTGGGAGAGCAGTCAGTGCTCTTAACCGCTGAGCCATCTCTCCAGCCCCTCTCTGCCTCTTTCTTTCTACTGTGTCTCCACTCTAGAACCGACAAGGTCCCACACGGCTCTACAATGGGTCCCTTCCCACTCTACTGTAGGTGACCACTGGAGAACACAGCCGAGGAAGATCTAGTCTTTTTATTCTACGAACTATGGGCATGCCACAAATAGACGAGACGAACCCCCTTACTGCCACGGGTAGGACAGAGAAACCATCCAAGAACATGCCACTCTGGAACTAGGAGGGGACCCTACAGTGCACCTTACTGGAGAGTCCTCTCTCGTATCTGGTTGGGGCTGTCACAAAGGGACCTGTGACCTTTCCTGTGCTTGGACACTGAGCCATAGATTTCAGACCCATCCTAGACTGAGGGGGATGTGTTCCCTCTTATAACCAGAGATTCCCATTTGGGGCTGGTGCATTAGTGCAGGCCCAACAGAACCCCTGAAAGTCGGGGCCTGGGGGCCTGGGCATGGTCCTCCGTTCAGTGCGTGGCTGGAGCTCTCCCTGGCTTGGCTGAGAGAAGGTTTCCACTCTGGGGCAGGAAAGTTGCTGCTGACAGCTGTGCTAAGAGCGAGAAAGGAAACCAAGACCTATTGAGCTCAGCGGAGGCAAGGTCTTGCTGACACAGAGCGCGCGCAGGTTGGCAGGCACGGAGAAGAGCAGAGTGGTGGGGGGGGGCGGGGGGTAGCTCTCGCTCCTCTGGAGCACGGCTGCTGACACAATTCTGATGGCCCTGGCTGTCCTCCAGGGCCTCAGCCCCACACCCAGTTCTCTGAAAGACAGGAGGAAGTGGTGATGAAAGCCCTATCTTCTGCGCCCGACCTTAGCCCTGCGCTGGGCCTTGGCGTCTCTTCGGCGTCACTTCACGGTTTGGCAGATGAGGAAACTAAGGCTCGGAGAGGGGAAGTGACTTGCCATAGGTCGCAGATCACTTGACAGTATCAAATTCGTCCTGACCATCAAGCGACAAAGAAGTGGGCCAGCCCAAGTCTGCAGCTCCATGCAGCCCATGGTGCTTGGCAGGGAACCCTCGGGGTGCAGGGCAGAGAGGTGCTCTTGGGGATCCCAGGGATGCTGGGGCTCTACTCCAGCTGCTTGACACCTAATCCGCGGGCGCTTCTCTGCTACCTCCTTGGGGGTCAGCTACACGTTAGCTGAGCCCGGCCGTGGGTACCGAGAGGCTTAGGCAGCCAAGCAGAGTCTGAGCCAGCCAGGGAGATCCTGGGTTAATTCATGCATGTGAGCTAATCTAACAACTCTAGGCAGCATGTGCCTAGGAAAGGCAGGCTGAAGCCTGGCAGGCTCTGAATGTTCCTTCGTGGGTGCATGCGGTGTGGACTTAACTTCTGCAAGCAGCTGCAGAGATCTGCGATGTATGATAACCGCGCCTTCGCTGCACGAGGACTCAGGCCCGGACCAGTGTGCCTAGCCACCACCTCCATGCCTGCTTCAGCCGCCTCTGTTGCCTCCTGTCAGGGAGGGAGGAGAATAACTCCAGGGAAATGGCCAAGCCTTGGCCTAGAGCGTTCTCACTGAGAGTGAAGTTCCTGTAGCCCGTTCCGTGCTGTGAGGAAATGGACAGGAAACTGGGGGGGTGGGGGTGGGGGTTAACTCGACAGTTAGACTCACCTGGGAGGTGATTCAGACACACTGTGGGGGCGGGGAGGGAGGCGTGGGGGTCGGTATCTTGATTACCTTAACTGGGACTGGTAGGCCCATTACTGGGTGGTATCATTCCTCCCTCAAAGGACTCTGGAGGTCTACACCTGGAATCCTACACCCAGAAGGCAGAAGCAGGTGGATTTCCGTGAGTCTGAGAGCAGCGGCGGCGGTGGCGGCATGGTATAGCAAGCTGAACACTAAAAAGCGTTCATTCATTGCCCTGTTCCCCATTACAGATGCAACGCGCTCACAGCCCCACAAGCCCCTGCACAGTGACTGCTCCTTCACAACAGACTGTAACTATAAACCAGAACAAACCCTTTCTTCCTTACGTCGCTTCTGTGATGGTGTTTTACCACAGGAGCAGGGGGAAAAAATACTACAATGCATAGGAAGTGTGACTTGGGAGAAAGAGGCTGGGTAGAAGTGTACATGCCTTCTTCCTTCCTTTGAGAATTACAGTGTCACACAGCAGACGGACGCACTGAGGGCCCAGAGGACGGAGGCTGCTATGGGCTGAAAGTTCCCTGGGCGCCACCTAGAGGAGATGGACCAACCAAGGGAAGAGAGTGTGGGTTCTAGGGAGGGAAATGGTGCAAGGCCCACCGGGGAGCCAACTGCTACCCCTGGGCGCCCTGCACAGAGCAAGTCCCACTGCCCTCGAGTGCACTGCCCAAACAAACCTCACTGTGCCACAGCTCCCCCGTTCCCTGGCTGCCTGTGTGCCAAGGGTGGAGGGGAGGAGCTGTGACAGGCTGTGGCCTCCGAAGCCTAGTGTTTGCTACCCGGACCTTCACAGGGTCTGCCCACTGCCTGTGTTGAGAAAGGAATGGATGAACTCTAAGGCCGCTTGGCTAATCTAGAATAAGTAAATAAGGACAATGAGAAATGACCCTGGTTTAGAGGGATAGGGCTTCATTTTCCTGGGAAACCTCTGGTTAGGTTTGGCTGCTCTCAGACACCTTTGAGCCTACGGTCTTACTTTTATAGCAGTCTTGAGTGACCAAAGATTTTTGATCCCATTTACAGAAGGAGCCAAGATTTGGAGGGTCTCTTGATTCTCTCAGGGTCACAAAATTAGAAGTGGGAGTCTAAAGTCAAATATGTACCGCCCATCCCCCAGGTATCTGAGCAGGAACGAGGCTCTGGGATACCATGATGAACGAGACAGGAATGGGTTACTTCGCTCACAGAGCAAAGACTACCTTTAAATCCAAGGCCCGCCACAGCTCCTTAGAGAGCTGAGAGCCCCCCTTCCTGCAGTCATGAGGGATCCGTGAAGGTTCCTGAGCAGGTGTGCGTCGTCGTCATCATCGTCGTCATGCCCGGTGCTGACGGGCACAGAAGAGACAGAAGTCATGCTGGCCTGGTCGTGAAGGAGCTTCTGTCCAGGAGAGAGGGGAAGCCATCACTGCTAGCTTCCTGGGAGCAGATGGATGTGGGATTGTAGATAAGCTCCAGACAGCGAGGGTTGGCCTTCCATAAGCTCAGCTTCAGTCTGGCTGTGACTCAGTTTCTCACACTGTAAGTGGGTGCGATGGTGGGAACTTTCTTGGTGTGTTTGCCGTGGAGGTGTGAGCTGATACATGCTGGAACTGTACATGGCAAACAAGCCGTGGTGCTGAAGGCTCTCTCGTCACCCACCATCACGCAGGGCTGAGGGCTTAGGGAAGCCTTGCCAGGAAAAGCGACTGCAGATGGGGAGACAGGAGTGAGGCCATCAGAGTCATGGGCAAGAACACTCGGACACATTTTAGAAACGGGAGAGTGACAATTTTTTTTTTTTTTTTTTTTTTTTTTTTTTTTAGCAGAAGTGAGGTTTGTGTGACTTAGATCAAGTCAAAGCAAGCTGAGGGTGGACACACTCTCCTCTGCCCCCGCCCACCTATCACTCTGAGAACTTTGCTGCAGAGTTCTGGTCTGCCAGGGACCCATTTGGGGATTAGAAGCTACAGGACTCACTCCTTAGAGTGTCCTCACTGGAGTAGAATAACGAAAATGAAGACTCCTGATTGCAATGCAGAACTAGCCAGTGTTGCCTTGATAAAACACAGCAAAATCTGGCATAGCATAAACTGTTCTGTGCTGGGGTTCTTAAAGGTATTTTGACTTGATTTGGTTTTTTTTGAGATAACAGTTTTGATAGTTCATTAAATAGACCAGGCTGGCCTTGAATTTGCGGTGATTCTCCTGCCTCTGCCTCCTAAGTGCTGGGCTTAGATGCTTGCCTTAGAGGTGCTTGCCACCACTGCCAACCCATTAAGGGCGTTTTAATAGATATTAGGGGATCGTTCTGGGGAGGGCATCTGTGCTCTTATGACTGGCACACCGCCTGCCACGTGGTTGTCATGCCTCCGCTTTATAACTTCCTTACTGCCTTAACTTCAAGGGCTCACAGTGGTCACAGCCTTTGTGGCTTAGGGCATGAGACAAACCCGCTTTTCAGCAGTACCGGGGACGAGCCAGGCACGCTGAGAACAGCGCTGCCACTGCCAGGGATGTAGTCAGAGAGAATCAGTCCCATGTCACATGGCCTGAGATGGGTCGACTCTGAGAGACACCTGACAACACCTAGGTTTACTGAATTATGAGAGTTCCCCATTCTGTCTGGACATTGGGGTACCCCCAAGACACAAGTGCTATCTTCCTGGCTTCTGACTTGTAGAGGGAAAAGTCCTTCACTGTGAGGGCTTGAGAATGCCAGATGAACAGAAACCAGAGTCTGCCTTGTCCTTGGAAAGATTACTGAGTTGTTGACTTGTCCACACAGTGGACACTGCCTTTTGGGTAAAATGTGGGGACAGCTTTTATCTGTTGGCCCCAAAATAGTAGTTCTATAACTGGATGGAATTGTTGTGAGGGTTTCTCAATTTCTAAACTCTGCAACATGTCAGAGTCATCTGATAATTTCAAAAATCTCTGTTCCCAGGCTCTATCCCAGATCAATGAAGTTAACACTCTCTAAGGAGAAAGTTCGGGAAACCACATTTTTAGAAAACCCACACCAGATGACGCCAATGTGCTTGGAAGCTTAGGAGTTCACAATCCAGATTCTCCGGTGTTTCCCAGGTGGTGGATTTTGAGCGCTTGGACAGGGCTCACTGGTTGGCCTATTTGGAGAGTGATTCATTCCATCTGTAGGTTAGATCTTGCCTGGCAGGTCCAGCGTGGGCAGCAGCCAGACTGAACTGGGCGCTGACATTTGGCGCTGGCATGCTACGGGAGTGAGGTTCACAGTGTGGGCCACACGCGGCTGCTGCCACTCCTGGGTAGATGGCGCTCATCCACCCACCTGAAGACTAGTGCCGAGGTCAGGGGTGCCATCTTCTGCCTCTGTCTGGAAGTACCCATGGCTACTTGCATCATGTCCCAGGCTTGTGGAAAGGGAACGGAATAGGTCGGTTGATGTAATGAATAAAAAAAGTGAAACAGGAAGAAGAAACCTAAAGCCAAGGCAGCTGTGACTCTCTGTGGTCCGGTAGGCGTGGAAACAGGCCTTCAGCAGCCACAACACAGCTGCTTTTTCGACAAGGAAATGGCTGGAACTGAAAACAGAGACCTTCCAGGGACGTCTAGAGCTTTCCATCACCTAGTTCCCTTTTTGTAGATGAATATGAGAGTGTCCCAGGAATGATATTCTGCCTCAGAGATGAGCGGAATGAAGGGTGAGACAGCGGCACCCATTCTGACTTGAAATGGACAGAAAGCAAGGCAGGGCCATAGCCAGACACATCTGGTCCAAAGAGATGTAGCCAGCTGGTGGAGACTGGAAATGGAGAGTCCCAGGAGTGAAGACAAATGAGAGGAATCTGAAAGCCCCCAGATTAACGAGTCCACAGTAAACGTAGACAGCCTGTGAGGCTCACGTGGCTTACGCACTTCAAGCAAACAGGAGATGTCCCAACAACAATTTATTTATTTATTTATTTATTTATTTAGGTTTTTCGAGACAGGGTTTCTCTGTGTAGCCCTGACTGTCCTGGAACTCACTTTGTAGACCAGGCTGGCCTCGAACTCAGAAATCCATCTGCCTCTGCCTCCCAAGTGCTGGGATTAAAGGTGTGTGCCACCACGCCCGGCCCAACAACTATTTTCTCTTGGGCATTCCTGAAGACCCAAGTAAGAAGACATCCGGGTAGGCCCCCACATCCTGCCAGCTGCCCTCACTCCAGATGTTAGGAGTCCCTCCTTGCCAGCTTCACAGACAATGCAAGACCCACTGGGATGCCTAGAGCGGAACACACTGATCAGGCCAGCTTGGATGAATGTTCCACAGGCGGGGTCTGGATTTACCAGCTGTTCATCCCATGCCTGCAGTGTTAAAGTTCAGTGACCATTACTGGTGATGTGGGGTGCTGTCCCTACAGCAGAAGGTGGCCACATGGTCAGTTAAGAACTAGGCTCCATGCTTAGATGGACTTCATTCTTATTCCTACTTGGCTACTCACCAGCAGTGGGCTATCGGCGTGTTTGTCTACGCTCGTTATCTTACAATGGAAATAACATAACATAGGTAGTGTCAGAGAAGGTATCTGAAGCAGCACAGTAATTACCATCAGGAGCTGTGGGTGGAAAGCGCACAGGAGCAGACCATGGCAGGAGTATCAGGTGAGGAGGATGCTGGCTCGCCTCTGTGGAGGGCTGGGAAGGTGGAGCCACATGGCCCCAGCAATGCCCACTGCTCTTGACAGCCGTGGAGTTTGCAGTCTGGGCCCTGCAGGATTGGCGAGTGGGGGGAGGAGTGCTGGCATGCTGTGCGTGTGCAGGAAGTCCTGCAAAAGGGCATGTTGAAGGGAAGGTCAGGCATGAGCTCTGTTGGTGAGTGCCCTACTGTGCTTCACTCCGTGGTGGCGACAGTGTGATGTGGGAACTTGTAAAATTCCCCAGCCAAACTCACAAGCAGGTGTCAGATGATGTCAGGTCATCCCTCTGGGCATCTGCTGTCTGGTGTGCCAGAGATGATTCCCGACTACTGGAGTCTGCTGGGTTTCTTTTTCTTTTTCTTTTTTCTTTTCTTTTCTTTTCTTTTTTTTTCTTTCTTTTTTTTTTTTTTTTTTTTTTTTTTTTTTTGATTTTTCAAGACAAGGTTTCTCTGTGTAGCCCTGGCTGCCCTGGAACTCACTCTGTAGACCAGGCTGGCCTCGAACTCAGAAATCCGCCTGCCTCTGCCTCCCAAGTGCTGGGATTACAGGCGTGCGCCTCCACTGCCCGGCGTCTGCTGGGTTTCTAAGATCAGGATAGCTCTAGGAGAGTTTTCACCGACCAGCTTCTGTACTCCAAGCCACTCAGGGCAGCATGGAGACAAACTGGGAAGTGACCCTGAACATGAGGGGACCCCAGAGAACGGACTGTAAAAAAAGACCTGTGAAGCCAGGCATGGTGGCGCACGCCTATAATCCCAGCACTTGGGAGGCAGAGGCAGGCGGATTTCTGAGTTCGAGGCCAGCCTGGTCTACAGAGTGAGTTCCAGGACAGCCAGGACTACACAGAGAAACCCTGTCTCGAAAAACCAAAAAAAAAAAAAAAAAAAAAAAAAAAAAGACCTGTGTAGATCTCAGAATTCACTGGTACCATACTGCAAGGGATCCTGACATCCACACTAAGTTCATTCTTCCATTTTCCTGGCAGGCCGCAGTGGAAAGCAGGGAACTCTATAAGAATGAATCATGGGGGCTGAAGAGATTGCTCAGTGGTTAAGAGCACAGACTGCTCTTCCAAAGGTCCTGAGTTCAAATCCCAGCAACCACATGGTGGCTCACAACCATCCGTAATGAGATCTGATGCCCTCGTCTGGAGTGTCTGAAGACAGCTATAGTGTACTTACATATAATAAATAAATAAATCTAAAAGAAAAACAAATAACAAAACAAATTTTAAAAAATGAATCATGGTGCCGGGCGTGGTGGCGCATGCCTGTAATCCCAGCACTTGGGAGGCAGAGGCAGGCGGATTTCTGAGTTCGAGGCCAGCCTGGTCTACAGAGTGAGTTCCAGGACAGCCAGGACTACACAGAGAAACCCTGTCTCGAAAAACCAAAAAAAAAAAAAAAAAAAAAAAAAAAAAAAAAAAATGAATCATGGTGATGTAGAGAGAACACAGCAGGGCAGGCGTGGGATTTCTGGCTGGTTCTGCACATGCGGATGAGGGTACTGGGCAGTGGTAAGTGCCTGAGTCCCCATGTCCTCACCTGGAAAATCAGTAATCGGGAAGTTTGGGTCTGTGAGATGTGGAAGCAGCTGGATCCTTAGTGTATAGAGGAGGTGCCCAGCGAACGCTGACTGTCCCTAACAGTTCACTTATTTGACACATTGTCACTTGTTATAAGCAAAGCTGCCTGCCAGTGAGGTGAGCTGACTGGCAGGCGTGTGCCTTTCCCCCTGGCTCTCAGCTTTTAGCATGCACTCACACCTTTTCAGCTTATCATTGCTTCTTGGAGATGGGCAGACCTTGGCCCACTCTCCGAGCTCATGGCCAGCGCCTAGGTGTGGGGCCCACGGACCCTGGCCTCTCAGCCAGTCTGGGGTAAGGAAGCCTGAGGCTGATTTGAGTGGCTGGCCTCTTACTGCTCATGCCGGTCCTTATGTCTCAGCCAGGGGGTCATTTGGGACGTATGCTTACTGCCCTGTGCATCCGGAGAGCCACTATACACATTGCCACTTGTCTGTTCCAGAATGTCTGTAAGGCAGTGGAGGAGACACAGAGCCCACCCACGATACAGGACATCAAGCAGAAGATTGACAGCTATAACAGCAGGGAGAAGCACTGCCTGGGCATGAAGTTGGTAAGCAGAGCCTGTGCACCCCTACCCAGCGTCTGCTGTCCCCTCGCGCAGGAGCAACGGCTCCCTTGCGGCTCCCTCTCCTTTGTCCAGGCCCAGCTTTCTGTGACCTCAGGGACCCAGAGAAATAGAATGGGCTTTAGAATAGACTCCAGATCCCACCTCTGTTCCAGTCACTCTCTGGCTACACTGGGAAGATCTTGGGGGAATTAAATGACAGTGACGGAGGGTTTGGGGGCTTGATCCTGAGGAAGACCTTGACCCAGGGAATCTGCAACTGCTCTTCCTGCCTGTCAAGTTTACAGTGCTCAGACTGGTGAAAGCCCCTGACCTTGACAGGTTCAGAGGCGTCTTTAAGGGGTAACACCAGGAGAGCCCTGCCCCCTGCTGGTGACTGGCAGCAACTGGCTCTCTGGGGCTTCTAAGTCACTCAGGAGCCTCAGAAAATGCAGTCAGTCAGGCCAGAGTTGGGCTGGATCTCTGAGGACCTTGATGCTGTGCCTCCCAAGTTCAGAGGTAGAGAGGAAGCTGCAGGCTCTGCCTTTAGAGTGAGACCCGACGAAGGCCACTGGCACCCGTCTGGTAAAGGGTTGGAGTGGCCGGGCTAAACTTCCTGTGAGGGAAGCCAGACCCCACTAATCCTCTCTGGCAACTGGCCGTGAGGAGAGTGAATTACCTCGAGCACGCTGGCTGGAGTGGCCTGCCAGGTCTTCTGTAGTTCACAACCCAGAGTGAACTGGGCAGACAGAATCAGGCAAGACGTGCCTCCCACTTGCAGAGTGAAGATGGCACCTACACGGGTTTCATCAAAGTGCATTTGAAACTCCGGCGGCCAGTGACGGTGCCTGCCGGGATCCGGCCCCAGTCCATCTACGATGCCATTAAGGAAGTGAACCCGGCAGCCACCACGGACAAGCGGACATCCTTCTACCTGCCACTTGATGCCATCAAGCAGCTACATATTAGCAGCACCACCACTGTCAGTGAGGTCATCCAGGGGCTGCTCAAGAAGTTCATGGTTGTGGACAACCCACAGAAGTTTGCACTTTTTAAGCGGATACACAAGGATGGCCAAGGTATGAGAGCTCCCAGCCTTTCCCCAGTCTGCTAATGTGCACGGGCACAACGCTCCGCTGTCGGTCCTGGGCGGGAAGTGTGGGCTTCCGGGCAGCAGGCCTATGGCCGTGTATGTGGTGTGGGGATTCATGGACTCTGGGCAGGACCAGGCAGCTCATGCCTACTGTGCCCAGCTGCGTGCACATATAGGAAAGACGCGCCCTGGGCTGGTCTCCTAATCTCTGTAATGGGAAGGAGTCGGCCCACTGCGCCTCTTCCTTTGGAAGATGGAAAACATGGCTAAATTCTGCCCTGTGGGAATGGATGGAAAGCTCTGAGCCGCCCCTGCCTGGTCAGGTCAGGACCATGACTTTCCTTCCCTGGCACCGTGCGGTCCCTGCCCAGGCCCCACCCCACCCTCATGCAGCTGAGCACCGCCCTTCCTTCTGTTTGCAGTGCTCTTCCAGAAGCTCTCCATTGCTGACTGCCCTCTCTACCTTCGTCTGATCGCTGGGCCCGACACCGATGTTCTCAGCTTTGTGCTGAAGGAGAATGAAACTGGAGAGGTGGAGGTATGTCTGGACCCTTGGCAAAAACCACTCCTGGCCAGATGGGTGCTGCAGAGTGTAGGTGGGGCTGCGGACTGCCGAAGGCTCAGTGCTTAACCCAGAATCATCAGTGGACAACCACAGGGGAGCGTTACAGCCTGCAGACAGCACAGCCCACGGAAAGGACTTCATCTGCTTTGTGGAAACCGGCTAGTGTGGGGTGGGGTGGGGGTCACACACACAAACTGTGTCCAAGCCCCACCTAGTTCTGCCCTAAAGCCCAGCAAGCCCCACCTCTCGTCTTTACTATTCGTCTGAACCATTTTTCTCTCCTAAAATGACTTCCTTTCTCCAAAAGGGTCTAATCAGTGTCAGACTCCTGGCAAAAATAGGGTCAAACCAGGCAGAAATCCTCCAAGCCCAGAATGCTTAGGATGTGGTCTTCAGGGAGTGACGGGGAGAGGGGTGGCTCAGAGTGAGCAGGGTTGTTTTGTTTGGAGGATCAGGGCAGATACACTCATTTCAACCCGGGCAGCTTAGGGTGGTCTTGAGTCTACAGAAGCGTGTTAGGGAAAGGGAGCCACTGCAGGCCTGTCCTCTGCAGGCCTGGGGTTGGGAGAGCTGGAGCAGCGGTCTCCTGTCCTCTGCGGCTGCTTTCCCCACCCTCTCTGTGGGCCACAGGTGTCTTATTATCTAGTGTGGGGATTAAACCAAGCACACCATAAAATACTCCCTTGTGCCCAAGGAGCTTGGCGTCTCAGTCCTTTCACCCATGTGGAGGCATCAGCCTGACCAGCTAGCTAGAGTCAACCGAGAAGTGTCCAGGGTATACTGGCTCATGAGAAGGTGGGCAGCAGGGTGGAGTTTGAAACTAGATGTCACACAGCTGAGGAAAGGTGTCCTCCACCTGCCTCTGGAGAGCACGTCCAGCACAAGTGAAGAAAGACCTCAGGTGCTGCTGGCTCCTTCTATAACAGGGTGTACAGGCTGGGAACTCCTCAAGGTGGCGGGACGTGCCCATCTGTGGCTGATGCGACGTTGTATATGGTACACAAATGTCATTCACGGTGCCCGCCTCTCTGGTTGAAAAGTGTGCACGGCGGCTCACTGCAGCAGCGGCAGGGCCCTTGTCATGTCAACTTCTAACCATTTCCCTTGTCCCCTCCTCGCCTCACAGTGGGATGCCTTCTCCATTCCCGAACTCCAGAACTTCTTAACTATCCTGGAAAAAGAGGAGCAGGACAAGCTCCACCAACTGCAGAAGAAGTACAACAAATTCCGTCAGAAACTGGAGGAGGCGTTACGGGAGTCCCAGGGGAAGCCTGGGTAGCCATCCGGCTTCCAGTCCTCTCAGTGCCCTCCAATTTATTTTACTGTTAATTGTTTTGGAACGAACAGTTATTGTCAAGACACCTCTGGTGGATCCACCTGTGCCTGCCCAGCAGTTAACAGATGTGGCTCAGTCTCTTCCACAAAGTGTCTATGCAGGGATTGATTCCTGCTGACCCACACCATGGCTCTGGAGAGCTCCGCCTGGGAACAGAACTCGTGTGGAATGACCAGTGTTTCCCCTGCTCAATCTGCTGGCCTCTCAGAAACCAAATAGTTGCCTCTCTGGTCACCAAACTCCAATCACCAGCCGGCAAAAGGAAAGAACGGTTTCAGAGCCTGTGTTCTTTCTCTGGATTTAATTCCTTGGTCCTTTAAAGCAGGAAAATGCTCATGAAAGGACTGTCCTTTCCCCAAGGTGCCTCTTCTTCGCTAGTACTAGACACTCAGGGTCAGCCTGAGATCTCCAGAAACTACAGCCTGGCCAGGCCGTCTCTTACCCAGCAGGCTGTGTGCATGCAAACCCAAAGACATAAGCACATTTGTGTGCTATTTCAGCATGTCTCTGTCCATTGTTTGCTATGTTAAAATTTTATTTTAATATTGTCATCCTTATGGGTTTCTACCAAAGAGAAACCAGCCACTTATCAATTTTAGTTTCCTGCTACGTTGCCAGAAGGTATTCCAGAGAAGCACATCCAAGCTGTCTGTGGTCTGCGCCTGTGTGGAGGCCAGGGCTGCTCTCCTTGGCCTACCTCCACCTCTGGCTTTAGGGTCTCCAGCTGTTGCCTGAGTAGTGGCTTTGATTCAGGTGGTACGGTTCTCCAACTTGGAGTTCTTTCTGGTGGGAAGCACGCTCTGCTCACAGCGAGGCACTGAGCCAACCTGTGGGCCTGACTTCCCTGGTGACTTCAGTGCCTTTTTGTTGGCCAAGAGGGCACTTTGCTTGAAGCTCTCCTGCTGGTTTGCCCCCGGGCAAGAAGCGGACAATGGTGCTACAGAGCCCAGGAGAGCCTCAGAGCACAGGCTGACTGACGATCACATGCCTCTTTCCCATCAAGCTTCCTGAGCAGGCTTTGACTTTGAAGATGTGAGATTATTAGATGCATTGACAGCATCTTATTATGACTCCAAGTCTTGACTAGTTCAAACTTAAAACAGCCAGAGTAGCCAGGACTGCAAAGACACTCAATACAGAGGGGAAAAAACCTGTCCCTTTAAAAGTGTTCCAATCGCACCTCCAGAGAAGAGCACTTTCGTGCTGTGCTTGCCCCTCCACACCCTGTCATTGGGTGGTCTTAAGCCCAAGCTTCTCCGTGTAGCCTAAAAAGTTCCCTCCCAGCCGACTGAGGCCACACTGCTCCTGTCCCAGAAGAATGCCAAGTCCTTGTCATTCAAATTGTGCATCATTTTGGGAGCTGCAAAGGCACCATGAGCTAGCCAGCAATTCTGAGGCTGTGCACACCATCCCCCCCCTGGCTACCTGCCGCCTCCCGCTCAGCCTTACATCTCCCTCCCTCAGAAGCCCCTCCCTTCCTGCTGTGTATTACAGGGGCATGTGGAAAGCCATTCCTTCATCCTGCATGTCTGTAGCACTGGGAGAAGGCATGGCTCCTGCTGCAAACACTGTGAATGCTGCTGAGAACCTCCCTCCACGGATGGCTTTTTATTTTTAACAAGAAAAATTCATGTGTGTATACTTACACACACATATATATGTATATACACATAGAGGCATATAGCTATATATAAAGAAAAGGTGTTTATTCAGAAGATGCTAAGATTCAGACTTTAAGCACAGTTAGACCCAGGACCGCGACTGAGCCTCTGGAAAGCGTGGCACTCCTTCAGTCTGAGAGGGTCTGACTGCTGGTAGTGCCTTCTATGGTTGTATTATTGCTCTGTGGGTGTTCTTTTGAGGATATTTTCTTTCTAAATGTCTTTCTTATATATGTTTTTTAATGAGTAATAAAACTTACCTTAAAAACAATACACAATGGAATTGTCCTTGTTGAACGTCACCATCTTAAGGAGTGGGCTGCCGAGAGGAGGACTGGGCAACTGGAGGTGCATTTCTTGGCAGAGCTAAGTTTTCTCCTACATTGAGCTAGGGAATGAAGGCTACCATTCAAATGCTTTTGAGAAGATTGTCCAAACCCTCTTCTCCATCTCTCCAGTGCTGGAGAAGGGAGAGAACTTACAGCAATCACATGCTAGTGTTAGAAAGAGCAGGGGCTTTCTGGACACAGGTAAGCAGCTCTTCTCCTCTGGAGTTAATTACAATGACGACGTGAATGTGTCTCTGACGATTTCAACTGCAGAGAGGGCTGAACTGGTCTCAAAGCCTGCATTTTGGCCCCTCTGATATAAAGAAATCTCTTTAAATTCAAGAAGTAGCCACATAAAGTTAACTAGGGAACGCACCACCTACCTTCCCCTGCTGCTCAGGTCTCACAGTGCACGGGGGCTGCGCTGCAGGCGCTCTTCAAAGCTTATGCAGTTCTGCTCCTCTCCACCAGGCATCCTTAAAATTAGCCCATCACAGGGCGGATGAGGGAGCTCGGTGGGTAAAGGGTGCTTCCTGCCGAGCCTGTGGGTCTGAGTTAGATCTCCTGGGACCCATAAAGTGGAATCAGAGAACCCACTCCCACAAGGTTGCTGCTAAGCTCCTCACGCATGCAAATGTGCAGAGAGAGAGAGAGAGAGAGAGAGAGAGAGAGAGAGAGAGATGTGTGTGTGTGTGTGTGTGTGTGTGTGTGTGTGTGTGTGTGTGTAGCCCTAGCTGTCCTGAAACTCACTATGTAGACCAAGCTGCCCTCAAATCAGATTTACCTACCTCTACCTCCTATATGCTGGGATTAAAAGTATCTACCATTATAAAGGTATCTGGCTTATTCCCAAATGTTTTGAAGAATTAGCCAACATCCAACCTCTGCCGAGCCTGGTCCTGCACATGCTGTACTAGGGTCCAGCCGGCTGGTTTGCCCAGTCCCTACTCCATGCATCCTACCCAATCCCCAGATTTACCCGGCCCCACCCCCACTGTGCCAGCCTCGCTTGTCACCCCTGACATACAGCCTCCACCCACCAGGCTTTGGCCCACCTGCCCAGACTCAGAGCCTATCATCTGGCTCCATTCTGTTGCAAAAAACTGATGCCAAGTAGATCAAAGACCTTAATGTGAAATCTGAAACTGCTGGAAGAAACATAGGTTAGCTCCTGCAGATACAGGTACAGAGAAAGGACTTCCTGAATAGGACTCCATATACCCAGAAACTAAGGCCACCAGCTAAGGAAACAAATTAAGAGACAAGGAAGCCGACAGAATCTTTGCCAGCTACACATCAGAGAATTAAAATTCGGAATATAGAACTCAAAAACCAGAAAGTTAAAAAAGCAAACAACCAGGCCGGGTGGTGGTGGTGCACGCCTGTAATCCCAGCACTTGGGAGGCAGAGGCAGACGGATTTCTGAGTTCGAGGCCAGCCCGGTCTACAGAGTGGATTCCAGGACAGCCAGGACTACACAGAGAAACCCTGTCTCGAGAAACCAAATAAAAAAATATATATATTTTTTTACTAACAAGAGGTTTCTCAAAAAAGAAAACAAAATGGCTAATGAATACATAGAGAATTCCTTCTAGTCTGACTCTGCTCCACCCTCTTACACATCTCCACGCCATCCACAGTGAGGATAGGAAGATGATTCAGTGCTAATGTATCACTATTCCTGGAAGAAACAGCCCAGCACAGGTCTGGACAGACACAGGCACAGCAGAGTGGAGAGCAAATGTCCTTCACGGGTGCTGCATCTTCTACAGAGTCGAACTTACACTGCACGGGCCCTCACAGAGCATGCAAAGCAGGAGAGGGCGGTGAGCCGGCAGCACAGCTCTTGACAAGGACACTTGTCAGACTGTTGACACGCTGCTCCGGAGGCGGACACGCTGTGCAAAGGCTGTGGCAGGGTCCTGCTGGAGGGAACGTCTAGAAGGTTCTTCCAGGTTTCATATGTGCATGTCCATGTAGACAGAATTAGTGAGATTAAGAACTTCACTTCCCAGTGAAAAGGACTGTTCTTGATTTCACAGCAAGAACGCTTCTTTTTCTTTTCTTTTCTTCTTTTCTTTTCCTTCCTTCCTTCCCTTCCTTCCTTCCTTCCTTCCTTCCTTCCTTCCTTCCTTTCCTTCCTTCCTTCTTTCCAGGTCTAAAATGGGTTATTTGGTGGACAGTAGATGAGCAAGCCTCTTTTATCTCAGTGTTTAAAAAGATGAGAAAGACAAAAAGTAATTCTTTCTTAATGGTAAAATCCTAGACTTATTACTGTCTCCACCGAGAGCCCTAGACCTGCAGACCGAGGCGGAATGAGGGATGGTTGCAAACACTTCTGGCATCCACTGACTCGTTTGTGAGCAGTCGAACACATGTCCTCCGTCGTGCAGTTATTTTAGGGAGTCCCTGAGTCCTCTGCAGACTCAAGAGCCTGCCCATAAAGCCAAGCTCAAGAAGCTGGGGCTAAGGAAGACATTTTTTCATCTAAGACTTCATGACAGCAAAGCTACCATCTTAGAGTCACACCACAAACTCAGCCATTGGTGGTATGTGCTGTATACGGCTGGGGAAGAAGGGTCACATAGAAACCCGTGTTCTGTGTTTTTATTGTTCTTATGTCTACTGGCTTAACATCTGCTGCAGCTTACAGTTAATTCCTTTCGTTGCTGTGAGCGATGGCAGAGAAATAGCCAGGCTGTTTTCTAGGGGACAAACCCTACATAGACAGGAAGGGACAACAGGGCAGGGCCTAGGAGGTTAATTAGGTTGTAGGAGCAGTAAGTAGGGAGCTGTCTATCTGGTAGAGGGGCTTTAGAAGCAGGGGCACTCTGCCTGCTGTGCTTTGGATGGGCTGCCCTGCTTCAATCACAGAGCATGAACTAAATCACAGAAACCACATGAACATTTTCACTAAGTAAAATGTAAGATTCCAGATTTAGATTCGAAATAAAAGCTTTCAGTAAAGAATTAGAGTTTTTATTTGCAAAAGTTGAAAATGCTCATATCAGTTACCAGCTCAGAACCTGGGTTCCCATGAGATCCACTGCATAAAATGAGTCTGTCACTTCTTGCCAGGTTTGGGGGCCTTTTCTAGGCCTTGGATGTATTTTCCAGGGAGTCGATACTCTTCTACAATCCAAAAAGAAAATCTTCAGCGGAGCCTGGTCTCAAGTCCCCACTGCCCGTCCCTGCTTCCCATGTCCTTTGGGCCCTGTAACCTCCTGCCCCTCCCTATCCTCTAAGCCCAGAGTGTTCCCCCCTGCTGTCCCTGTTATTCCACTACATGACATGCCTTCCACATCTTGTTCAAGCTCATCCCTGGTGACACCTTCTCAATTGGATCATTTACTACACACTGAGGTTGCAGGGGGTATTTTGGTCGTTTATACCTGCTGGCTACCATCTCAAAAAGTGGTTCTCAACCTTCCTACTGCTATGACCCTCTAATACAGTTCCTCATGCTGTAGTGACCCCCATCATAAAATTATTTTCATTGCTACTTCATAACTGTTAACTTTGGCACTGAGAGGAATCATAATGTAAATATCTGTTTTCCCTAGTAGTCTTGGGCAATTCCTGTGAACAGGCCACTCAGCCCCAAAGGGGTGCCGAGAGAGAAGGCCTCTGTCTGTCCAGGTGCACGGTCACCTGCTTTCTTCCGTCTCTTCTTAGACCCGAGCCCCCATGTGGGCTCTTCCCATAAAGGAGCTCAGCGATGGGCGTGGGCTGTCGTAGGCACGAGGTAACCGCATGAGGCACGTGCTATGTGCCTGTCTCCACTGTGAGACAGGCATGAAAACACAAGGTCTATCTCAAGTTCTATTTTGCAGAGGGTTCAGACATTACAGAAAAAAATTAGTGTCTGATTAGACACTAATCAGAAACATCAACACAATGGAGAAGCACTAATGCCGGTAAGCTTTACCCCAGTCAAAGGGAAATGGGCATCCCCCTGAGCTGAGCCAGCGAGCTGGGAGGACAGACAAGACCAGGGCTGTGAGACGCACAAGGCAAGGGGACAGCAGGCCAAAGCAGGGAGACGTCAAGTGCCCAGGGTCTTTGTGAACAGTAGGAAATGCTGGAGTAGAGTTGGGGTGTGTAAGGAGCGAGGGAGAAGGACAGCCTGCAGGACAAACAAGGCAGGCGGGAGGGGTTCTCTCCTCAGCTCGGAGCTTATCCCTGAAGGCACAGAGAAGACACAAAGGCTTTACAGAGAGAGTGTACAGAGATTATATTTACTTTAGAAAGCTGAGGGAGGCAGAACTTTGGAGGATTTAAATGAAGGACAAAGAAGAAGCTAAAGACCCAGAGGGAATCAGTGGTTAAGAGCAGTGACTGCAGCCGGGTGTGGTAGCGCACGCCTGTAATCCCAGCACTTGGGAGGCAGAGGCAGGCAGATTTCTGAGTTCGAGGCCAGCATGGTCTACAGAGTGAGTTCCAGGACAGCCAGGACCACACAGAGAAACCCTGTCTCGAAAAAAACCAAAAAAAAAAAAAAAAAAAAAAAAAAAAAAGGGAAGTGACTGCTTTTCCAAAGGTCCTGAGTTCAAATCCCAGCAACTGCATGGTAGCTCACAACCATCCGTAACGATATCTGATGCTCTCTTCTAGAGTGTACTTACATATAATAAATAAATAAATAAATAAATAAATAAATAAATAAATCTTTTAAAAAATTTAAAAAAAAAAAAAGAATAAAAAGATTCAGAGCCCAGCAACAGTACTCAAGAGTTCGGTGAGTGGCAGGCAAGGTACTGATCTCAGTTCCCCATCTGCAATACATGCAGCAGCCCTGCGGCATAGTTATAACCAGAGAGATCTCTGTGCACGGCTGAGCTCACCACATGACTTCTAGAAAAGGGAAATCAGGAAGAAGGCTAAGAACCTGGACGATGACGACGGTGGACAGCAGTGAGTCTGTGTACGCACGAATGCAGTCTGTTGCTCCTTGATGAGGTCATGTTCCATTACACACCCATTGTTAAGTTGAAAATAGGGTAAACTGAGGAGCTGGAGCGATGGCTCAGTAGTGTAGAGCATTTACTATCCTTGCAGAGGATCCAGGTTCAACTCCCAGAATCCACCTGATAGCTCACAGCTGCAGCTCACATCTAAAGCTCCAGTTTCAGGGGATCTGATGCCCTCTTCTGCCTTCTGAGGGCACCAGGCACACACATGGTGCACAGACATACATGCAAGCAAAACACCCATGCGCATATAAAATTACTTTAATTAAAAAAGAGAGAGAGAATATGGCAAAGTGAGAAGGCACATAATGCAGCCGAGCTGGAGTACACCTTAGCTGAGAGGCTCAGCATAATATGGTGGTCTGGCTGCTGCCCCACCATGGTCACATGACTGATGAGGGTGGAGGTGGGGAGACACTCTTGCTGCTGCTACCTAGCATTTCATTGGACTGTCTAGCCAATACTAGTTCTGGAAGAGTCCAAACTTTAAAACCTGAGGTACAGTTTCTATGGACTGTCTGGCTCTTGCACCGCTGTGAAGTAGACCCACTGTAAATACTGTATAGATACAGGTAAGATGGTTAAATTCAAGTCAGAAGCAAGATCTTTGCTAAGCCTCCCAACGTGTCTTCTCAGAAGAGCTACTCACCAAGCAAGAGCTGGCCGAGGTGGTGGATCTGGTTCCCCTGGACCTGGACCTGCAGACTGTCTTTGGCCCCAGGGGCAGGAGAGACGATGGTGCTGGCCTGACATCGCTGCTGGAGAATGGTGGCCACTGAGCACGGATCTAGGCCATAGGTCTCCAAGTTCCGGACCACAGTCACCTGAGGACAGGAGGCGGACAGTGGGTGTCTACGCTATGTTCTCAACTCTAAGGGCCCTGTCGGCAGCCACTTCCCCCACAGTCTGTTCTCTATCCCTGGAACTCTGCTGCCTTTCTCTCCAAATAGTTTATACTTTCATGTTTCTAAATGACCTTCTGTACCTCATTCAATATATGTGTTAACAGATATTCTATACTACCTATGACATATATTTAAGGGTTTTTAGCCATGGAGAATTTAAAACATAAGTAAAATAGTACAGTGCCAAGCATGGCAATATACACCTTTAATCCCAGTATTTAGGAGGCAGAGGCAGATAGATCTCTCTGAGTTAGAGTCTGAGAACAGCCTGGTCTACATAGCAAGTTCTAGACCAGCCAAGGCTACATTAGGAGACCTAGTCTCATGTCAGCTATGGCACAGCAGTGTGATGAAATACACCCATTATCATTCCCAACAGTTGTGAACTCACGGGCAGTCTGAGCTTACCTGCCCCATCCACTCCTGGCTCCTTCATGTGATGCCAAAGGTTAAGGACTGCTTTGTTTTTTAAAGACAGAGTCTTAACTAAGTCTCTCTGACTGGCTTCAAACTCTCTTATAGACCAGGCTGGTGTCTAACTCGGGGATTCCCCTGGCTTTGCTTCCTGGATCCTGGGGTCAGCGGCAGGCACCACCAGGCTGTTTTAAACATTAAAACAAAAGTACCACCTCAACTGAAAGAGACACTGACGGCTGGGGAGATGGCTCTGTGTGTAAAGGTGCTTGCTGCACAAGCCTGGCTACCTGAAGTCAGTGCCCGGGAACCACGGAGAGGAAGACTGAGAGAACCAACTGCACAAAGTTGGCCTCTGACCTTCACACATGCACTGACGCAGGCACAGCCTTCCCCAACCCCAATAATGGTGATGATAACGATAAAATGTTTGTACCAGACAACAGTCCCTTAAGATCACACAGCCAGTCAACAACATGGCATTGTTAGCAACAAATCCATTATTAGCAACAAACGAGAAGAGTGTGATGTCAGGACAAGAAGAAAAGCATTAGAAGCCGGGCATGGTGGCGCACGCCTGTGGTGGCGCACGCCTGTGGTGGCGCACTTGGGAGGCAGAGGCAGGCGGATTTCTGAGTTCGAGGCCAGCCTGGTCTACAGAGTGAGTTCCAGGACAGTCAGGGCTACACAGAAAAACCCTGTCTCAAAAAAAACAAACAAAAAACAAAAAAAAAAAAGAAGAAAAGCATTTCTAAAGACCACACTCAGGCAGAGATGGCTCAGTGGTTAGCAGCGCTTGCTGCTCTTCCAGAGGACCTTAACTTCAATTCCCAGCACCCACAGGGCAGCTCACAGCCTTTTCACTCCAGTTCTAAGGGATCTAATGCCCTCTTCTGGCCTCCATGGGAATTGCACACATGTGGTATCCAGACACACAAGCACATAAAAAACCCAGATGCAAAACAGAAATTAATAAATCCTTTAAAAATAGTAATAAAAACCACAATCCAGGGCTGGAGAGATGGCTCAGTGGTTAAGAACACTAACTGCTCTTCCAGAGGACTCGGGTTCAATTCCCAGCACCGCCGCCGGTGGCAGCTCATGACTATCTGTAACCTCAGTCTTAGGGGCTCTGACACTCTCTTCCTGCCTACACAGGCACCAGGCCACACATGGCCCACAAACATGCATAAGGCAAAAACACCCACAACATACAAAATTAAAAATAAATATGTGGGGTCTGGAGAGATGGCTCAGCGGTTAAGAGCACTGGCTGCTCTTCCGAAGGTCCTGAGTTCAAATCCCAGCAACCACATGGTGGCTCACAACCATCTGTAACAAGATCTGATGCCCTCTTCTGGTGTGTCTGAAGACAGCTACAGTGTACTTACGTATAATAATAAATAAATTAAAAAACAAGTATGTGAAAATTACAATCCTCCTCTTGCTCTGAAACAGGGAAAAATAATAAAGGATTATAATCAGGATAGGCTGGGAGGGCTGCTATAAAGTGTCTTTTGAAAAGCTGTGTGCTTGCAGGGGACTGCAGACACACTCTTAGACTCAAAGAGGCTCTAACAGTTACGTTAGAAAGTCAGTCTCCACTCTGATGCATGAGACCCTGACTGCATCTTCCTCAACAAGTGGTAAAACAAAAACAAAAATCCAAAATACAAAAAAAAAAAAAAAAACAAAAAAAACCCACCTCACCCCACCCCACCCCCTTACTTGCAGTCCTCCAGAAAGCAACTCGTCATGCTTAAAGCACCGACTTCAGTTTCGGACAGTTCTATTATGAGCATTTGGTGTGCTGCCTGGCCTGGGACTGTTGCTCAGCAAGGTCAGCATGAGTGCTTCTCCCTTGAGGCCTAGGCACAGCCTCACTGTGTAACTGAAGTAACTCACATGGCAGGTATTACTTCCACTCTTCACAGAAGGAAACTGAGGCACTGGCAAGTTCAGTAAGGTGCACGAGGTCAAGAAATGAGCAAAGGCTGCATTGGAATTCCACAGCCTCAGCCCAGAACCTCACATTCGGCCAAGCTCTCTCTCTTTCTGGAGCCCAAGCCTGGGAGCTCAGGCCTCTCCCTGTCTGTCTCCTCCAGCTATGCTGACTACGGGTGCTCCTTTGGCAGAGGACAGCATTAGACACATTCTGAGGGCAGTTATAATTTGTACCCTACAACTTTGTGTTCACAAGCTGAAATTTTTACAAGCTATTTTCATTGAGCAAGGCCCAAGAGGTAGACTGTAAGAGACAGAGGCCTATATAGTAGTACCAAGGAAAAGCCCAAACTAAAATAGTATTCACTTTTCAAACAGGCTCTAGCATGTTTCTTAGTACCAGTTTCCAGAGGGCAGGAGGGAGTGGTTTAACGACACTTGTCACCCAGGACCAGTGCAGGCACACAGCAAGGGCTCTTCCAACCCAAAGCCTCCAATCATATCAGAAAACCAGACCTTATCAGGGAAACTAAGTCACCAAACATTGGATCTTCCTCTTCCGGCTGGTGGTAGGGGGGAACCCAAGGTTTTTGCATAGGCTAAGCAAATGCTCTGACTGAGCTGCACAGCCCCAGCCCCAGCCCCATTATTTTTTAAATTACCTTTTTATTACAAGCCTTCTGCGCAAGGGTGATATCAATTGGACATAGTTTCCCTTTCTTTAGAATGGGTTCCTGGCCAGGAAATGTCACTTGGTAGGCAGGCTGCAGATTTTTCAAACACCTAAAATGAGAATTTGAGTTATAAATAGATCAAGGCAACAGACAGCATCTCTCTGCATCCTACGACCATGAGCACTGGGTACAAGTTTTTGTAGCACACTGATGTGTAACCAGGTTAGAAGCACTGACAGCACCCGGGGAACGGAACCACAGACCAATGAACTCAGTGTCTCAAAGCCCCCCACGGTGTACCCGAAGTTGACATCCGCTGACTCCGAGACAGGAACAACAGTGACCTGAGCGCCTGAAAACTCTCCGCTTGCTTGGCCTCCTGGGGATCTGTTGTCTGCTCTGAGGGGGTTACTACTTATCTCAAAAAATGTACCCTGCCTGCTTACAGCCTCCACATGCTGTTTCACCTGTCACATGTTCTAGCAATGCATTTTTTACTTAACAGTCTGTGTGTGTATGAAGCAGGTGCGCGCACGCACACGCGCGCGTGCACGTGTGTGTGTGTGTGTGTGTGTGTGTGTGTGTGTGTGTGTTTGTGTGTGTTTGAGTGCAGGCACCTGCATGGCATGGTGCACGGGTGAGGTCAAAGGACCACCTCAGAAGTCAGTGGTCAGCTTTCGCTGTTTGGAACAAGGTCCCTATTTTTTCCCAACTGGAGACACTAGGATGCAGAGAGATGCTGTCTGTTGCCAGGGATTCTTATGTCTGTCTCCATCACATCACAGGAGGACTTGGATTACAGAGGTGCACTTGGCATTATCTGGGTTCTGGACTTCACTCAAGGATGTCTTACCCACTGAGCCACTCCCAGCAACCTGTAATAACAACAACAACCTATCTTTATAGAACAGTCAGCTCTACAGGAGCTCATGCCTGCACCCAGCACCCAGAGACAAATTCATGGCCAACTTAAGCTACGTGGTAAACTCATCTCAAAACAAACAAAACACAAAAACAGAAAGCCAACTCAATCCTGCCATCATAGCACAGAGCACCCAACCCTTTACTAAACAAGGCAGTGCTCCAATAGACTCAGACACATGGCAGGAGAGTCGGCATGAGCTACACACTTTGCTGGACCCCATTATGAACTATTTTCATCTATGGTTCTACAAAAAAAAATATCACAAATCTTTCCTTTGGAGACAACTCCCCAGCCTTAAGTGGTTTTCTTTTTTTTTTTTTTTTTTTTTTTTTTTGAGACAGGGTTTCTCTGTGTAGTCCTGGCTGTCCTGGCACTCACTCTGTAGATCAGGCTGGCCTCGAACTCAGAAATCCGCCTGCCTCTGCCTCCCGAGTGCTGGGATTACAGGCGTGCGCCACCACCGCCCGGCCTTAGTGGTTCTTTTCTTGAAGTTATTATTTCTAGCTAATGTTTCTTTTCTGTCTGTCAAGTTCTTCTATACCATAATGGCTCAAACTGTCACCAAAACTCTCCTTATCAGAATTAGTCAAGCCTATGTTTGTGGAAAGTCAGACTTAAATAGTGACATTTTGTATGGGCATGTGTGTGCGTACTTGGTGTGGATATCTGTGGATGCATGCACGTCGAGTCCAGGTCAATTCTGGGTTCCTCAACCACCCTCTCTCTACCTTGTTTTTAGGCAGAAATCTGTCACTGCACCTGAAGCTCATCAGCCTGGCCAACGAACTCTGTTCCCCAACACTGGTTAAGATGCACCTGCCACAGCTGGCTTTTACAAGGGTACTGGAGAGCTGAACTCAAGCACTCGTGTTTCCACCACCACGGTCCAGGCTGAGGATGGTGGTGACCAGTCTGAAATTCTGTGGTTGACGCTAAGGGGCAGGAAAGTTGAAAGGGACTCCTGGTCCCTGTTACCTGGTCAGGAGACAGTCCCAGGGGAGCTTCGTGACCAAGTGCTGCTCATTTTTCTCTAAGATGCAGTCACATAAGATAGGATCCAACTTCACCAGACTAAAGGGAAAACAGAGGCATTGGGGCAATTTCAGACTCAACCACTGCAACCAAAGTGAGAGTGCCTGTCCCCTGTGCCCTCTGCGCCATCCAGATCACTGAGCTGTGGGATCAGAGGCCAGCAGGCAGGAAAACCCACCGATGGGAGGACACAGAGAATGGCGGAAGAAAATATGGAAAGGAGTAAGCAGGGCTCCTGGCTCAGTTCTGCTGTGTGAGCATAGCTGTCAAGGCTGGATTCAGGCCACAGACTAGCAAGGAAGGATAGCTATGGCCATTACACTGTATACACGGACTGAGCTGTTACAGAGTACCCCAGAGATCCTTTAAGTGAAAGCAATAACTTAGGGCTAGTAGTATGCCATCTGTAACCATTTATAAAGAAAAGTCGCAGGGCATGGTGGCGCACGCCTGTAATCCCAGCACTTGGGAGGCAGAGGCAGGTGGATTTCTGAGTTCAAGGCCAGCCTGGTCTACAGAGTGAGTTCCAGGACAGCCAGGGCTACATAGAGAAACCCTGTCTCGAAAAACCAAAAAAAAAAAAAAAAAAAAAAAAAAAAAGAAAGAAAGAAAAAAAGAAAAGTCATAGCAAAAAGCCACAATGACTTTCATTAGGTTGCATTTTTCCTGACAACAGCCACATGCACTTGGACATCAGGTGGCAGACACCGCTGAGATGTGTGTCCTCAGCTTATGGACCATGCTGACACCATGTGATCGAGCTGAACTGCAGGCAACAGCCCACGGTTTGCAAACACTGAACCTGCCTGTTTCTAAGCTGCTGTCATTGTCCACTCTCCATTCCAGAATCCTCCCCATCCTTTGACTTTAAAGTTCTTACTTTTATGTACATGTCTGTGTACGGGTGCACAATGCTAGGTGCACACTTGGAACAAGTTGCAGAAGTTGGTTCTCTCTACCGGGTGGGTCCTGAGGACTGAACTCAGCTGGTCAGACGTGGCAGACAGTGCCTTGCTCACTGCGCTCTCTGGCCAGCCCATTCCCTCATCCTTTACTCCCAGTCTGTAAAGATGAAGACCCGACTGACCAGAGCGCATCCTGGTCTGACGCTGATGCCACTCACTTCCTGTTGTCTGCATCCACCAGGTTGTTTCTCTTGGCATAGTCAGTGATGATCCTTCGGACCTCACCGCCCTCCAGGGTGCTCCCCTTCCTAGGAGGGAGAAGTAAGCAGAGGTAGGTTAGTCCAATTGCAAACATTCACACTCCCTGCTTAGCAGGGCACGTTCCTTGGCTCTTGCCTCCCGTTTCTGCTCTCCCTAAGGGAGGCGAGCAGGACTACGTGAAATGCAGCTGCAGACTGAGAGGCTCTCTCATCTACTCTGTCACTTACCCAAACCAAAAAGCCATCCCGGGACAGGAGGTGTAATACTGCGTTTAGAAGGAAGATGGGCAGAGCAGGTTTGCCAGTCACAGGAAAACACGACTCAAGATGAGGGGAAAGTGCAGACAGACCATGTAGGGAGAAAAGGGGTTCTCCCCAAAACTCACTTGTGGCCAGACTCCAGGAAGAGCTGGGTCATGCTGGCTGGGACACAGTAGAGGGATTTTATATCTGGAGGGAGATAAGGCTGTTCCTTGCTACCTTCCTGGACAGTCTGGGAAGTCAGGGAAGGCTCGGGAATGACGAAAGCTGTGATCCTGAACCAGACAGAGAAAACAAAAGCACACATTACCCCAGTGCCGGCGGTCCAGGCCGGGCCTGCGGCCCACGGCCCTAACCCAGCTGAGCTGCGTGCAGGCCGCACTTACCTCGGGTGCCTCCAGTCCACGGCCACAATGCTCTCCACCCCTTTGCTCAGCTCCTTGACCTGGACAATCTGCTCCTGCTGCATGTGCTGCAGGAACTTAGAGAGCTAGGAAGAGAGGCCAGCAGAGGGGACTTCACTGATTCTGCCCGTGAACACCTAGGAGGGCCAGGTCTGCTGCGAGGTGGGGGCTGGAGCACTGTGACCCATTACACTAGGACCCGAAAGACTACACACATTCCTGGAACTTAAGGAGCAAGAAGCTACTAGAGGGCTGGAGAGACTGCTCAGCAGGCAAGAGCTCACCCTGGGCGCCCAGTGGGCAAGAGTTCACCCTGCTCTTGCAGAGGACCCAAGTCTGATTCTCAGCACCCATGATCAGTGGCTCACAACTGCCTGTAACCCCAGTTCCGGGAGCCTCCTCTGGCACCAGCACGCATGCATCTATACGTAATTAAAAACAAAATTAATTTTTAAAAAAGAAGCTGCTAAACTAATTGATAAAGCTGTCAGACTCTAGTCAGGAAGAAAGGAGCCAAGGGGCGAGAGCTTGGCCCAAGGAGAGTTTCATTATTTCCCATCACCCCTAAAATCACAAGGCTTGTAAGTTCCAGGGCTTCCCATATCCATTTACATCACATGTATTCCTACATGACTGTGTAGACAAAGAAGGTGCAGCACCTACCTTTTTATAGCTTGACTTCTTTATATCCAGTTGCTGTCCTTCAGGACTAGGACAAATAAAAAAGCAAGTTAAACCAAAACAAAAAGCTTTAGTACCTGCCTGACACAAAGTGACCTTCTCCGGCTATGGTCCCCTCCCGCATAGTCCAAAAGAGGCCACCATTCTAGAGCTTTCTGCCTGGTTGTGGTATCAGAGACGGACAGGGATTACAGGCTACTCTGACTCAGAACTGTCCAATGGCACTTTTAGACAGAATGTCTAAAGTCTTTTAGACGGAATGTCTCTGTCTAACATGGTAGCCACTAGTCATCCATGTGGCCATGAACCACTTGAAACACCTATCGTGACTGTGGAACTGAGCTTTAATTTAAATGTAATTGCTACATGTCATTAGTGACCACTGTAAATAGACACAGCTTCAGAGTCCCCTCACACCAGAGAATCTCCTGTGGCCTCACAAGTTACACTTCAAAGTGAGCCTTACCAAGAGCAAGCTCACCCCAATAGAAGGGAAGCCAGAGCGATGTATCCCAGAGTTCACCGGACTGCACGCTGGAGCCTACTAGCCCAGCTACACCCTGTCTGTTGTCTACAGTCACAGCAGTCCTCAAACAGTGACCACAATGGTCTGGAAAAATAAATTATTTACAACTAGCCTCTTCACAGAAACAGTCCACTGATGCCTGCCGTAAAAGCAGTTTTAAGAGTAGTTGGGGAATTGAGGTTCCTAATGAAAATTGTGATTTCTCTCTCTCCTCAGGACTTACAAATGTTCTCTCAAAACAGAACATTCAGTAGCAGTGGGACTGACAGGGAGACCATTCTAGAACCCACTCAAGACCTGCCTAAGAAAAAGTTCCGGAAGCCCATTTCCAAGTCACTTGCAAGGGCAAGACAAAACACTAAGGGTACCAACAGCACCGCTGACACGGGTGCCTTAAGGTCGTATGTAGAAGGTAAGAGATTGGATCAATCACCACTTTCAAAACCAGAAGAGTCAGAAAGCACACCACATGCTGTGAAGCAGAGCAGGCTGGGAGTGAACGGGAGTGGGCTGGTTTGTTCTGCTCACTTCTTTATTTATTTAAAAGGCAGAGCCACCAGGTAAGTTCATTCATTCACTCACTTATTCATTTATTTTAATTCTTCGATTGACTGGTTTATATAAGTGCATCGCCCTCATTTTAAAGGCAGTCCCGCTGTCAGCCAGGCTGATCTGACTCTCACTCGACAGCTCATGCTGGCCTTTGGATTCACTCTATCTATCTTACCTCAGCCTTGGGATTATAGGCTGAGCCACAGTGCTAGGTTGTAGAATATTCAGGGAAGACCCTGCCCTTACAGTATTGGCAGGTACTTGGTATAGGTCAGGCTGTGACTACGTGGGATCTGCCTTTGTTGCATTTGCTGAGGAGGTGGGAGCTGAACCTGACTGGCCCCACCTTCAAAGTCAACACCCCTTTCCCTGCGCTCCGCTCAGTGGGGGAGGTTTCATACCTAGTCTCCTCCCAGGAAGGGCAGAGTGGTACAGAAAGCTTCTCGACAAAGGCTGCTCAGGGACTCTTGTAGTGTATGCCATGGTACCTAATTCATAAGAGACAGCTCAGAAACACCTCAGCAGGAAGAGCAGTCAGAGGATCTTGGGAATTTTAATCTTAGGATCCTTTCGCTGGATAAAAGTGAAGGTTTTAAAGCCAAGAACCTAATTCACCTGCCAGACCGACTTTGCTCTGCCCTTCCCACAGCATGTCAGTCAACCAAGCCCCACCACCCGTCTTCCTTTACCACCAAGAACAACTGAGAGGCTGCGTGCATCTGAGGCGCCAGCCAGCAGCGCCTTCCTTCCGTACCAGCAGGAGAACATGTGACTGCCAAGGAGCGTGCTGGTGAGCAGGGGGAGGTCAGCTTTCCTCACTCGACTCTTCAGGGCATGCAGGAAGCACTGCTGTAACAGCTCATCCATTTGTTCTGCAAGGAAAGTGAAGAACCACAGCCTTCCTGAGGCTCGCACGCGGGTGGGGCACTGCAGACTCGCTGGCCCCTCTCGTCACCTTGCCTTCAATGGAGCCCGTCCCTAGGCACCAAAGCCCCCAGGTTGCAGGCCTGTGTGTGTGCTCACATACTATAGTGTGTGGGTCTGAAGACAGGCTTCCGGAGTCAGCGCTCCGCTCCTTCCACCAAGGGTTAGCTCTGGGTAAACGCACAGCAAATGCTTTTACCTGCTGCCTGTTGGGCCTTCTCACTGGGCCCCTTTCAGACTGTTGAGCACTGATCCTCCTGTAAGGGTTAGTCCCACAGGAAGGACAAAATCCACAGTGTCACATTCATTCAGAGAAGTTAGAACCAGAAGCCTGAGGGGCTCATAGCTGGAAACTATCCAAATGGCAGCCAGGCAGGCACATGGGGCATTTTTATGTAAGAAGTATAATACTGCACACCTAAAGAAGGGTTCTGCCTCCTCTCCTAGAACAGCCATGCCATTCTCATATGAAAGGCAGGCAAGGGCTTCCCACCCCAAAGCCATACCCTGAGGGGGCTTGCCATCCAAGGAATCCCGGTTCAGGGCCCCGGAGCTGGTGTCCTCAGAGGTGTCTGGGGGAGGAACCTGCCCATTCTCCTCCTCTCCCTCCAGGGTCAGGCGCCTCAGGTTTCCGTGCAGACCAAGGTCCACCTTCTCTTCGCAGCTATCTGTGGGATCCAGTGGGGCAATGGCAGGTGGAGAGGACTTGTCTCCAGATCGCCTGGAAAAATCTGATGTCAGAAACACCAAGCAGTAGCTACAGCACTCGCCCACCCTGCTCGGGGCAGAGTCACGTCAGGTGTTTAAAGTCAGCAGAGCCAGCGAGCAGAAGAACCCAGGCAGCCAAGCCCTGCGTGCTCACCTCAGCTCTACTCCATTATTCTGAGGCCAGAAAAGTCCTCTGCCTGCAGTGTTCTAGGACAGCCTGTCCTCTGCAGAGTCCCGGCGAGCTTGAGCTGCTTCCAAAACTCCCTCCCTCCCGCCTCTCTTGCTTGCTCTCACTGTCTCTCTCTCCTCTCTCTCCCCCTCTCTCTCTCTCCCGTGCCCCCTCTCTCGCTCTCTGAAGAGCTTAGCAGTAAGATGTTTACTAATTGGCAATGCTCTGAGTCAATTCTCAATATAACAGATAAAGGAAAAAGAAGACAGTAAAAATAAACCTCTAAAAATGTTCCCTCCAAAGAGCAAAAACCAATAAACCACCTTGAGTTAAATATGAGCTGGGTGGTGGTAGTGTATGTCTTTAATCCCAGCACTTGGGAGACAGAGGCAGGCAGATCTGTGAGTTCCAGGACAGCCTGGCCTACAGAGCAAGTTCCAGGACAGCCAGAGCTACACAGAGAAAACCTGACTAAAAAACAAAACAAAACAAAAGAACTAGGTATGGTAGTGCATGCCTAGAATACCAGTTCTCAGCAGGTAGAGGCAAGAGAAGCAGGAATTCAAATATCCTTGGCTACATAGTGAATTTGAGGCTAATCTGAGCTATAATGAAAGGAAGGGAGGAAGGAGGGAGGGAGGGAGGAAGGAGGGAGGGAGGGAGGAGGGAAGGAGGGAGGGAGGGAGGGAGGGAGGAGGGAAGGAGGGAGGGAGGGAGGGAGGAAGGAAGGGGAAGGGGTATGATTAAGATTCTACCAGTTTGGTGAACTATAAACCCAGGTTTTACTCTATTAACACAATACAGATACCTGAACTGTAAAACCCATGGACTCTGTGTTCAAACAAATGCAATCTAATGTGCAGAGTCAAGATTAAAGATTACCATGGCTTACTCCTCAACCTTAAGACAGGGAAACCATGATGCCACAGAGCAGAGCACACAAGAAAGTTCATGTCCTTGCCCAGGATTACGTCCATTAAACACTACTGTAACGATCCATTTCAGAGCTCCTTATCTGGTTAAGGTCCCTTTTCTCAAACAATAAATGTTTTTCTCAAAAGCAGTAAACTGTATTTTTTGGGTTTTGAGGGGTTTTTTTGCTCAGGGTGGGGATGGGGGGTGAGAGGGTGGGGGTGGCTAAGGAGAGGGGAAGGGTGAGACAGGCTCTCACTACATAGTTCAGGCTGACCTGAACTGAAACTTGAGAAATGCTGGTGTGGGCTTCCTGAGTGCTTGGACTGTAGGCACGTGCACTGTTAGAGCCAGAACATGTGTTCCATGATGAGAATTCTGAGACGTGATACTATACAGCGTAAAGTAATCAGTTATCATCTGCTGTCTGACAGCTGACCTGGATTCAGAAGCACTTGCCTCAGGACCAAATGATGTCTAAAATGTACATAATGGACAAAGCCAGAAGGTTAGCATTATATGGACATCACCACAGTGCAGGACAGGGCAAATGATTCCTAAGCCTAGGGCAATTGTCTGGGACAATTCCAGGCCTAGAAAATAACCAACGTTGTCTCCAGATTCTTGTCTGGACAAAGAAAAAGGTATTTTCTGCACATCTGGCAAGCAGATGGCAGTCTGGGACCCATGAGTTGTAAGAGGATGCACCTGGACAAATCCCTGCACTTCTGACTCTCAGGTTTATTTTCCCTCCAGCCATGCTCCCACCCACAACCCCATTTTCTGTAACCAGAAGGAACAGTGCACTCACCACAGGTGGTCCTGATACGTGTGGAGCACGGAGATGCCTTTCCCCTTCAGGCCTGAAGCCAGCATCTGAGCTGTGGACATGGCAGCCACCCCGATTGCAACAGGCGCTCTAGGGAGGAAGGCAGGGACGAGGGTCAGGCCGAACTTCTGTACAATGACTCTTGGTTTCTTTTAAAAGGAACAGTGGGAGCTGGGGACCCGTTCAGTTCGGGGGGTGGGGTGGGGGGTGGGGGGGGTGGGGGGGTGGGTTGGGGGGGAGGGGGCGGTGGGGGGAGAACAGTTCCCTTCTAGCAGGCATTGAGGCCCTGGCATAAAAATGTAGCAGCAAGATGGCGGCTTGGCAACTCTATGAACATACAAAAAACTGTCTGGCTGTGAATTCAAGACAGGCCCACTCCGTGTGTGTGAATTATGTCTCCATAAAGCTACTAAGGTCATGAGTAGTGCTGCAGTAGGGTGGAGGATGAACACGATGAAAGGCAAGAGAATGTTACCTATAGGAGAAGCTAGAGAGACAGCTAAGCACACGGTGGTACTGTGGACTGGACCCTTGAATGCAAAGTGTACTCGCAACAAAACAACCACCAAACCAGCGCTTCACAGACACAAAGAAAGGCTTGTGTATGTTCCAGCCTTGGCCCAGTTAGGACAGAAAACACTCCTTAGCTGCAGGAACTACAGTGGGTCCCATAGGATGTGGCCACTGCAGAGTGCAGGAAGTCCTGGTATGGTTCCAGACTTCCGCACCGTCTCTTACATTCTTCTCTACATCTAAAGTTATCGCTAAAGTAAGTTTTAAACATTCAGCAGCAGCAAACATCTTATGCTTATCAGATTGGTAGGCTCTCCACAGGCTTGTGCGATCCACCACGGGCCCTCTATCTGCTCCTTCCAGAGAAACTATTCTTTCTTTCAGTTCTTGGTCCATGTGCTTTGGAAGCGGTCATCTTCCTGCATCTCTGTTCCACCTTCACCACACACACACATCCCACACAAAAGGCAATTCTCTGACATAGTACCTGTTCCCCACCAAGGCAATGGCACAGAGGTCGCCTTGCTGTACTTGAGGCAGACCAGTAGGGGGCACCACAACCCCTGGCAGCATCAAATCTGTAGCAAATAAAAATAGAACTTAATGTCATCTTCATGCTTTCCCTTATTATACAGCCATCCACTTGACAAAGAAACATATCAATTACATCTTTCATGATGAAAATGGCAACTTTGGAATCAACCCTCCATTTTAGTTCTCATGAACGAGCACCAAGTTCTACGCGCGAAAGTTCTCTAATGATTCAAAGTACAGCATGTGGCAGATCATAAACTGCTTAAATGGCTTACAACAGAGTCAGAGATGTCCAGAAAACTCAGATATGTTGGAGGAATAACACACACACACACACACACACACACACACACACACAAAGTGGATACAGTTTTCAACATAAGAACACAAGAAATGAGTAGCCTTATAAGGCGGCAAATTATTACTGAAGAGATTTCAAACAAAAACTGGAATACAAAAAAATTCTCTTACCTGCTCCCCCGACCAGTTTTTCGAGTACCAGAGGCCATGTTATAAAGGCTGGGAGAAGATCCGGATAGGCCCACAGTGTGTACACTGTACCAAAAGAGACCCAGAAAACATTTAGTAACAGGCACTTCCTGCTGGAGATCTAGAAACGAAACGCCAAACACTGTGCTCACTTTAATTAGAATTCAGAAAGAAAAACCAAAACACCTCAGTTCAAGGTTAAAGAGGTTCTAAGGGCCTTGCCAGGGGACTGCCTTCAGGAAGAAAGCAGAGCCCTATTAACACCTGGGAACACCTGTCGCTACTTCAGGACTGCCAGCAGAAAATGGCCACAGTGGACTAAAATCCGGGGCAGAAACCTTGGGCTCTAAGCCTGTGTTCTCTCATTTTCTGTCTTCCGTGCATGACTTCAAAAGCAAATGACCCCAAAAGGGTAAAAGTTTTTTACAGACCCCAGTCTGTAAAAACATTTGAATCTTTCTGCTATTTATAAATTTGAGTCCTTATTTTCACAGTAATTAAACTCCTACAGGAAAGAAACCATCTGTATTTATCTTCAGACACAGCAGTGAACTGGAGGGAGGGTTGGGATCGGCCTAGGTAGACTGCGTAGTCACTGCTGCAGTCACACAACCTTGAAGGAGAAGCCTCTGTCGGGGGACAAAAGGTGTCAGCTAAGCAGAACTCTTCCTAGGAAAACGCAGCTCGAAGCAGCACCATGAAGCAGTCACACCGTTAGGTGTGTGACTGTCGCAGCTTAGTGCTGAGCCTACATTTTCTCCACTGTGTTAAGAAAAGGCCTTTTAGCCGGGCGTGGTGGCGCACGCCTGTAATCCCAGCATTTGGGAGGCAGAGGCAGGCGGATTTCTGAGTTCGAGGCCAGCCTGGTCTACCAAGTGAATTCCAGGACAGCCAGGACCACACAGAGAAACCCTGTCTCAAAAAACAAAACAAAACAAAAAAAAAAAACAAAAAACAAAAAAAAGGCCTTTTACAGCCGAGTAGTGGTGGCAAATGCCTTTAATCCCAGCACTTGGAAGGCAGAGGCAGTTGGATTTCTGAGTTCCAGGACAGCCAGAGCTACATAGAGAAACCCTGTCATTTTTGTTTGTTTGGGTTTTTTTGTTTTGTTTTTTTGTTTTTTTTGTTTTGTTTGTTTGTTTGTTTTGGTTTTTCGAGACAGGGTTTCTCTGTGTAGTCCTGGCTGTCCTGGAACTCACTCTGTAGACCAGGCTGGCCTCGAACTCAGAAATCCGACTGCCTCTGCCTTCCAAGTGCTGGGATTAAAGGTGTGCGCCACCACAGCCCGGCCCGAAAAACCTTGTCTTGAAAAACCAAAAGAAAAAAGGAAAAGGCCTTTCCAGATGGTTTACACGATATCTTCTTTGCATGCTCTAAAATCCCATTGTTTGCAACACGTCAGCACTTTCCAATATTCCAAGCTCCTTTATCTCAGAACTTTACATTGCCATTTTTCTATGGTCTTTTTTTTTTTTTTTTAATCCCCTCTTATGTTGATTTCTGGACTTGAAAGGGTCAGTTCTAGAAACAGTAGATCTGAAAAGATCCTTAGGAATAGTATTGGGAAATTCTGTGTGTATTTTACTTGAAAGGGCATGTTTAATGGAGGGGAAAAAAAAATGCCAAGCCAAATAAACAGAGAATAATGTCAGCCAAGGACTGTGTCTGGGCATCTCATCTTGTTCCCATACCTGTTGGATACAAATGTTTCTCCAGGTCAAACAGGATGGGGTTACCAGCACTCATGTACACAGTTACCGCATCCCCCTTGTGAGCATACAACTTGACAACGCTTAGCTCCTCCTTCCCGGGTATCAGTTCAGAGATCTGATCTGTTCCCAGGGTAGGGAAAGCAGCCGTCACATCGGCCCGGAGTTTTCTCCTGCAGAAAGCACACCAGCACGACGAATGGAATCTTCTTGATGGACATTAATAAACGCACACATTCAGAATGACGATACAAATCTTAAAGGCAGAAGAAAAGACTGCCTGGCTCGTGATGCCCCCGTTCTCAGCCTTTCCAAATCCTATTATCTGTCTCATTCATTAGCTCATCTATTCTCATGACCTCCTGGGCATGTCGTTCCATCAGAACACCTATTTTCACTGAACAGTCAAAGTTAGTCTTTGGAAAGTTGTTGGAAACTCAGAAGACCCCTCATTCCTTCCCCACTCCTGTCTTAGACCTCTGATTAAAAGGCTACTATGGCACCAAGAACGATACCTAGAGAAAGTTGGTTCCAAAATCCCTGTGGAGCTTTCCGTGTCTATGGCACTTACTGAAAAGGGAGAGTTAACATCTCTCCTTACCACAGCTTCCGTATGTGCTGTCTCCTCACAGCACCGGTCTCTCCCGCCAGGAATCATCGTTAAGGCGTTTTTCCCCTAGAAGTTTAGTTTCAGTACACCACCTGAGTTCTCCCACGGGCTCTAAACTCCGTGGAAGACGGAATGCTTATATTCCTTCATTTTACATCCTCCACAAAACCTAGTTTGAACCCAGTACATGCCAACTCAACTTTATTTATTGTCCAAAAGACCACCTGGAAGATAAAAGAGACACCCCCACACCTTCTCCTCGTAAATGTTTCTAACATCCCCGCTTGGCTCCCTGGAGTCTCCACGTGCAGCCCTACTTCTGTAGGGGCCTCGCTAGGCTAAGCAAAAGTATGCTCTCCCTCACCTGTCCGATCCCTTGATGGCTGTGTTGGACTTGACCCGAAAGGCCTTAGCGAACATGTCTGCTGGAGTAGCCCAGGAAAGACAAGAAGAGCACAGACTCCAGAGGCGGTCAACAAGACGAGGGTGTGGCACCTCCCGGGCCCTCAACCCTGGGGGCAGCCATGCTGAGGACTCGGCGCCAAAAAGCAGCCGGCTAGGAACCCCGGCACGTTATTTTACAGCCCTAGCCCAGATGCTGGCCGGCCCTAATCCCGGAACTGACGCAGCACCGGTGGAGAGGGGCGGGGCGGACTCCGGAACTTCCGCTCCTGGTCTTCCACTTCCTACCCGGTGTAGCTACGAGCCCTCGTGTCTGTAGTTAGGGACGCCAGCTGTGCAAACAGCGTCTTAATTGTATTCTTCCTGCCGGGTCCGCTTTAGATACGGCGTTGAGAAGAATCTGCCAGCTTGCGGTCTATTCGACCTGCGTCAAGTCCACAAAATTAATTGATTTCATATTTTATTAAACCTGCAGGTTTTATTGAATGCCGGTTTTTCCTCTTTTAAAAATGATTTTTAGCCGGGCGGTGGTGACGCACGCCTGTAATCCCAGCACTTGGGAGGCAGAGGCAGGCGGATTTCTGAGTTCGAGGCCAGCCTGGTCTACTGAGTCAGTTCCAGGACAGCCAGAGCTACACAGAGAAACCCAGTCTCACCCCCCCCCCCCCCCAAAAAAAAGATTTTAAATGCTTAAAGGCTTTTATTTACTCATATCTTTGCATAGTATTGTAAACTAAAGGCTTCAGCTAGGATTTTTTTTTTCCTCCTTGATGTTTAATTTGCACGCGGCAATAATAGCAGCGACAAGGGATACACTCCACTCTGGATCCTGTTTTGCCCAGGCGACTAGTAACAAAGTCCGAATACAAAGATGGGGCTTCCCCGAGAAAAACAACTGTGTACTCTACCGGACAAGGATTTAAAATTGGGTTTAAATTAAATTAAACCTAGGTTGCTTAGGTTCTATTAAACTTGCGTTCGCATATCAGATCTTCAGAGCAGAGTGCCCTTTCACTTACGGTAACCCGTTATCATAGTCGTCTTCATCAATATCAGCGTCGTCATCCCAGTTGTTTAATTTCACATTGACTGTCCAAAGTGCCTGGCAATCTCTACCCGTATAGGCCCAACTTCTATACCTCTGAGCCTCCAGGCATTTATTAGAAGCACCCCGACCTCAAAGCAAAGGCTGAGGAGCCTAGAGGAGGAGGAGCCTAGAGGAGGGCGTTACCTGCAGACTCCTGTTCCTCCAACTGCTATGTAGCCACAGCTAGGATATACAACGCCGGGTGTTTGTGGTCTGGAGAACCGAAAAAGGTTTTAGGAGAATACTAGAAATTTCAACCTGGAGAAACTATGGTAGATCCGAAGATATCGATTGTCATCCTAGGAATTAATTAATGGCCAATAAATAGGAGCCAAGATTCAGAGAATTAGGCACTGCCACAGCCAGCCTCTCTCCTATTACATCAAGAGCATAAATCCATACATGCTGATTAGTTCTTTTGTTTTTTGTTTTTTGTTTGTTTTTTTTTTTTTTTTTTTTTTTTTTTTTTTTTTTTTTTGGTTTTTTGAGACAGGGTTTCTCTGTGTAGCCTTGGCTGTCCTGGAACTCACACTGTAGACCAGGCTGGCCTCGAACTCAGAAATCCACCTGCCTCTGCCTCCCAAGTGCTGGGATTAAAGGCGTGCGCCACCACGCCCGGCTGATTAGTTCTTTTGTTAAACTGACAAAAGCCAGAGTCATCTGAGGGGTGGGAGACTCAACTGAGGAAAAGCCTCCATGAGACCGAGCTGTAGGCAAGTCTGTAGGCATTTTGACCAATGATTGGCGTAGAAAGAGTCAGCCCATGGTGGATGGCGCCATCCCTGGGCAGGTGATCCTAGGTTGTGTTAGGAAGCAAGCTGATCAAGCCGGTATGCAGCAGTTCCCCGACGCTTTCTGCTTCCTTTCCTACCTTGACTTCCCTCAGGGTTGAACTGTGTACAGGAACGTATGAACCAAACGAGCCCTTCCCTCCCAGTCTTAGTCAGGGTTTCCATTCCTGCACAAACATCATGACCAAGAAACAAGTTGGGGAGGAAAGGGTTTATTCAGCTTACACTTTCCACATTACTGTTGATCACCAAAGGAAGTCAGGACTGAAACTCAAGCAGGTCAGGAAGCAGGAACTGATGCAGAGGCCATGGAAGGATGTTTCTTACTGGCTTGTTTCCCCTGGCTTGCTCAGCTTGCTTTCTTTTCTTTTCTTTTTTTTTGTTTGTTTGTTTGTTTGTTTGCTTGTTTGTTTGAGACAGGGTTTCTCTGTCTAGCCCTGGCTGTCCAGGAACTCACTCTGTAAAACAGGCTGGCCTCGAACTCAGAAATCCACCTGCCTCTGCCTCCCAAGTGCTGGGATTACAGGCGTGCTCCACCACCACCCGGTTCAGCTTGCTTTCTTATAGAGCCAAAGATCACCAGCCCAGGGATGGCACCACCAACGATGGGCTCTCCCCTCTTGATCACTGAGAAAATGCCCCACAGCTGGATCTCATGGAGGCACTTCCCCAACTGAAACTGAAGCTCCTTTCTCTGTGATAACTCCAGCCTGTGTCAAGTTAACACACAGAACCAGCCAGTACACTCCTCAACAGTTGCTTTTAGTCAGTGTTTCATCACAGCAACACAAAGTAACGAATTCATCCTAGGTGGGTACCATCCCACATTCTCTGCCTGCATCAGGAGTTGCCTTCTGCCTGTGATGATTCCAATGCTGGACAGCCGTCCAAAAGCAAGCCAGCAACCCACCGCCCTTAAAGCCTCCAAAGGGTTCCCAGACTATCATCTACTCTTGGCCAAAGCTGCAGAATTGGAGGAAGGTGAAGGGAAACTTACATGAAGAAAAGCTGCCTTGGGGTGTGTGTGTGTGTGTGTGTGTGTGTGAAGTAGTGTGTTATTTAGAGCCCCTCATATGGTAGGTGAGTACTTTACCATTGAGTTTATTGTATGTATGTATGTATGTATGTACGTACGTACGTACGTATTTTTAGACAAGTTCTCCCTAAATTGTCCAGATTGATCTTGAACTCATTCTGTGGCCCAGGCATGTATTAAACGTGTGATCGTCCCGCTTCAGCCTCCCAACATAGCTGGAATTACAGCATTATGACTATGAAGAGTGAAATTTGCTGGAAGGGGGTTAATCTTCGCGAATTATACTAGACAGGAACATAGCTGTAACAGAGATTCCTTACCAGAACAAGGGATATTGTGAAGCAACCACAGACTAGAAGAGAGATTCCCTTTTCTCTTTAGCCTCCCTCTCTTTTCTCTTCCAAATGAATTCCAACAGAATGCAATTGGCTTAATTAAGTGAAACAACTGCTTAGGCTCTGTGCTTATTAAGGTGAGGGCAAGGCTTGTCGTGAAAACCTAGGAACCTGAGTTTGATCCCTGGATTCCATGTAAAGGTGGGAGGAGCCAACACATATTAAAAAGTTGTCCTTCGGCCTCTACACATGCACCATGGTACCCACGTAAGTACCACACTCAAATCATAAATACCCACACAATAATAAACACGAAATAAAAGGAACCCAGTCTTTTTTTCTCTCTCTCAGGGAACTCACCTCAATCAAGTGGCTTATCCTTTTGTGCTCCAAAATGGTTTAGTCTTCTCAGTGCTTCTACCGAAATCCAAATCCCCTAGAAACACAGAATGTTGTAGTTTCCTGTGGGATCTATGACTTGAGAATTCTTTGGTAGATCCTTAAGTTTTTAGAAGAAAGGTGTTTCTGTGACTCCAGGGAGAGCATTCACGAGGCAGGAAGCAGCAACGGCTCACCTAGAACCCCTGGTATGGGACATGTCAGTCCTGACCAGATGGCACTGTGTTTTTCCCTGCCCAGAAGTGAACTGTGCTATTCCAGTCTTTAGAGTGTTCAGACAGGAGTGATAATTCACACAGGTCCCGTGATGGCTAAAGAAACATAATATGGAGCCAGGCATGCTGTAAGGGCTGTTGACCGTTGGCTCTGCCATGGGAGGTCCTAGTGGCCTGTGGGTGAGAAGAGGGTAGGATGATGATGGGCTGTGAGGTATAAACATCTGCCTTCACTTCTGTAAAACTTGCTGTCGCTATGGGAAGAGATGGAATGGTCCTTTCGGTACTACGTAATGGGAAAATAAAACGCAACCGAGGGAAGGAAAGCAGGGTTCCCGCTCAGCTGTGGATTCCAAGAATCGGTGTCGCACACACCTTTCTGATGGCCACCTCAAGCCCCACCTGTTGTCATTATAACAAGATAAAGAGGTATAGGAATATGTTCTATGGGGGTGTGGTACAGGAGAAGGCCCAGGCGGAGGCATCCCTGCCCCCTGAGGGACCAGCCACAGAACAGTATAGCATAGAATAGTGTTTATTTAGGGCATGGGGAGGGGAGTTAAGAGGGTAGTAGAGGCAGAGAGGAGAAGAGTACAGAAGTAGAGGCCGGCCATGACCACGTCGGGGAGGGATCGGGAGCAAGAGGGCAAGAGAAAAAGGCGAGAATATGAGAGAGAAAGGGGCAAGCAGCCCCTTTTATAGTCGGGCCAGGCTTACTACAGTGGCTGTTGCCAGTAACTGTGGGGAGTGGCCTACCTGGCTGTTGCCAGGTAACTGTGGGGCGTGGCCTTACCTGGCTATTGCCAGGTAACTGTGGAATGGGGCATACTTGGCTGTTGCCAGGTAACTGTGGGGCGAAGCTTAAACATCCCCACCCCACCTCCACCCCACCCCCTTCCCCAGCTTCCAACCACATTCTATTTGGCTCTAAGGCTCTCGCTCTTCTGCTAGCAGCAAGAATAAATTTATATAATATAAATTTGAATTAAGTCTAAGTCTCTGGTTTCCCCCAGTAAATTCGAGCGCCACAGCAGTGCCTCTCTGTTCAATCAAAAACAAAAAAGGAAGAATCATCATGCTCTCATTGAGTCTTTTTTTTTTTTAAGGAATTATTTATTTAATGCATGTAAGTACACACCAGAAGAGGGCACAGATCTCATTACAGATGGTTGTGAGCCACCATGTGGTTGCTGGGAATTGAACTCAGGACCTGTGGAAGAGCGATTGTTGTTACTCTTAACCCCTGAGCCTTCTCTCTAACCCTCGTTCTTCTGGGTATTCTAAACGGATTACTCTCTTTCATGTTCTGTACTGGTTAGTTTTGACAGTCAGCTCCACAAAACCTAGAATCGTCAGGGAGAGTCCCAATGTTGGACTATCTACATTGAATTGGCCTGTGGGGCACGTCTGTGGGGAATGGTATTTTAGTGAATTGTGGGAAGAACCAGCCACTGTGGGCGGAAGTCCTGAACTGCGTGAGTGTGGGCGGAGAGACGTCAAGCCGAGCTTGATCCAGCGAACTCTAGCGGGCAGGCCCGGGAGCACAGGGGCAGACGGGGTGGGCAGGGTGGGCGGGGTGGGCGGGGTGGGTAAGGAGAGCCTGAGCAGACTTGCTCCTCTCTGTTCTTGTCTGTGGATGGGATGCAAGTTCCTGCCACTGTGACTTCTCCACTGTGAGGGGATGTAAACCGGACTGGGAGCTAAAATAAACCCTTTCTTCCAAAAGTTGCTCTTTGTCCCAGTATTTTGTTACCCAACAGAAATGAAGCAAGCACACCTTCACAGCGTTGTGGTGGCCGCTTACTGTTCTCCCTTTCATTAAGTGAGGGGTGTGGGGCACAGGGAGGGCTACTGACTTTCCACCTTGCATTATTTAGTATATGACGTGTATGATGACTTTGTGATAAATGGTGCTGTCAGCATAAAAACCTATCCATGGGAGCCGGGTGTGGTGGCTCACGCCTGTAATCCCAGCACTTGGGAGGCAGAGGCAGGCGGATTTCTGAGTTCAAGGCCAGCCTGGTCTACAAAGTGAGTTCCAGGACAGCCAGGACTACACAGAGAAACCCTGTCTCAAAAAAAACAAAAACAAAAACAAAAACAAAAACCTATCCATGGGGGAGGAGGTGCTTTTGATCACCACATGTATTTCATGAAAAGCAATTCCATATAAATACAATTCCTAACTGTAAAAACCTGCATGCCACAGAACTATGTTCTTACCATATGAGCCAGCGCTTACACTTCTTGGTATTTACCCATATGAATTTAAACCTGTGGAGAGAATGCTCAGCGGTTAAGAGCACTGGCTGTTCCTCCAGAGGACCTGGGTTCAGTTCCCAGCACCCACATGGCAGCTCACAACGGTCTGTAACTCCAGTTCCAAGAGATCTGACACGCTCACAACAATGCATATAAAATAAAATAGAAATAAATTTGGGGCTGTGTAGAGAGCCGTATTGGGGTGCTATGCCACCTGGCACGACTTAACATTGACCAAGGTGAAATTCCTCTCCCAGCCCAGGAATTCCCCCTAGGGTGGAGCACTCAGACCAAGGTGAAGCCCATTGTTCTGATGTTCTGAAGCCAGCCTCCTGCGGAGCAAGCAGAACCAGTTCTGCAGACCTGTTTCCAGCTTTTGGGGGAGGGGTCTTGCCCCCGCCTATATATATTTGGAGACCTTCTTTAAACTTTGAGCCTTGAGCAGAAAATTTGTCTTGGCTCCTTGTTTCTCTTGTCACCCCGTTCCCATCCCCAGCTTTCCCTCCAGGTGACCCGTAAACCGTTCGAATGTAGCCGCGGGCGGCTACAGGGCTGGAGAGCTGGCTCAGAGGTTAAGAGCACTTAGAGTGCTCTTTCAGAGGTTCTGAGTTCAATTCCTGACAACCACATGGTGGCTCACAACCATCTGTAATGGCATCTAATGCCCTCTTCTGGCACACAGGTATACATACAGATAGAGCACTCATACTTAAAAAGAAATACATAAATCTTATAAATAAATAAACTTGCATCCATACAAAAAAATCTGCTCACCCCTGTTTATAGCAACTTTATACAGAATTAGCCAAACCTGAACTGGACCTTCAAAGAAAGGCGATTTTTCACCTATAATCACCACCACCACCACCATCATCATCACCATTGATGGTTTAATGTTGTTCCCGGGTTTCGGCACCATATGATGGGTTATAAAAGAGAGAAGGGGTATTAGAGAGTGTGGCACAGCAGCGTGGAGGGGGGAAGGGGTGTACCTAGGCGGGCTCGTGTCCAGGCACCTCCTCCCCCTGAGGGACCACGCACACACAGACATGGTATAGAATAGAGTTTATTTTGGGAAGAGGATAGGAGTTAATGGTATAGTGGAGGCAGAGAGAGAGAGAGAGAGAGAGAGAGAGAGAGAGAAAGGATAAGGTTGAAAGCTAGGAATCCACCGTGCCTGAGTCTAGGGTGACCCCAAAGGAGCAGAGGTTCAGTGTGCACATATCCCACCCGCCTCCAGGGTCCGACCACGAACCTCTGGGAGTGTCCCTGGCATCTTTTCCGGTCTCCCTCTGCGGAGTGGCTGTGGCAGGGATGGGCATGGCTGGGGGCTGGCGGAGTCACCGCGGGGAGCTGTGGGGCTCCTGCCTGGGGGGCACTTGGGTCCCCAACGCCAGTGGGGGAGGGTGGGTGGGACCCTGTGCGCGGTGGCCACGTAAGCGAAAATGACTTAACTAGTTCTTCTGGCCTCTGTGAGAGGCTGATAGGTTCTCAGAGAGTGTGGGTTCAGATGGTTTGAACTGATTGGCTTAGAAGCTTGTGGTAGGCGGGTTCTGTTATAAGTCCATAAAAGGCCAATCCAAGCCAGCCCGCACTGGGCTTACTTCTTTTACCCTGTGTGGGGAGACTGTAACCCCCCAGAGCTCTGGAAATTAAAATCTTCTTGCAAATTGCATCAGGTCTGTCTCTTGTGAGTGTTTCGGGGTGCCGGTTTCCGAGGCATGGGGTGCTGGAGTACCCCCGTTTTTTCCTTTTGGATCTTACAGCCAAACCTGAACTGGACCTTCAAAGAAAGGAGATTTTTCACCTATAATCACCACCACCACCATCATCATCATCACCACTGATGGTTTAATGTTGTTCCCGGGTTTCGGCACCATATGATGGGTTATAAAAGAGAGAAGGGGTATTAGAGAGTGTGGCACAGCGGCGTGGGGGAAGGGGGGTACCTAGGCGGGCTCATGTCCAGGCACCTCCTCCCCCTGAGGGACCACGCACACACAGACATGGTATAGAATAGAGTTTATTTAGGGAAGAGGATAGGAGTTAATGGTATAGTGGAGGCAGAGAGAGAGAGAAAGAGAGATAGAAGAGAGAAGAGAGCCGGGCGGTGGTGGTGCACGCCTTTAATCCCAGCACTTGGGAGGCAGAGGCAGGCAGATTTCTGAGCTCGAGGCCAGCCTGGTCTTCAGAGTGAGCTCCAGGACAGCCAGGACTACACAGAGAAACCCTGTCTCGGAAAAAAAAGAGAGAGAGAGAGAGAGAGAGAGAGAGAGAGAGAGGGAGAAGAGAAGTAGAGAGGAGTGGAGGCTGGCCATGACCACGTGGAGAGAGGGGGGAGGGGAGGAGAGCCAGAGAGGGGAGAGTGCAGAGAGGTAAGGGTGGGGGGAGAGAGGAGAGGCAGGCAGCCCTTTTATAGTGGGTCAGGTCTATGGGGCGGGGCATACCTGGCTGTTGCCAGGTAACTGTGGGGTGGAGCTTGGACAGAGTACCAACAACCATCACCCCAATTGTTTGGCTAACTGACTCAATTACACAGAGGAGAATTCCACAAGTGACCAAGATACCCTTTGGTTTGTGAAGGAATGTGTCAGCCCTACACTGCTGTGACAAAATACTTGAGAGAAAGAAACTTAAAGGAGAAAAAACTTTGGCTCATGGCTTCAGAGGTTCGAGTCTACAGTCACTTGAGCTTAGGCCTGTGCCGAGGGAAATCACAACTGTAGAAACCCATGTTGTAGCAAAGGTGTTCACGTCGTAGTAGCCAGGAAGCAAGGAGGAGAGCTGCATTCCTAAGAAAGTCATGACCACCCGGCTCGAGCCTAAACTGTGACTCTATGCACAGACACCCATAGTCAAATCGTTCATAAAGACACCATCCTCTGCCGGGCGGTGGTGGTGCACGCCTGTAATCCCAGCACTTGGGAGGCAGAGGCAGGCGGATTTCTGAGTTCGAGGCCAGCTTGGTCTATAGAGTGAGTTCCAGGACCGTCAGGACTACACAGAGAAACCCTGTCTCAAAAAACCCAAAAAAAAAAAAAGACCCCATCGTCTGGACACTGGTGTTTTGGAGGTCAGGCCTTCCAAACACAGGCTTCCAGCCTTGAAGGTCCGAACCATAACAATGGAAAAGCGGTGCCGCATCTACTACTAGACTATTTGTTGAGGGCTGCCCCCTCAGCATTGCTGTGGCCAGTTTGTCTCATATGATTGTTGCAAGTCATTGACAAGGAAAAATACCTTGATGCAGTGCAAGATCATACTGATCACACACCCTGTTATGTTCTGTCTGAGGTTTGTTAATCTTAAGAAATTCCACAAAGCTTTACAGAGGACCCATCAAATTAAAGGTCAATACAAACCCTTATGTCAAAAATGGCCTGAGTGCTGTCCACCCGGCAGCACTTCCTGTACCTGAGTGTGAGTTCATTGTGGGCTTTGAGGTTTTAGCTTTTATAAGCTGAGAGGGAAAGATGTTCATCGCTATCTTTAGCTCACCGCTCCCCATCCCCCAGTTCTGAGATACAGCCTGGATCAATCAGTCTTAGGATGTGCATTCAATAAACCCTCCCTGTCTGACTGACATCAGTGTTTGTGTGGGGTTTGGGGCTATTCCTATACCCCAACAATATTAGCCAGCACTGTAAGAAATGAGCTATCAACTCATAGAAATACATGAAGGGTCCTAAGTCTGTATTGTGAAGTAAGCGAAGGCAAGACGGGACTGTCTGGACAGTTAAAGAGGGATTGCTGCCCTTGCAGGGGGGCACGGGTTTGGTTCCCAGCAATCACATGGTGGCTCACAACCATCTGCAAAGAGACCTGATGCCCTCTTCTGAAGTGTCTGAAGACAGCTACAGTGTACTTACACATAATAAATAAATAAATCTTTAAAAAATAATTTATAAGCCGGGCGGTGGTGGCGCATGCCTGTAATCCCAGCACTTGGGAGGCAGAGGCAGGTGGATTTCTGAGTTCGAGGCCAGCCTGGTCTACAAAGTGAGTTCCAGGACAGCCAGGGCTACACAGAGAAACCCTGTCTCAAAAAAAACAAAAAAACAAAAAAACAAAAAAATAATAATAATTTATAAAAACCAAAATCTTTTTTTTTTTTTTTTTTTGATTTTTTGAGTCAGGGTTTCTCTTTGTAGCTCTGGCTGTCCTGGAACTCACTCTGTAGACCAGGCTGGTCTCGAACTCAGAGATCCACCTGCCTCTGCCTCCCAAGTGCTGGGATTACAGGCATGAGCTACCACCGCCCGGCTAGCTCAGAGTTAGAGAAAGCAATCAGCTGACCTTCCTCCTCAGCTGATGTCTCAAAAGGAATAGGAAAGCTCTCCTTCTCCAAGCTGTCTGGAAACCCCGTCAAACTGAAAGTCCCTCCCGTCTACTTTCTGTGCATCTCTTATTCTTCCTCCCAACTTCCTCTTACTCTCTATGGTTTATTCCTATATTTACTCCATGTTAAGTGGTTGCTTGCTCTGCCTCTTGATCGATGGTTGACTTTATTTAATCCTTTGTTTGCCACAAACAGAAAACTCTTGGATTAAGAAGCGTGCTAGGGCTAAGCCACAAAACAACTAGAAACAGATTTTTCCAGTAAACAACACAATCTTTGGCTTCCCAGTGTGATCAAATATCCTGCATCAACACCGCACGTCAGCAGCACTGTGGGAACAGGCACTGCAACTGTCAGTGGCGTGAGTGAGTTTACATGAGTACTACCAAGGGGCGCAGGGGATGGTTGGGGATAATGGAACTTTTTTCTACCTGTGACGACTGTTCTTGGTTCTCAGTTTGACTACAATTAAAATCCAAAACTGTAGGCGCACAGCTGCAACGGGTTCTTTGCTTTATTTGAAGTGGGAAGATCCACTTCTAGCCTATATAAGAACATGAAAGAAGGAAGCTTTTGCTCTTTGCCTGCTCACCCTCCCTCCCACTGGCAAGTCCATTTCTCCACTGGCATTAGAGTCGACTTCTTCAGGATTCCTGCACATACTGAAGACCATCTAAGACATTTAGCCTCATGGAAGGAGCAAATACTGGAGTCTTGTGTAGGACCCGACCCTCAGTCAGTGGTACTTACCTCGAGATACCCCTGAGTGAGACACCAAGATGCAGATCGATGTAAAAGCAAGATGTTTATTTTTCCATAGCATCAGGGTCAACCTTTAATTAGGCCCTCAAGACAGGTTACTAAGAAGATGACCCCAATGACTATTAAAAGGAGTTTTTATACTTTTTAGTGGCACAGGTTACATCAGCAAGATTACAGTTCAAACTTATTGGCTAAGCATGTCAACCTTTAAATCTATATTGTCTAGCAAGCATGACATGCATTTGAACTCTACCTGGGACTTTCCAGAGGGTCAGGTAAGTATCAGTCAGACATTCTGAGAATTTTTTACTCAAAGATGTTCCTGTGGATGGAGAATGGAACTTGGCCTAGCTTTGACTCCAGGTAGGAGGAGGAAACTGTAAGGAGGGTGTGGGACTGGAAAAACCCTTAGGGTCTCTCACTTGGACCTTGTGTTTATAAGTAGCCATTGTTGGATTAACTGGGCCACAGCCTGCAAGTCATTGTACTACATTTCTTGTATAGGTAGAGATAGAAGATAGATAGACCGAGATGTGATAATGTCTTAGGGTGTGGTAGTTTGAATGGCCCCTAGAGACTCATAGTGGCACTATTGGAGGTGTGGCCTTATTGGAGGAAATGTGTCACTGGGTATGGAGTTGGAGTAGGTTTCAAGGTTTCAGAAACTCAAGCCAGGCCTAGTGGCTCATTGTCTCTTCCTGGTGTCAGTGGCTCTAGATGTAGAACTCTCAGCTACCTCTCCAGAGGTCTTCTATTGCTGTGAAGAGACACCATGTCCATAGCAACTTTTATAAAGTAAAATACTTAATTGGGGCTTGCTTACAGATCTGAGGTTTAGACCAGTGACATGAGTCTACAGGGGCCATTCAAACTACCACAGATAGAGAACCCTGATATGTTACCTATGATAGTATTGGTAATTATACACTGTATGAATCTGGTACAACTCACAGAACTGTGAACTGTAGTGAATTTGGGGGCTGGGGATACACTTCAGTGGTAAAGAGCATGTTCTATATTTATTGAATTCCATGAACCACAACAAGAAGAAAAAGAATACTTAACTTTATTGTATATAAATCAGTTCTGTATATGAGTACACTGTCGCTGTCCTCAGACACACCATAAGAGGGCAGCAGATCTCATTACAGATGGTTGTGAGCCACCATGTGGTTGCTGGGAATTGAACTCAGGATCTCTGGAAGAACAGTCAGTGCTCTTAACCGTTGAGCTATCTCTCCAGTCCCCTAAAAATCAAATCTTTAAAGGGAAAAAAAATTACAGGACATAGTAACCTATTCCTGTAATCTCCCAAGAAAGATTCCTATAAATTAGACCAGCCTTGTCTACAAAGTGAGACCCTGTCTTAAAAAATATTAAATTAAAAATGAATGACAATGACTGGGGAGATGAAAAAGTAGTTAAGGGCATTGGCTGCTCTTGGAGAGAACCCACATTCAACTCACCAATCATCTGTAACTCCAGTTTCCAGGAATCCAATGCCTTCTTCTGGCCTCTGTGGGCACCAGGCATGTGGTGCACATACCTACATGTAGACAAAACACACATGCACATAAAAAAAAAAAAACCTGAACTTTTTAAAATAAAGGATGACTTCAAAGACTGTTGAAACACAACAGAAAGCTCTGAAGTGACATCTCAGTCAGGTAAAAACCTTGCAAACAAGGGGAAGTCTGAGCCAGGCTCTCCATTATATCAAGAATCGCAAGGGCATTGCCCCACAGGACCCCCAAGAATCGCAAGGGCATTGCCCCACCGGACCCCCAGGAATCACAAGGGCAGTGCCCCATAGGACCCCCAAGAATCACAAGGGCAGTGCCACACAGGACCCCCAAGAATCACAAGGGCATTGCCCTCACAGGACCCCCAAGAATCGCAAGGGCATTGCCCTCACAGGACCCCCAAGAATCACAAGGGCATTGCCCCACCGGACCCCCAAGAATCACAAGGGCAGTGCCCCACAGGACCCCCAAGAATCGCAAGGGCAGTGCCCTCAGAAGTTACCCTCAGCAGCCTCGGAAGCACAGAGCAGAGAAAGGCTTACTTTGAAGAGATTTGCATGCATGACCTTGTCTCCTATAAAAGCAAATAAGACTCACAGAAGAACTGCAACATTCTTTAATTATATTATAAAAATAACCATTTTGCACCAAAAGCACAAGGACATTAAAAATTGAAAACAAACAAAACTTTAGATTCCCAAACCTCTATAAAAAGGAACTTAAAAAAAGAAATATTCACCTGCTAATAAAAACTATCTTTCGTTTTGTTTTTTTTTTGTTTTGTTTTTCTTTTGGTTTTTCAAGAGAGGGTTTCTCTGTATAGTCCTGCCTGTCCTGGAACTCACTCTGTAGATCAGGCTGGTCTCGGAACTCAGAAATCTACCTGTCTCTGCCTCCCAAGTGCTAGAATTAAAGGTGGGCACCACCACCACCTCCTGACTTTTTGTTTTGTTTTGTTTCTCTTTTTTTTTTTTTTCCCGAGACAGGGTTTCTCTGTGTAGCCCCGGCTGTCCTGGAACTCACTCTGTAGACCAGGCTGGCCTCCAATTCAGAAATCCGCCTGCCTCTATTTTTTTTTTTTTCTTCGAGATAGGGTTTTTCTGTGTAGTCCTGGCTGTCCTGGAACTCACTCTGTAGACCAGGCTGGCCTCGAACTCAGAAATCCACCTGCCTCTGCCTCCCAAGTGCTGGGATTACAGGCGTGTGCCACCACGCCCAGCTCTGTTTTTGTTTTTTAAAGCTATCTTTCATTTGAAAAGGAAGTGTGACTCAGAGGACAGAAACCTCAGAACCCAGAGAATGGAGCCAAAAATAACCATTCACAACCTTTAGCGGAAATCAAGGAACTGGCCCTGCTGGGTTTCTTGTAAACTATGATCAGTGGTAAGTGTGTGTATCCATCTCCTCCCACTTAGGGAGTGTCTCTAGGAGCTATGTTATGCCTGTTCTAATTATATATTGGGCTTTTCAAGTCAAGAATACTAAAGGGAGAGCAAGATGGCTCAGCTGCTAAAAGCGCTTTCCACACAAGCAATCTGAGTTCAGTGCTCAGAACCCAAGGTGGAAAGGTGGAAAGAGAGAACTCAGTTCCAACAGCTGTCCTCTGGTCTCCACACTGATGCTCAGATATGCCCACATTCACAGACACAGACACAGACACACACACACACACACACACACACACACACACACATGCACGCACACAGGCACACACACACAGACACATGCACGCACACACATACACACACACACACACAGACACACACACACAGACACATGCACGCATGCAGGCACACACACAAACATACACATCACACACACCACACATATAAACATACACACCACTCACACCACACACATTACATACACCACACACCAGAAAACACCACACACAGCACACACACAAACATACACACCACACATAGTACACACACAAACATACACACCACACATATTTTAGGCCCTTGGGGCTGTAGATAGCACAAGAAAAAAACATGTGAAAAGAGGTTAGCAGAAACTTTTGGGAAAGGAGTTTGGGATTAATATGGACAACCTTACAGGCTTAGGAGACACAAGACCAGGCTCATAATGCTAGAAATATCAAGACTCACTCAAGAGTGAGTTTCTTGCTGGGCAGTGGTAGCACACGCCTTTAATACCTGCACTTGGGAGGTAGAGGCAGGCAGATTTCTGAGTTTGAGGTCAGCATGGTCTACAGAGTGAGTTCCAGGGAAACCCTGTCTCAAAATACCAAAATAAATAAATAAATAAATAAACCCGAGTTTCTCAGGTTTTAAATGACTGTTTTGTTTGTTTATTTGGTTTTTCAACACAGGGTTTCTCTGTATTGCCCAGGCTGTCCTGAAACTCAGGCTATAGACCAGACTGGCCTTGAACTCAGAAATCCACCTGCCTTTGCCTCCCAAGTGCTAGAATCAAAGACATGCGCCATCACTGCCTTGTTATGACTGGTTTATTTTAAACATGCGTTTCAGTTTTGTGATGCATGTATCATCAGATGAATCATGGTATATTTCTTCTTCTTTTTTCTTTCTTTCTTTCTTTCTTTCTTTCTTTCTTTCTTTTTTTTTTTTCCGAGACAGGGTTTCTCTGTGTAGTTCTGGCTGTCCTGGAACTCACTCTGTAGACCAGGCTGGCCTCAAACTCAGAAATCCACCTGCCTCTGCCTCCCAAGTGCTGGGATTACAGGCATGCGCCACCACGCCCGACTGGTATATTTCACTACAAAGAAATTCTTAGCAACAAACTGAAGCCAACCCTCAAAAAATTACAACTGACTGCAGGGGAATTTTCCTGTCCCTCTGAAGGTGCTGTGGTCATATTCCAAATGTCTACCTGTTTCTTCTGTTTTCTGGTACTGGAAATCTAAACCAGGGCCTCCTGTGTGCTATGGTGCTAGACAGACTTTACACTACTGAGCAATATTCCAGGACTCTGTATCTTTTCCTTAAGGTCGTGGGATAACTGCATTTAAAATATTTATTGCAGGCTCTTTAGTTTCCCTGTACACTAGAACTGGCTTCCAAAGACAGGCAGACATCTCAGACGACTTTGGCTAGTATGTGGTAGGATTCTTGTTTTATGTTTTCATTTATTTAAACCATGTTAATTCATCACTCAGTGACCTCATACAATATATCTTTAGAAAAAGAATTTTAGACTTACTTATGTTTTTGTGCGTATGCCCGTGCGGCACATGTATGCCTGGTACTCTCAGAAGAGGGCACTGGATCCCCTCCGACTAGAATTATGGATGGTTGTGAGCTGCCATGAGTGTGTTGGGAATCGAGCCCAGGGCCTCTGCAAGAACTGCTAGTGCTCATAACCATTGAGCCATCTCTCCGGCCCCTACCCAATACATCTAATCAGATCCAACCAAAGATCCAACCTCCGTCCCATGTCTCTCTTCCTCTAAACTGTGTCCTCCCACTGGCATGTTCCCCTCCCTTAATTACTTACTTTAATATAATATTTATAAAATATATTTTGCATAGATTAATAGATTTCACATACATACCCCCCCCCAAAAAAAAGCAATCAAACTTTAAGCCACCAAATGAGAAAAGACACATACGTAACCATATGGAACACTTTATACACAGAAACCATGTTTTCTTTGTATTGTTTCAGTTTCTGTTCGTTTGATGCTAAAGTACACTCAGATGTGGGGCTTCTCGAGAGCTGGAGGGTGTGGTCGTCATTATAAAACGGGGTGGGGGGTTCTCTGAAGAAATACTGAAAAGTACTTAGGTCACCAAGGTCAGAAACTCCTGAGGTCCAGCACCAGCAAGTCCCTCCCGTACCACGGAAATAACCAACTAAAGACAAAGGCAGCCTCTGTATCCACTCCCAACACCCCTAGAGGCAAGAAGCAGGGCGGGAAGCATTAGCTTGACTCTGGAAGATGCGCCTTAAAGACAGAAGGGAAGGTGCAGTGATTCGCAACGAGGTCATTAAACATGTGCATGCAAGTCCCAACCGACTCTTTCCTGAGGTAAGGTAGTCCGAGGTGTTCCCCTCTTAGAAGTCCTAAGCGCAGGACCGGTTAGTAGGATTTTGCAATCCTGGAGGCGGGAGGTGCCTTTTGTTGCCATAGAACTCTGTCTTCAAAACAAAAAGAGTCAAAGAGCCCAATTTAAAAACAAAAACCCGTAGGAAAGCAAGATTGCACTGGTCGTGGATGAAGGAGCGAGACAGAAAAAGCCATTTAGAAACTTCTAAAAGGTCATTGAAGAAAACGTTTTTACTTATATCACAAGTTAAGGCAACACTGAACAGAAGAAAGTAAAGTGTCCCAAATGGACGGATTCTTAGCTGTAAAGAGAGTGTGGGTCTTCTGAGATGAGAACGGGAACTGTGACTTTTAGGAACCCAGAAAGAGCCCTCGTTTGGACATTTGAAGATTCATGGAATATGCTCTTTGAAATAATTTCCAGTGTGCGCCAGGTGGCATGCGCGTCCCATGCGTGGAAGAACCTGTTTTTTCTGATGGATCCGATGGGTTCATCTTACGTGTATGAGTTTATACCTGCACACCACATGTGTGCCTGCTACTCTCAAATGTGAGAGGGCACTGAACGCCCTGGAACTAGAGTTATGGATGGTTGTGAACTGCCACGAGCGTGTTGTGAACCAAATTCGCTCTTGCAAAGGAGTTTTGCAACCTTAGGAAATCTGATGCGTACCAAGCTCGACACCACGCACCACCACCACCACCACCTCTTCTGTGGCTTAACAGCCTTTCTTTCACTTCCATTTTAACTGCTGAAATAGACTTAACATACGGTACACTGTCACTGTCTACAGACACACCAGAAGAAGGCATCAGATCCCATTACAGATGGTTGTGAGCCACCATGTGGTTGCTGGGCATCGAACTCAGGATCTCTGAAAGAGCAGTGTTCTTAACCGCTGGCCATCTCTCCAGCCCCGAGGTACGATTTCACACATTAAAGATGCGCAGAGCTTTCCAAGAGGCCTGCGTGCTGCTGATACTCCCATGTTTGGTTTCTCTGCTAGGTGAGCCCGAAGAAGCGCAGGTCTTGAGCCTGTTTACTCTTCTGCAAAAAGACCTACGAGCATACTAACCTGAACACTTCCATCGCTCCGCCTCCTCCCCGCTCCCTCCGCCGCGGCGTTGCGCAGGCGCGGCGGGGCGTGCGCGGTTGCTAGGCGACGCGGCCGCTCCCGCGTGGTCTCCCTGCGGACGGCGCGAGCCCAGAGCGGAGCCGCGGCTAGTAGCGAAGCCAGCAGGTGCGGTGCTGGAGGCGACCCACCCGGCCAACCGCCGCCTCTGTGCCCGCGGGGCGAGCTCGCGATGGGAGGCGCAGCCCGCGAGCGCGGGAGGAAGGACGCGGCGCTGCCGGGGGCCGGGCTCCCGCCGCAGCAGCGGAGGTAACGGCGCCCGGCTTCGGAGCGGGAGGACTCCTTGCGGGGCTGGGCTGCCTGTCCATCAGCGCGGTGAGCGGGAAGGGCGGGGGAGGGCAGACGGGACGGCGGGGCCTCGGGAGAGCCGGGGCTGGGACCTGTGTGCAGGACCTGTGAACCGCGCCCTGTTGCTCTGAGTGTCTGCCGAGCCCGCCCTGCCCCGGGGGTGGAAGAGCAAGAGACCCGGGACCTTGTTCCCCATGCGCCGCCTGGCTTTGTGGGGGGTCACTTTTTCCTCCCCGCACCGATCCCTGGCTAAGGGAACCCAATCGGGACGTTCGCGTCTGGCTGTTGCTCTGCAGATGCGGTGCTGGTGTGTTTCGTCGTGCTATGTGGCAGAGGCCGGTCCCGTCAAAAAAAAATTGCCTTCTGTTACCGAAACATCCTGCCTGAACGTCAATATATATTTTTAGAAGATATTTTAATTTCTTTTGGGTTGTTTTTAAAGCCCTCTTTTATCCCTTTAACACTTCTGTTAAACTCCAGAAGTGATTGTTTTATAAGACAGATCTCAAAAGTGACTGAAAATAATAATCCAAGATATATATTTTTAAAGACAATGAAAAATGTTACCTTAGTCATGGTTGTGTTGGTAGTATATCATCTGAGATGACAACGTGAACCGGTGACGTGTGTGACCGGGAAATCCGTAGTCTTGGGAGCAGATACAATGCATTATTCAAGGCCATCTCGTGGACTTAGTAAGTCCTGCCCATTGTTTGTGTGCCTACACAGTGGAGGATCCACAGAATCATTCTGTACTCCTTTAGCATTAAACATCCCCATATACCAAGAAATTAAATGGGAACAGAAGAGAGATTTGGCACAATTTGTAACTTAAAGCATTGGGTAGGTTCCTGTTGGCTGCCTTGTTTCACTAGTTAGGTTAGCTGTAAATGGGTGCATATAATAATGACGAGAAGACAGCCCAAAAAGGTCTTCTGTTTCTTGCTAGTCTAAGTGTGAACGATCCTTTTCTTCCCTTTTACCTGCAAGCCTGCAAGCCTGTTCAGAGGGGAAAGGCAACACAGCCAGGTGTTGAGACTGGAGGACAGGTCTTAGACTTGGGTTCTAAAACAAACTCCTCTGATACGTTTGTTTATTTCTGCTTTTGAGTTTCCTATTCATTAGCCTTCATTTCCCAGAAATATTAATTGGTGGTCCCTCAGTTTTTGAACAACAACATTCAGAAACATTTGTTGTAACTATTTTGATTACTTATTATTTGTTTGTTAGTTAGAGACAGGATCTCTTTATTATGTAGCCCTGGCTGTCCTGGAACTCACTCTGTAGACCAAGCTGGCCTGAAACTCACAGAGATCCACCTGCCTCTGCCTCCTGAGTGAGGGGATTAAAGGAGTATGCCACCACACCAGCCTGTTGTTAACTATTTTCAAATTTGAATCTAGAAATATTTTTCCTTTCTTTAAAAAGAAAAAGGAAACTGATGTGTCGGTGCAGAGGTGGAGGCAGGTGGATCAGTAGGAGTTCAAGGCTGGTCTGCTCTACACAGCAAGTTCCAGGACAGCCAGGGCTATGTAAGAAACCCTGTCTCAAAAAAAAAAAAAAAAAAAAAAAAAAAAATTTTTTTAAATGGAAGAGAAAAACTGGGATCCTTCCCTTCCACTGCCCAGTGCCTGTCTTGTTTTTGTATAGCGTCAGAAAGGGTAAGAAACAGTTAAGTCCTGGGGTGTTTTGAAAATGCAAGCTCATTTTGTTTAGTTACTGACCAGTTTTTTATCTGTAACCATTTCTCCTAGGTTGGGGGATGGTGTCTACGATACCTTCATGATGATTGATGAAACCAAGTGCCCACCCTATTCAAACACACTTTGCAATCCCTCTGAAGCCCTTGTCTCCAGAAGGCTAAATGTAAGTAAGTAAAGGAAGTAATTCTTTCCTAAGATTGTCTTGAGGAGGAGGAAGGCAGCTTAACCCTCTGTATTATTGCTGTATGTGCAGTAGCTCTGTATTGCTGTTGTGGCTTGGCTTCTTTTGCTTTTGGGTTTTTTTTTTGGGGGGGGTCTTTTTTCTTTTTAATATATTGTTTTGACACAGAGTCTCAGTATGTAGGCCTGGCTGGCCTGGAATTCTGTATAGAGCATGCTAGATGTCTGTCTCCAGAGTGCTGGGCTTAAATGGGCATGTTACTATACCGTGTTGAGTTTGCTTTTGATTTCTTCTGACATGGCGAAAGCAGTTTCTGTGGTTTGAGTTCAGCTTGTAACAAGGAAAATAGCGTCAGAATTCACAGTCAGCTCAGTCTCCCCCCTCCCCCTACCCATAGTCCTGGCAGATCAGTATATGAAAGACAGCTTTTTTTTTTTTAAAAAAAAAAAAACAAAAAACAAAAAACAAACAAAAACCAACCTCATAAATTAAGTTTAAACGATAAGCCTGGGTTTCTCTGTGTAGCCCTGGCTGTCCTGGAACTCACTCTGTAGACCAGGCTGGCGGTGAACTCAAGGTGCTGGGTCAAAGGCGTGCACAGCCACTGGCCACTTGTCCAGCTTGGGTTTCGATGCCTTCAGATCCTTTGTGAACTCCAGGCCCTTAGCTGTTTTGTTTAAGGTAATAATGAAATGAATTCACAGCCCACGGGCATATGTAGAGTAGTAGAGCAGGATTTGGACAAGTCCCAAGGCCAGGAGCCTCTGTCTGTGACTTGAAAATGTGCTACAGTGTGTCTTGCGGTGAAGCTTCTGACTTCCTGAAGGAACCGGCTTTGTACTTTTCCCTCTGGTGGCTCCTCTTACAACCTACATTTGTTGCTTTGTTCCTTTCTTATTTTACTCTGTAATTTAAAAATAATACATTTATTTGTGCATGTTTTGTAGTGTGTGTGTGTGTGTGTGTGTGTGTGTGTGTATGTATGTGTCCGGACTTAGTGGCAAGCACCTTTATCTGCAGAGCCATCTTGTTAGCTTGTAATCGTTTCTAGTTCTTGCCTAGGTTTTACCACTTCCGAGGCTAATAATATTTACAAGCTTGGTCTAAATATGTTTGGAAGTCTGGTCACCCTATTTTTAATCTCTTCTGGAGCGCAGTGGGGGTTTCTTTCTACCCCTGTGAGTTTATTTCTGTGGTCTCTGAACACCTCAGAGAAATCCAGGGCCCTCTCTGTGGTGACCATGGTATTTCCTGGCTCCCTGCTATCAGTCAATGCAACACTGCTTTGAAAACCTCCTGCAGTTGGGCATCAGGCACAAATCTCAGTTAACTTTAGGTCAGAGTTGATCCGTGCTGATCTCTATCCTGTACGTCTTTCGAATTATATGTCAGGATCAAATGAGTTTCTCACTGCATGTTGTTTAGCGTGACAGTTATGGAGAAGCCGTAAGATGTTAGATTCTAATCCAACATGTCATTGCAAGGTGTTTTTTTTTTTTTAAACCCTTTCCACTTTTACTGTGTGTGTGTGTGTGTGTGTGTGTGTGTGTGTGTGTGTGTAGAGAGAGATATTGATGCATGCTCGTCCGTCTTATTCTTTGGTCTCTAGATCAGGAGCCCTCACACATGACCGGCCTTGCTAGCCAGCTTGTTCTATTGGCCTTCTGAAGCTGGAATTAGAGGCAGGCTCTGTGCCCACCCAGTGCTGACACGAGTCCACTTTAACCTCTGCCCCGTCTCCTCAGCCTCTGTTATTTGCAAACTCGGCTGGAGAAGTGCTTTTTTGACCCCGTGGGAGCACTTAGAATCCCCGGTGCTGTGATTCCATTCGGAGTGTCCATTAGTCCGGGTGCAGCCTCAGAGTCCACCTCAGAGCTTCACCAGGTGCTTTCACAGGCTCCTCTAATCTGTCAGTCATCCCCCTAAAGGCTTTTATTGGACCAAGTTCTTTGTTGCAGAGATTTAAGCTCCAGCTGGTAGAAGGTAGGAGTTTTTTGTTTTGGCGGCGTTGGGTGGGGATTGAACCCGGGACCTCATGCGTGGTAGGCACATACTCTACCGACTGAGGCGCATCCTCTGCTCCCAAGGGTAGGTTTTCATATCTGGATTGGGAGATTATTCATTCCGAATTTTCCAACAGGATTTTTGTAAGACTCAACTAACACAGCACATTTTATTTAAAACCCAGTATGCTCTCTACGTTAAAGGTACACATGAAACCTTTTTAAGAAATAAAACATGATATTCCTGCCTGAGCTGTCTTTTGTACACAGTTACATGGTTAACCAAATGCTTGGTTGAGTCCACTGTATAGCTTTCGTTTTTTGTTGGTTTTTGTTTGTTCATTGTTGCTGTGTTTTGAGACAGGGTTTCTCTGTGTAGCCCTGGCTCTCCTGCAACTTGCTCTGTAGACCAGGCTGGCCTCTGCCTCAGAGATCTGCCTGCCTCTGTTTCCAGAGTGCTAGGATTAAAGGTGCGAACCACCAGCACCTGGCTTATATACCTTTCTGATTATCATGATTATAATCCTAGGCTAGAAATATATAGTATTTTATAACTACTAATATCTTATATACAAATACCCTTTGTAATAAGGTTTCTATTTCTGTGAAGAGACAATGTGACCAAGGCAAGAGTTATGAAAGAAAACATTTAATTTGTGCTGGCTTACAGTTTCAGAGGTCTAGTTCTTTATCATGGAGGGAAAGACTGGAGCATGCAGACAGTCATTGTTTTATTTAAAAAAAAAAAAAAAAGAAGCCAGGTTCATCTAAAGTTCTGAAAAAGTAGCTGAGAGTTCTACATCTGGATCCAGAGGCGGCAGGAAGGAGGAGTGGCCTGAGAGCCCATCCCCCAGTGACACACTTCCTCCAACAAGGCCACACCTCCTGATAGTGCCACTCCCCTTGGGCTGATAGGGACCGATTTTTTTCATTCAAACCACCACAACTGTAGATTGAGGGAAATGGGAAAGAATAGTTTATTATAGCACAGGACACTTGGTATATAATTGACTTGTATAAGGATTTGAGAAAGGGAATCATGATCAGGAAAGATTCCCTGTGTGGAACACAATCCTTGAGGGGGTTTCCCCGGTTTGCTGGAGATCTGAACTTTGATGATCTATAGTGAAACACATCTGCACTATCCACTGTCCTGGAAGCCACACTTCAGGAAGGACAGGGTGATGAGAGTCCAGCAGACGCAGGTCGGAGGAGAGGACAAAACGGGGATGGTGCCTACAGAATTGCGGTGCAAGGACAGGACAGCCCTGGTTACATTTCCAGGGACTTTATAAAACCTGGGCATGCCCTGTGGAATTCTGGGTAGTGTGGAGGATTTAGTTTGCAGAGAGTGCAAACTAAGGCTTGTCGGAAAGAAAAGCCAGGAGTCGGGAGATCCTAGTGACATTCTTAGTTCTGTTAGAGTAATGCTATGGACATGAGACCTCTGCTCAATACTTGTTGTTAGTCATGGACCAAGCCTGAGACCTTTTTATCACACACAGAAGTGAAGGCCTTCAGGGTTAATGCAGCCTTTACCAGGTAGAGAAGTCTCCAGGGGCAGACAGAGGACCACAGATAATGTTCCGCCACTGAGATGATAACACCTAGGGAGGCATTCTATTGCACTAAAGCAGTGAATTTATGGTAAAGCTTGAAAACTCTAGAAAGATAACATTAAATTGAAGAACAAACAGACACAGTGGCCTTTATGTGAGGGAGGAAGCGGGCTAGGTATTTCCATGCAAAAACTTATTGCTGGACCCTTCTTTGGCTAGAAACTTGACTGATATTCAGTTAAAAGGGCCTTTGAGGGCTGGAGAGATGGCTCAGCAGTTAAGATCCCTGACTGCTCTTCCGGAGGTCCTGAGTTCAAATCCGAGCAACCACATGGTGGCTCACAACCATCTTTAATGAGATCTGGTGCCCACTTCTGGTGTGTCTGAAGACAGACAGCTACAGTATACTCACATATAATCTATTTATTGGATTTTCTTCTCAGAGCAAGAAGAAAAAAGAAAGGGGCTTTAATATGAGTGGAGCCGCCCGCCACAGGAGGAATAGAAAATCCACAGGGGGGAAGGGAGAGAGAGTATAGGGGCTTACGTGGTCACATTGTGAGAATTTTACATCGTGGTAGCCAGTGTTTTTGCATACGTTTTATAGTTTGTGAGAGTCTCCTGACTTGAATATCGTTATAGACAACCACAACGCGCTGCAACTAGGTATTATCCACATTTTATACTCGAAGAAACAAAAGTTATGAAAAGTTCAAGTGATGGTCCCAGGTCCTAGAGCTTTAAGTAGCATGGTCGGCCCAGCACAGCCCTTCTGACTTGTATATCTGTACAATGCATTCCAAAGAGTTTAGCAGTAAATATTTAGGTGTATTAAAATTATACCTACAGTATGATTTAAGGAAGAATGACTAAGTTGCATATAGATACTCATTTTTGGTACATAAATCTAACTAAAGCCAAGCCATTATTTTTTGCCTAGCTTAGCCTTATAGGTAAAGTTCTTAAGAGTACTTGATTTTTAGTACCGGGGCTATATAGTGAACAGTAGGTATTCTGGTGAGTATTGGGTTGACAGATGGGAGCAAGGACAGAACTCATTTCTGGTCTATCTTTCTGTCTGTCTGTTTGTCTGTCTGTCTGCTGTCTTCCTTCCTTCCTTCCTTCCTTTTTTTGACACAGGGTTTCCTTGGGTGAGCCTGGCTGTCCTGGAACTAACTCTGTAGACCAGGCTGGCCTCAAACTTTAAGAGATCTGCCTGCCTCTGCCTCCTGAGTGCTGGAGTAAATAAAAGGCGTGCACCACCAATAGCCAGCAGCTACATTTCTGGTTTTTCATTTCTAAACGTGAGCTGGCTCTGTGGGTAAATGCTCTTCCTACCAAGCCTGAGTTCAGTCCCTGGGAGCCATACGGTCTAGGGAGAAAACTGGAAAGCTCTTCTCAGACCTCTGCATGTCAGGGTGCATGGTCTCTTCCCTTCAAGAAATACTAAGTATCATCAAAGTATGAGACTAGTTAGCATGATGCTACAGAGAGAAGGCTGAAATCGGGGCTTGAAGGCATATAGGACGTGAATGGATCTGGGAGAGAGTAAAGGAGCCTGTCTTAGTTAGGGTTTTTTTTTTGGTTTTTCGAGACAGGGTTTCTCTGTGTAGCTCTGGCTGTCCTGGAACTCACTCTGTAGACCAGGCTGGCCTCGAACTCAGAAATCCGCCTGCCTCTGCCTCCCTTAGTTAGGGTTTTATTGCTGTGAACAGACACTATGACCAAGGCAACTCTTATAAAGGACAACGTTTAACTGGAGCTGGCTTACAGGTTCAAAGATTCAGTCCATTATCATCAAGGTGGGAGCATGGCAGTGTCCAGGCAGACATGGTGCTGGAGGAGCTGAGAGTTGTACGTCTTGATCCGAGGGGAACAGGAGGGGACTGTGTACCACACTGGGATACCTTGAGCATAAGAGTCCTCAAAGCCCGCCCCCACTGTAACTCACTTCTTCCAACAAGGCCACACCTCCTAATAGTGCCCCACGCTGTGGGCCAAGCATTCAAACACATGAGTCTGTAGGGAAGGTTCCTATTAAACCACCACATGCCTGCCTATGTGCATTTCAGAAGAGGAGGATCTCACATGTCCTGCTCTGCTCTTCTCCTCCATGTTTCTTTGAGAAAGAAACTGTCACTAAATCTGGGGCTAGTCGGACTGTCTGTGTGTGTCCCCCATAGCCCTGGGGCCACAGGCACATGGGTAGCTCTTTATATAGGTGCTAAGATCTAAACTCAGTTGTTACCTCATTGTTACCACTGAGCCATCGCTCCAGTCCCCTGTTTAGGTCTTTTAACTCAGAGAGAAGCCCCTTCCACCTTCCTCCTGTTTCTAGTGCCATTAACTGTGCGCCCTCTCCTCTCACAGATTTCCACTGAGCCATTCACGAGGGGCCACTCTCAGCACTTTGTGAACGGAAGTGAGATGAAGGTGGAACAGCTGTTTCAGGAATTTGGCAGCAGAAGATCCAATACTCTCCAGTCAGATGGCATCAGCAACTCTGAAAAGTCCTCTCCTGCTTCTCAGGGGAAAAGTTCAGAAAGCCTGAATACGGTGAAATGCAGCCTGTCGTCCCGATCATCATCTAAGGTGCTGCCGCTGACGCCCGAGCAAGCCCTGAAGCAGTATAAACACCACCTCACTGCCTACGAGAAGATGGAGATCACCAGCTACCCAGAAATCTACTTTGTGGGTCCAAATGCCAAGAAGCGACAAGGGGTTATCGGTGGTCCCAATAACGGGGGGTATGACGATGCTGATGGGGCCTATATTCACGTGCCTCGGGACCACCTGGCCTACCGCTACGAGGTGCTGAAAATTATCGGAAAGGGGAGTTTTGGACAGGTGGCCCGGGTCTATGATCACAAACTTCGGCAGTACGTGGCCCTGAAAATGGTGCGCAATGAGAAACGCTTTCATCGCCAGGCAGCGGAGGAGATCCGGATTTTGGAGCATCTCAAAAAGCAAGACAAAACTGGCAGCATGAATGTTATCCACATGCTAGAAAGTTTCACCTTCCGGAACCACGTGTGCATGGCCTTTGAACTGCTGAGCATAGACCTGTATGAACTCATTAAAAAAAACAAGTTCCAGGGTTTCAGCGTCCAGTTGGTCCGAAAGTTCGCCCAGTCCATCCTGCAGTCCCTGGATGCTCTTCACAAAAATAAGATCATTCACTGTGACCTGAAGCCAGAAAACATTCTCCTGAAACATCATGGCCGAAGTGCCACCAAGGTCATCGACTTTGGGTCCAGCTGCTTCGAGTATCAGAAGCTTTACACGTACATCCAGTCCCGTTTCTACCGAGCCCCAGAGATCATCCTGGGGTGCCGCTACAGCACGCCCATTGACATCTGGAGCTTTGGTTGCATCCTAGCCGAACTCTTGACAGGACAGCCCCTGTTCCCCGGGGAGGATGAAGGGGACCAGTTGGCCTGCATGATAGAGTTGCTAGGGATGCCACCACAGAAACTCCTGGAGCAGTCCAAACGTGCCAAGTACTTTATCAACTCCAAAGGCTTGCCTCGCTACTGCTCCGTAACGACCCAGACGGACGGGAGGGTGGTGCTTCTCGGAGGTCGCTCGCGCAGGGGTAAAAAGCGAGGCCCGCCAGGCAGCAAAGACTGGGCAACCGCACTGAAGGGGTGTGACGACTACTTGTTCATAGAGTTTCTGAAACGATGCCTTCAGTGGGACCCCTCTGCCCGCCTCACCCCAGCGCAAGCGTTAAGACATCCGTGGATTAGTAAGTCCACGCCCAGACCTCTCACCATGGACAAGGTGTCAGGGAAACGGGTGGTTAATCCTACGAATTCGTTCCAGGGACTGGGTTCCAAGCTGCCTCCAGTCGTTGGAATAGCCAGTAAGCTCAAAGCTAACCTCATGTCCGAAACCAGTGGGAGTATACCTCTGTGCAGTGTATTGCCAAAGCTGATTAGCTAATGGACCACTCAGAGACTCATACATTTTAAATTACCTTGCAAACACGCAAATGGAAATAATAATAATAATAATTGAAGCCCATTCACTGATGGATTTGTTTTTGTTAGACTTTTTTAACAAGGCAGAACATTTTTATATGACTATAAAAGAACGCTTCAAGGGCTAATGTCTAGCCAGCTTGTATTGGCCATCTGGAGTATGCATTAAATGACTTTTTAATAGGTCAGCGCATAGTCGTCATTCTCGCCAGAGGTGCTCCAACCCACGTATTACACTCTTGGTTTAAATCTCAAGATAGAAGATATTTTTATTATGTTTTTAGTTTTTGTTTTGTTTTTTTTTTTTTAATGTACATTGGTGGTTTGCGTGTATGCCTGTGTGTTAGGCCGTATTAGGGTGTCAGATCTTGGAGTTACAGGCAGATGTGGGTGCTGGGAATTGAACCTGTGTCCTCTGGAAGGGCACTCAGAGCTCTTAACCACCGAGCCATCTCTCCAGGTGCTAGGTAGAAGATATTCTAAAAAATATGAGCTATTTCCCTCCTCACCTCCCTTAACATCGATTCTGGAGGGTATTGGGCTGTGGGAGGCATGGATGTAAGGCAAAGCCAGAAGTCTTTTTTTTTTTTTTTGAGACAGGGTTTCTCTGTATAGCCCTGGCTGTCCTGGAACTTACTCTGTAGACCAGGCTGGCCTCGAACTCAGAAATCCGCCTGCCTCCGCCTCCCAAGTGCTGGGATTACAGGCGTGCGCCACCACCGCCCGGCTCAGAAGTCTTAATCTTAACCCCAGCAAGCAATTCTGTGGGCTCATTCTAGGTGGGAAGACTCATGGAGGAATATGGGGAGCTGTTTGGCACCTGGCACCTGCCGCTGTGGGTCAGGTTTTAGTTCTCTGGTTTCTGTGTTTAGGTCATAGTGCTTTATGGTTCCGTCTTTTATTATTTTGCCTCTGATTTATAGCCTGGGAACGCAGTGGTTTACAGATCTTACACTTTACCAGATATCCCTGTAGTTAATGCTCTGTTCTCATAATTTCCCCCCAAAAGCCAGTGTGTTAAAGGCTCGCTCCCCGGCACTGTGGGGAAGCGCTGGGGTCTCCTAAGCCGTGGGTCTCATGGATGTTGGGCTGTTCATTGTGAATGTGCTTTTAATGAGGACCATGGGGTCCTTAGTCTCATTCTCTTCTTTTAACTGCTGGCCATCAAGTGAAGGACTTTGCTGTAGGATACCACAGGCTTAGGCCAGCAGTGCTCTCCCGCCAACGGACTGAACCGTCTGAACACGGTAAAGCTTTCCTTATATACGTTCATTACATTGGGTATTTGCTCACAGTAATAAAGAGCCAACCCAAGCTAACGCATGCACCCCTCATTGGCCAACTCAAAAGAAGCTAACTTTATGTCACAAATGACCCAGGGCATCAAAGGTAGCGTCAGCATGAAAACCACTGTCCTTTTCTTGGTCATCAGTGGCCAGACTACTAACTGCATTGACTGGACTTTATGAAGGTTGGTCGCCGTCGGGTAACCTCCCAGCAAATTAAATGCCACTTGCTCCTTAATGTCCCACACTTATGCTCTGAACTTCCCACCCATCTCTGGATTCCTAGCGAACCCCCATTATATGAAGAAAAGCGCCTAAAAGTCCAGAAATACAATCATCTATTTTCCCAACCAAGTTCTCTTCAGCAGAGACCGAAGAGCACTCTCTCTCTGAGACTGAAAGTTAAGCAACAAAAGCCGGCAGGCAGGCAGGGCCTGTGTCTCACTGGAAGGGTGCAGAGGGCACAGGAGCTGAGGAACCCACAGCAGCTGTTTGTGTTTTAGTTTTTCCATCTCCTCTGTGAGACGTGTCTGACTTCCGTGGGAACAGACACGTCTGACTGCCGTGGGCACTGTGAAGAGTCATTCCCAGCCTGTGGGTCTCAACCCCATTGTGGGTCAAGCTACTCTCACGGAGGTCACATATCAGAGATCCTGCTATGTCAGGTGTTTACAATTCATAACAGTAGCAAAATTAGTTATGAAGCAGCAACTTAAATTTGTGGTTGGGGGGGTTACCTCAATTGTGAGGAACTGTATTTAGGGGGGTCGCAGCTCTAGGAAGGTTGAGAGCCACTGCCTGAGAGCGAAGAATCACTGTCTTGCCCAGTGACCTAGTTCAGGGTTTCCTCTTCCCAGCACCAAGGCCAGAGGCAGGACATGCCCAGGCAGGCCAAGGCCACTTAAAAGAAGGAAGGTTTTGTACTTTGGGTACTAGATGACTCAAACTTTACTCTTGGGTTTACAGAAGGCAGTCCACAGCTCCTGGTAACTCCAGCTAGGTTCTCTGACTTGCTGGAGAGACTCGGCCCCCGTGTTATCTCCACAGCACACGCGGAGGTGGTTTTGCCTGTCCTTATCGGTGTGGAAGACCTGCTATCCGCAGCAGGCAGTTGGAAGGGTCATTACCATAAGTGACACTTTGGTTTTTGATGTTTGTTGGCGTGAGCAATCCTTGCCAAGCCGGCACCGTCTGGACTGTAGAAAGGGGACCGGTGGAGACTGTCACAAGCTTCTCCCGCGGGATGAGTGGCCCGTGAGCTACTTGAAGCTGGGCTGAGTGGAAGGTTGTAGACGGGACCCATCCATTATGAAAGCGTTACAAAGCTTGGAAAAGGTGAATGGATACATTTCTGTCTAAACTTGGCAGCCGGGAACACGACCGCATGACGCACAGCACAGTCACTGGCTTTGGCCAGCCTACCTCCTGCAGTGACTCAGGTTTGGGGAAAGTAGGCTGTTTTTTTTAAAACCCAGAACTGGCTGTGCCAATGAGTCTGAGATGGTTTGCAGGTGTTTTTTAGAAGCTGTTACTCTGCCCTCAGAGCGGGGAGGGACGTGCATCGCCCGATAGCTCTCTGGCAATTTTCGTTACAGCCATTTCAGCGAAACAGATCAAGTTGGTTGCCCTGAGGATTTCTTTTTTTTTTTGGTTTTTTGAGACAGGGTTTCTCTGTGTAGCCCTGGCTGTCCTGGAACTCACTCTGTAGACCAGGCTGGCCTCGAACTCAGAAATCCACCTGCCTCTGCCTCCCAAGTGCTGGGATTACAGGCGTGCGCCACCACGCCCGGCTGCCCTGAGGATTTCTAAACTGACAAAACCCAATTCGATCCCCAAATTGTAATCAACATAGTAAAAGAGTTTAGCCGGGATTTTTGCTTTGTTGTTGCTGACTTTTTTTTCCCCCTCTCCACACGGAGAGTTAGCTGATTCACCTAGTGCTTGATGATCTGCTTACACTCTCATACTCTATCATGATTCGTCTGCAGCGTGCGTGTGAGCTGCAGGTGGCAGGGGTGTCCCGACCATGTACAGACCGTACATACTCCTCTTCCTCCAGGACTGGACTCACTTCTCCTAATTTCAGATATACCCTCTGCCGTCTTCTTCAAGGGACAGAGTAATCAGATATAAGAGTTACAGGAAGACACTTTCTTTTGGTAGGCAGAGTTAGCTTGGTAATAATAAAAAGGAAAACACAAAGCCAGGTGGAGCAGGCCTCTAATCTCACCACTCGGGAGTCAGAAGCAGGTGGATCTCTTGAGTTTGAGGCCAGCCAGGTCTATAGAGTGAGTTCCAGGGCTACACGGTGAAATCCTGTCAACAAACAAACAAACAAACAAAAACCCCAAGGGTAGAATATAGTTTGCTGGGTGGTGGTGGCACATGCCTTCAATTCCAGCACTCAGGAGGCAGAGGTAGGTAGATCTCTGAGTTTGAGCCATCAGACAGACCCTGAATTGTTCTGTATTGGTTATCTGATGCCATTAACACAGAAGGTAGGAAGGTGACTTCCACAGTGCCCCCAATATGCTTTAAAGATAAGTGCACAGACCTTTCAAGCAGGCAGAATGGTCAGGTCATGTCTTCTCAGCCTCCACAGAAAGTTTGTAGATGGCTCTATCTCACACCGTATACAGGGTAAGCACAGACAGACAAGGCAGAGAAACCTGGGTTTGCCTAAGTACAGATAAAGAGCCACAGATAGCACGCCAAGAAGAGCTGTGCCTTGCCCGTGATCTGCCTCTGACTTTTCAAAAGTACCTTCCAAATCCTCATTTCAACCCATCCCTCTTGGGACCTCACACTTCCTGGAGCCCAGGAATTTTAACAGTCTCTCCTGCTCCCGCCCCACTTGATTAGGGGCAACCCTTTCTTGGTGTCTGTTATCATTGATAACAGTGTTGCATCACAGTGAACTCATCATCGGAGACTTAAAAGCTCTGTGGTCCCTGAGATTCAACCTCCCAACCTCCGCCTCTGAGATGAGCCAGAGCAAAAATAGACCATCTAGAGCAACGGTTCTCAACCTGTGGTTCGGGTCCTCTTGGGGTAGAAGACCCCTTTCACAGGGGGCTCAGACACTCTGCATATCAGATACCTAACCGCCGTGGTTCTCAGCCTTCTAAGGGTTTGACGCTTTAATACAGCTCTTCGTGTTGTGCTACCCCCAACCATAAAATTGTTTCCATTGCTGCTTCATAACTGCAATTTTGCTATTGTTCCGAATCACAGTGTAAATACCCGACATGCAAGCCCTGCGAAGGGCATTGTGACCCACTGGTCTGGAGGAAAGTGTCGAGCTTTCCTAGAGCTTCTTACAGCTCACTCACTGCTAAGCCAGCCTTCCTGTGTGGAAGAGACTTAGAAATATGTCCACACCCTTTACCAGCATTCAGATAGAAGGCGGAGAAGTCATAAAGGAGGCCAAATGGCATCTGTCAAGACTTGGCCTCTGAAGTGTTCAGTTTGAGTCCTTTGTTGTAGTATTCTTCCATTGTTCATTGGACCCCGCTGAGTGCCTTTGGCAAGTGCAGCCTGGACCAGTGACTCATCCTTGTCTCCGTCCAGGTGGCTCTCTTTTCTTTTTCTTTCTTTCTTTCTTTTTTTTAATTTGAGGTAGTGGTGGCGGTTGTTTAATATAAAAATGACTTGCTTTGAGAATTTTCTAGCACCTCATAATTGTTTCAAAGCCCACACAGTACAGACATACTCTCGAGTGTGCTATGGGGCCCGGGAGGGAGGAGGGTGGGGAGAACCAGTCACGCTGGATTACTGGGGCTGTGTCAGGTACAGCCTCTGTCGTGTGGAAACGGGAACAGAGTTCGTGGATGACCAGCTCTTGGGGAATCCCTGATTGTCAGTTGATTTGGAACCATCTCACAGTCCAAGCTTAGTGGCCTGACAGATAGCTCCGGGAAAGCAGTTTGTTTGAGGCTCTGGCTCGGTTTCTCAAAGCCTTGAACAAATGGCGGGGGGGGGGGGGGTAGGGGGGGTCTGTCAGGGGACTGACAGCCTCAGCCCTGATCTGGTCCTGAGCCGCACTGCTGTCCTGGCAGCAGAGCTAACCGGGTCATGAACTGAGAGACTGCTATCCCCTGCCCTCGAATTGTCCCTCGGCCTTCTTCCTTATCAGAGCCTGGCCCCGCTGGATGTGGGGCTGCGGCTGACTGTGAAGAGAAACAGACTGGGCGCATGCCTTTAATCTCTGCAGTCCGTCTGAGTTTGAGGCCAGGCTGGTCTCCAGGCTGAGTTCCAGGACAGGCAGAGCTATACAGAGAAACCCTGTCAAAAGAAACAAACAACAAAACCAACAACATCAAAACAAAACAGAAACGTAACCAATGGCTACCTTCTAAAAGTGTGTGTGTGTGTGTGTGTGTGTGTGTGTGTGTGTGCGCGCGCGCGCGCTTGCGCAGGGCAAGCAGTCACACAGCACAGTGCACCAGGCAGTCTGTGCTGTTCTGCAGTGCACCTATTCCGGGCCTGCTCACCCAGGACCATCCCGTTTCTGCCCTCTGTCTCACTGTAAAGATGGGCCGCAGATGACCTATCGAACCTGCCACTGATGTGGTGGAGGCTTGCATAGCAAGGACATCCACCTGCTGAGCCACCCCCACCCCCATTCTTTCACCATCAAAAGCCTATGAGGCCCGAGGGAATGATGAGGGCCACAAGCCCTTTTACTTGTTTGTCTGTCTAGGAAGGGCTGCATTAGTTCAGACGTGCAAAAACCCAAAGTGACTGCCGTGAGGCCACACTGCCCTTGACCTTTCCGCAGCATGAAGATGGCTGTCACTTGCCTGGACTGCAGGGGCCACCCAGCTCTGCCCTTAGATGCTGGTGATGAGCAGAGACGGGACACTGGGAGAATTTTCGTCCATCCCTAGGTCAGAACATTGGTCCCAAGCCAAATCGCATCTCTCCTGAAGCAGGTCCATTCTGGCCTCTGCTGATGGAGCTGCCTTTCACCAGTGACTGGGGACGCTGCCGGCGAAGTTTACGTTTGTTCCACCCTGTCAGACGCGACGGGCGGATGTATGGGGCAGGTTCAGAAACCGCAGCCCTGAGATCGTTCCCTGTAGGTATGAGCAGGTGCCCGCTCCTGGATCTGATTCTAATCTCGTCAAACGCTCTCCTCCCTTAAGAACCCATTTCTTCTCTTTGGAAGCCAAAGAAACCATCATCTGTAAATATCAAAGAGATGCCCAGGCAACATTACTCTGGGGGAAGAAGGCATCAGCCTTGAGAACAGACTCCTCACAGGAGCTCCCCTTCCAGACCCTCCTCCTGCAGGGATAACCGGATCACTCACTCCACCCCTCCAGCCCTTTTCAAGCCTTACCTGGTCTGAGGCAGCTGTAAGGACTACAGTCAGGACTTGCGGGAGTGCTTGGGCTCCGGAAGGCTCCCCCACCTCAACCTCTCTCCCTGTACTTCCCACGCTCGCTCTCTAGGGGGCGCTAAGCCCCACTCCTGACTCTCTTCCACCTTCTTTTTTCTAGTGTTTTTAGCATGCTAGACACAGTACTGGGTCTATTAAAGCGTGATGTAACACAGCCAAACAGGTAAATAATGAGACGCAATGGTATATAAGGTGACAGACATAGGCTGGGTCCCCTCCCCCACCTCAGATAAAGGTCAAGGGGGTTGGTGGGAATGGAGGTTGGTGGGAATGAGGTAACCATCCGTGACCATTTATTTTGTAATTTGTTTCCCTTATCCCTGCCCCCTTGAACCCACAAGCCTGGTGACGGAATCAGATCACTGGAGCCCGCACAGGAGGAGAGAACTGACACAAGTCCTCTCACCTCCACATGGGTGCAGTAGGTTGTGTGCCATGACACACGCATACCTAAATACAGGCAAAAAACCGGAAAAGAATATAAATCTATGTAAATATATGCAAATATATTCATATATAATGACTTTCCCCGGGGAATGGCGGTACATCTGTAAATGCCAGAGGCAGGTAGATCTCTGTGAGTTCAAGGCCAGCTTGGTCTACATAGCAAATACCAGGACAGCCAGGGCTACATAGCCCCTTTCTCAAAAACACATACATACATACATACATACATACATACATACAAAAGGATGCTTTTTCCAACTTAAAAGAAAAATGATAGAGGCCGGGCAGTGGTGGCGAACGCCTATTAATCCCAGCACTTGGGAGGCAGAGGCAGGCGGATTTCTGAGTTCGAGGCCAGCCTGGTCTACAGAGTGAGTTCCAGGACAGCCAGGGCTACACAGAGAAACCCTGTCTCGAAAAAACAAAAACAAAAAAAAAAAAAAGAAAAGAAAACCAAAAAACAAAAACAAAACAAAACAAAACAAAAATGATAGAGAGCCAGACTCCCTGAGGCTTGCTCCCCTCACTGAAGGGTTCCCCCCTTCCCCGACTCCCCACTCCCCCACCCCCCATCCCCCCTATTCCTCCCCTCTTAGCAGTCCTCCTTCCATACTTAGCTGCTAACATCGTTTTATTGTTTACACACGGGGTTAGGGTCAAAGGCTGAGGCTAGGAAGTTGAGCAGTGCGTAGCTGGGGCTTAAATGGGGAGAGAAGCCCCGCCATACCAGTTGTTTTGGGGAGAAGCCAGCAGGACATGATAGCACCGTGTGTCCTGCCTAGAGGCCAGCTCCGAGGGAGGAGGCTGGTTAAAGAAAGTTCGGGGTGGGGGAGTGCTGAAGAGATGGCTTGGTGATTAAGAGCACTGACTGCTCTTCTGAAGGTCCTGAGTTCAAATCCCAGCCACCGCATGGTGGCTCACAACCATCCATAATGAGATCTGACGCCCTCTTCTGGAATGTCTGAAGATGCCTATAGTGTACTTACATATAATAAATAAATAAATAAATCTCTGCTGGACAGTGGTGGCGCACGCCTTTAATCCCAGCACTTGGGAGGCAGAGGTAGACGGATTTCTGAGTTTGAGGCCAGTCTCTACAGAGTGAGTTCCGGGACAGCCAGGGGTACACAGAGAAACCCTGTCTCGAAAAAATCAAAAAGGAGGAGAAGGAAGAGGAAGGAGGAGGAGGAGGAGGAGGAGGAAGAGGAGGAGGAGGAAGAAAGTAAGTTCTGTAAGTTCTGGGAACCTCCCAGCTCAGACACCTGCAGCTCTCCTGGACCGGGCGGAGGGGACAAGACACATAGGGAGCTTGCTAGTGGGACTTTGACCCAGGCTAAAGCTAGCCCAGGCTGGCGCAGAGAGACAATGCTAACGTGAATGAGGGCAATGTGGACCAAGTGTGGCAACTTAAAAGTTCCATGACCAAATCTTAACTTGGCTGAGGCAGTTGTTTTTTAATACCAACGCGCGCGCGCGCGTGCGCGCGCGCGCACACACACACACACACACACACACACACATGCACATGCACACTCTCTCTCTATTCTGTCCTAGCTTCGCGCTCTGATACGTTCCTGCCTGCCCTCCCAACACCCTGCTCAGAATGTCAGAACCTATCTTCAGCAACACGGACACTCCCAACTTCCCTGGCCCCCTCCTGGGCTGCAGGATGGTGGACACGTCTCCTTTCTGGGTCTCTGTTTTCAGCCTACCTCTTTAGGGAATCTAGGCCAGCGCACCGTGAGAGGATCCCCGGAGGTGTTCTCTCCAGGGCCAGCCTTTGTACTCAAGTCCCAGAACTAGGTTAAATGATTTCAAAAGCTGAAGCCCTCGCCCGCCCGGGGTTCACTGAGCTGCTGGGGAAGGGGCCCTGGGAACAGAGGCCGCTGCTGGGTTCCTCCGGGGCGAGAGTCACGCACCTCAGGAAGGCCGGGCATGCTGTGCCATGGTGTGTGTGGGGGGGGGGGGGTTGGCTGGAGAGGGGCTGGAGGTCTTGGAGAGACAGAGAAGTTGCTCTTTGCAGGGTGCTGAGAGGCCTTGCAGAATGAAAGGATGCAGAGAGGACAGGACGCAGTGCTGCAGTAGATTCAAGGAGCCGTGGCTAGCACAGAGAGGCCACGCACGAGAAAGCAGGGCCTCGTGTCCAGTTCCTTGTCAGAGGTTGAAGTTTTCAAGATAGACTGGACCTTCCCACCGCCTTCCCACCAAAAATCCGAACAAAACAAATGTAACAGTCAAATCCTTGACGTTTGCACATGTAACTGGTAAAGGAAGTATGGAAAGAGAGAAAAAGAATTAGTTGATATTTTAAGAACTATTCTAGCTCCAGCGGCATCTGTAGCAGCGGATGGCCTTGTTGGACATCAATGAGAAGACAGGCCCCTGGTCCTGTGAAGTCTCGGTGCCTCAGTGTAGGGGAATGCCAGGACAGGGAAGTGGGAGTGGGTGGGTTGGTGAGCAGGGGAAGGGGGGACGGGATAGGGGGTTTTCAGAGGGGAAACCAGAAAAGGGGATAGCATTTGAAATGTAAATAAAGAAAATATCTTTAAAAAAAAAAAAAGTCGAGGGACAAATGCCTGTTTTCTTGGGTTGGAGATTTAAGAGATAAGTGGCGGTCTGGGACATAGGCAGGCTGAGGCACACGAGGGCCTGGGGGATCATCAGTGAACTCGTCAGAGGCAAGGCAAGAGCCATGGCCAGGATGGAGGGGGTTGTCTGCAGAGCCTGTGGCATGGAGCTGGGTGGTGTGGAAGATGTCCTGTAGATACTGGGCCTAAGCTCTGAGAGGGAGCAGCTCAAAGACTACAGAGTGTGGCCTGGGGCTCGGGGAACCCTTAAGGGACAGTGAAGGAACTGGAGGGGTGACAGCTGTCCAGGGCACTTGCCGCTCTTGCAGAGGAACAGAGTTCTCGACGGCACCCATGCCGGCACCCACACTGGGAGGCTCACGGTGGCTTATAACGCCACGGGTTCTGACTCTCTCTTCTGGCCTCCTCTGGCACTAACACAAATGTGTGTGTGTGTGTGTGTGTGTGTGTGTGTGTGTGTGTGTTGTGTGTGTGTGTGTGTGTGTGTGTGCTCATGCACAGATATGTACACACAGATAGAAAGAAAATAAATCTTAAAAACAAAAAAGGCACCCTGATGCACCTAAGGGATGCACGTAGGAGGGAGAGAGTCGGTTGGAATCCTGAGGAGCCCTGGCTGCGGGTGAGGGTTTAAGAGAGGGCTGCCCACCCGCCAAAGCTTCCCCCTGGGGGAGGAAGGGGGCCCTGCAGCCTTTGGGCTGTGTGTGGGGGAGGAACCAGAAGAATAAGGAACCTGCCTTCACCCTTGAGCAAATAATCTTCTCATGCCGCCCACTGGCCAAAGCGAACCGGAATCCAGAGGTCCCGTGCGTGTGATTGCGCAATTCCGAAAGGCTAAGCTCAAATGTGGAGCGCAGTGGGGATGGGTGCCCGAGGTCATGGCTGTCCTACGGTGGGACGGAAGAGTGACACGCTGGACGTTGGAGCCGAGGAGGGTGGTAAGTGGATCCAGGGAGGCGAGCGACACACACAGCACAGTCTATGGCCTTCCGGAGACATCTCATCAGCATCAATAAATACCTTTTTAAAAAGATTTATACTTTTAAAAAAAGATTTATGTATCCGAGTGTTTTGTCTGCATGTGTCTATGTGTACTGCGTGTATACCTGGTGCCCATGATGCTAGACCTGGGCACCAGATCATCTGATTTGTTTTGTGTTTTGGATTTGGTTTCCTTGAGACAGGGTTTCTCTGTATAACAAGCCCTGGCCGTCCTGGAACTCACTCTGTAGACCAGGCTGGCCTCGAACTCAGAAATCGGCCTGCCTCTGCCTCCCAAGTGCTGGGATTACAGGCGTGCGCCACCACCGCCCGGCTGGCACCAGGTCATCTTGAACAGGACGGTTGTGAGCTACCGTGTGGCTCCTGGGATCTCAGCTCAGATTCTCTGCAAGGGCATCAGGTATTCTTAACTGCTGAGACATCTCCCTTCAATCCCCAGTAAACACGGTTTTAATCCACTAAAATGCCCAGTACTGTGCTGCCCACTGAGAATTACACACGGGAACGGAGCCTTGAGAACCTGCTGGGATGGCAGGATGGCTCAGTGGGCAGAGCTAAGCTCCCGCCAAGCTGATGACCTGAGTTCTATCCTCTGACTTCCACAGGTGTGCTCCAGCACAAGTGTGCTTCCATCCCCCACGGAATGAATGAATGAATGAATGAATGAATGAATGACCTGGTGAGGCAGATGCGAGGCAGAGCAGGAGTGTTGAGCCTTCTTGGAGGAATGGGCTGTGAGATGCCCTTGAGGATTGGCGGGTGTGGGGCTGGGAGCCCTTCCCTTGAGCATAGGAAGACAACGGAGCAGCCGGAGACACCCACCTGACTAGAGCTCTCTGAGTGCCCCCTTCCCTGTCTTCTCAGCAGTTTGCCTACTTGACAGTTTTCCTTGCTGCTTTGTCAGCGGGACAGCTTTCTCTCGGCTTCACACAACAGTAAGAATGCGCTGGGTTTGTAAGCCTGGGAAGTTCAGCTCTACGGGCACACTGAACACACCTCCCGCTCGCCAACAAGCCCTATCCCAGGCGGGCGTAGAAGCCAGGTGTGTTTGCTAAAAGTCCGATGTTGGTCTGAGCAAACCTTTAGAAAACCACAGCGGTGGGGGCGACTAATGTCCTCAGGCCGGTGACTGCTGTGCAGTGCCCTTAATGAGATGGATTTGTCACGCAAGGAAGGGAATTCCTGACACACAGCTTGAAATGTGTAGGAGCAGCAAAAAGCAAAAAGCACAAAGCTCTGGAGCTGCAGAGAAGGTTCCAGGGTTAAGAGGGTGCACTGTTCTTGCCGAGGACTTGACTTAAATTCCTCATGTCAGACCACTCCCAACCTCCTAAAACTTGAGATCCTGTGCCTCTGGCCTCGGGGTCACCAGCTCTCACATAACTGCACACCCACAAAGACACTCTCCCTGCCCCCCCCACCCCCGTGTATATATGTAATTAAACCAAATAACAAAACTTTAAAAAATGTGACAAAGACAGGATGGCCAGTGCACAGGAAGCAAGAAGAAGCTGGAGAGGGGTTTAGTCTGTATCAAACAACAAAACAACAAACCGCCAAGTTCAACAGACAAGGAACCAGAGGGGGTTCTAACATGGCGGGAGAGTGGTGCCTCTTCCTTTCAGAAGGCTAATCCTCTGGCAGGAAATGACGTTTGCTCAAGGACCATCCAGGAACTGAGATGGGATCACCGTCTCTGCTCTACCTTTGCCTCTACCGTACCCCGCCTCTCACCTCCCCACCCTGACCTCTACTGTACCCCACCTCTCACCCCCATCCTGACCTCTACCATACACCCTGCCTCCCACCTCCCCATCCTGACCTCCTCTTTGCACAAAACCATTGTCATCTGACTTGACATCGAGACGTCGAGGCGAACTGAGCTGAACAAGTTTCTTGTCCTAGGATGATGTGGATCAAGAACACCCGGGAAGCCCGTTCATTCGTCAACTTTCAAGTACTATAAGGAAACGGGCAGGCTGTGAACTTTATCAAGAAATATGTGGAGCCGTGAGTCAGGGATTGTTGTTTAGCCTCCTGCTAACACTCCTGGGTGTTCACGTCCTAGCGAGGTCGTTCCATTCCCGTTGTGATGTTTGAGACAGAGAGATGTATGGATTAGACAGCAGCTAGGGGCGGAGGCTAGACTTGCCTATTCACAACGACCTCACGCAAGACAAGACCCAATAGGGGTCTTGTGAAAACAGCTTTAGCGCCCTTTCCGAAGACACACCATCAGTGATCCAAGTGCCCTTTCTCAAGGTCGCCCTCACTAGACTACCATCGCAGGGGGGGGGGGGGGCACACCCAAGCTGTATCTAAATCATATTGCTCTTCCTCCAGCCTTGGCCCCATCCTCAAGTAGGACAACTGGAGAACCGGAAGGAACTGTAAGAGGCAGGTGGGACTTGGGACCCGCTAATCCTAGAAAACTCATGCAGAACTCCGAAGATTTTTCAGTCTTCCTGTGTTTTATTCCAAACTTCGTGGCTATTCCCCCCGGGCCTTATAGCTGAAGAACACTAAAAATAGGCCAGCTCATTTCAATTTAATTAGCCATTCCTCCGAGAACGCCAGATGGAATGAAGCAGAGAGACAGATGCGCCGGGGGCATCAGAAGTGGGAGTCGGTTCTAAATGTGGTTTTGTGAGCCCAGACAAAGGCACGCTGCAGCCTGCAGGCTTGTGGACCACAGTCTGGCTGTTGCTCCCAGGTGCTGGGTCCAGGGGAGAGCTGGTGGGTGAGGAGGTGAAGGGGCGGCTAGCAGGGCTGGGGCAGGGAAGAGGCTCCAGGGCTCGAGAACGCGGGTTACTTCCTCCTCGGGCTCGAATGTGTGGTCCCTGAGGAGGCACCTGCTTGTCTAGCTCCTGTCTGAAGGGTCTGTGGACAGGCAACGTCCCACAGCAAGAAAGGGTTGGGACTGCAGCCAAGTGAGGTGGGGCATCTATTTCCGGAGACCTATAGAGTGGGAGAAACTGCCAGTTGACCCCGGGTCAGATATCTTCCTTATCTGAAACAGGGTGATGTGTACAGAGTAAAATCAGACAGCTCCTGGACAAAAGGGGTGGCGGTGGTGGTGGTGGGTGTTAAAAGGTCCTTAGGACCCAGGATCTATGCCCTTAACCAGCGGCTTCATAATGCAGCGGTGTGGAACAACTGCTCCCCCTGGTGGTGTACACAGGGATAAACTTACCAGACGCTCTTGATTAGTTTATTCAGCCGTTCTCTAAGTGGTACAGTTCCCAAAATTCCAGACAAACGAATATGAGCCTGATGTGTGAGTTAAGGATCGCTCTCAACTCTTTCTAGCTTTCCCTTCCCATTTTCTTCGCTTCTTTCCCGCTTCCGCCCCTCATTGCGGGTTAGTCCCAGGCCAGGGCATCTTTTGCTCGTTTTGCAGGCTCATGAGAGCTGTGACTTTAGTGGCTCCTGAGAGAAGGCTGTGTGTGTCACTTTTCCTTTTGGCTCTTCTCCAGGGAGAAGAAATGGCCTTTTTTTTTTTTTTTTTTTTTTTTTTTTTTTTTTTGGTTTTTTGAGATAGGGTTTCTCTGTGTAGCCCTGGCTGTCCTGGAACTCACTCTGTAGACCAAGCTGGCTTCGAACTCAGAAATCCACCTACCTCTGGCTCCCAAGTGCTGGGATTACAGGCGTGTGCCACCACGTCCGGCTAGGAATGGCCTTTTGTAACACCTTTGGGCAGCTTGGCTGTAACCTGAAGGATTGCTAGACTCCATGCCCCATGCCACAGGGAGGCTGGGAGGAAGAATTTTTTTGTTTTTGTTTTTTTTTTTTTTTGAGACAGGGTTTCTCTGTGTAGCCGTGGCTGTCCTGGAAAACTCACTCTGTAGACCAGGCTGGCCTTGAACTCAGAAATCCGCCTGCCTCTGCCTCCCAAGTGCTGGGATTACAGGCGTGCGCCACCAATGCCCGGCCTGGGAGGAAGAATATTAACCACTGACAGCGAGCTCGGCTTCTGGTCCTGACTCCTGGGAGTGGTCTTCCCTGCCCAAAGCCAACATCACTGGCGTTCACGCCCGGTCCTGTACTCCGTGCTCCTCCTTTCAACCTGACCACGGCATTACTTTACGGGCCTCGGCTGTCCGAGGTTGGCTGTTGTCAGGAAAGGACAGAGGGACCTGGGATTGTGGCACATACGCTGTGAAGACACTCCAAGGTGTCTGTGCCCATCTGTCATGGTTCTTACCCATCACAGAGCTGTCCTTATCCTGGAGGTTTGTCCTTAGATTTCTCACTAGATAGGATTCTGTATCTGCCAGGTACCGGATGCTGTGGATGGATGAGAACCAACCCCGAGGAGCCGATTCATGCTCTCTCCTTTAGGTAGACTATGGTTGAGTTTCTTTGTGTCTGAGCATGCAGGCCAAAGTCTAGCTATTGCTTTCAGGCAGGAATGGCAGAAAGCTGTCTCCTCTGCTCCTCTTCTTCTCCGTTTCCCTCCTCACTCCTCCTCTGTCTTTCCTCCCTTCCTCTTTCTTCCCCTCTCTTTCCCCTCCTTCCCATCCCTCCTTTCCTCCCCCACTCTCCCATACCTTCCCTCCCTCCTTCCTCTTTCCTCCTTCCCCCTTCCCCCCTCTCTTCTCTCCCCTTCTCTCTCCTCTCTCCCCTTTCTTACTGTGCCCTTCCCCCACTTCCCATTCCGTGCCTCCTGACCCCCACTATCTGCTTCAGTAAGCGCATGTTTGGATATAGTCCTGCATGGTATATTACAAAAGTTTTGAAGCATTGACTTCGGGTTGTTGAGATGGCTTGTAGGTAAAGGCCCTTGCCGCCAAGCCTGACAACCTGAGCTTGATTTCATCGTCCATAAGATGGAAGGAGAGAATTGATTCCAGAGAGCTGTTTTCTAACTCCACATGTGCACCCATGGCCTATGCATTTGCACCCATGGCCTATGCATTTGCACCCGTGGCCTATGCATTTGCACCCATGGCCTATGCATTTGCACCCATGGCCTATGCATTTGCACCCGTGGCCTATGCATTTGCACCTGTGGCTTATGCATGTGCATATTTGTATGCACATGCACAATAAACAGATACAACTGTAATAATTTTTTGTTGTTGTTTTTTTGAGACAGGGTTTCTCTGTGTAGCCCTGGCTGTCCTGGAACTCACTCTGTAGACCAGGCTGGCCTCGAACTCAGAAATCTGCCTGCCTCTGCCTCCGAAGTGCTGGGATTGCAGGCATGTGCCACCATGCCCGGCCTTGTAATAAAAATTTTAAAGTTGATTTTGAGGTTACTTCCAACACTTTTTTGTTATAAACACATAACATGAGCTTTATCATTTTACTATTTTACAGGGAATAGTTCTGTGCCACTAAGTCTATTCACAGAGTTATGCGACTATCCACACGCTCTGTCTCCAGACATTTCATTTATTCTCTACAGAAACCGTACAAGGCCTGTCTTCAGCTTAAGACTATATGAGAAACTGCTGGAGTCACTCTGTAATTTCTTGGTGGCTTGGGCAGACAATCGGTGGCCACCACACCACACCCCAGGCTTCTCCAGATCCTAACAACAGACAAGGCTGTGACCTCTTCACTGTCCTGCCGTCACTGAAGTCTGTAAGGGGCCTATACTTTCCAGCTATTCTGTATACTTCAGCTCTGGGCCTGACAGAAATTGGCTATTCCGTGTGAAGGAGTGCCTCTGTCTGTATAAAGAGAGAGCTGTCCCCGGAAAAGAGACTCTGGCTGTTCGTTGGTCATAAAGAGATACCAAGGGCATGCGTGCACTTGGGGTCGGAAAGATTCGGGTTCAAATGCCAATGTTGGCCCCTGGTAATCACTTGGCTTGTTTTGTTGTTTGGGTGACACAGATGGGGACACCTTATGGCACAGAGATCCTTTACCTTAGAGCAGGAGACTCGGTAGTGCTAGCTCTTCTCCTTTCCTCCCTTCCTCCCTTCCTCAGAATACCAGAGACAGCTTGGTTTCCTTTCCTATTGGCTCCTTTTCTGGGGCATCGGTTCCTAAGAACCAGAATGCTCCCTGTGCTCTGAGCCCTGACCTCATTTTGTGTTGATTAAATATGGAAAAAAAAAAAAAGATTCTTTTCTGCTGCATGGAGGTGTGGTTTGTTCATTGCTGTATTCTAATTCCCCTGCCTCCAACCAAGGCGCTGGCATGACATTCTCTCTCTCTCTCTCTCTCTCTCTCTCTCTCTTTTGGTTTTTCGAGACAGGGTTTCTCTATGTAGCCCTGGCTATCCTGGAACTCACTCTGTAGACCAGGCTGACCTCAAACTCAGAAATCTGCCTGCCTCTGCCTCCCAAGTGCTGGGATTAAAGGCGTGCGCCACCACCGCCTGGCAGCATGACATTCTCTTACATTCTAAACTAAACCTACCCCATCTGTCCCCAGACCCATGAAAGGGACAGAAGACATGATACTTATATGTGCACCTAATACTTTTTCTCTCTTTTTGATTTTTCAAGACAGGGTTTCTCTATATAGCCCTGGCTGTCCTGGAACTCACTCTGTAGACCAGGCTGGCCTCGAAATCAGAAATCCGCCTGCCTCTGCCTCCCAACTGCTGGGATTAAAGGCGTGTGCCACCACTGCCCGGCAGCATGACATTCTCTTACATTCTAAACTAAACCTACCCCATCTGTCCCCAGACCCATGAAAGGGACAGAAGACATGATACTTATATGTGCACCTAATACGTTTTTAAAAAAAAATTGTTTATTCATGTATTTTATGTACACGAGTGCTCTGTCTTCATGCACATATGAATGGAGAATCAGATCACATTTAGAGATGGTTGTGAGTCACCAGGTGGTTGCTGGGAATTGAACTCAGGACCTCTGGAAAGAGCAATCATAACCACTGAGCCCTCTCTCCAGCCCCCAACATTGTTTTAATGTGTTGTGTATATGTAATTTGCTGAGGGAGGACGTGAGTCATGGCGGGCATGGGAGTCAGTTCTCCCCGTGTGGATCTGAGGGACTGAGCTCAGATGGTCGGGCTGGATGGGGCTTTCCTTTACCTGCTAAGCAGAGCCCCGGCCCAGGCACTGAAGTTTTAAAGTAGCTGGGGTGGTGGGGACTCGGGGGTGGAGAGATGCTCTTCCAGAGGTCCTGAGTTCAATTCCCAGCAACCACATGGTGGCTCACGACCATCGGTAATGAGATCTGACTCCCTCTTCTGGTGTGTCTGAAGACAGCGACAGTGTGCTTACACATAATGAATCAATCAGCCTTTAAAGTAGCCTACCAGCCCTTCCTGCATGGTGCCCCTTTCACTCACCCTTCTATTCCAGTTACTTGACCATTTATTCTCACCTCCCTTTGGAGGTGTGTGCCATGGGTGTATAACCCTAACACATGAGGCCCTTCGCGACATGTTTGCATTTTAAAATCGTTAGATCTCCATGTGTACTGTGTGCCCCAGGAGCCCCGGAGCAGTGTGGGTTTAGGAATATGGGCTTATTAACCAGCATGTTGCTTAAGAATTTTTAGTGTGTTATATCGGTCCCGGCTAACATCCAGGTCCCCATTCATCCTTTCAGTGGTCTCTCTACACATGACTGACAGATCCTACAACCAGTGCTCCTGCTTTAGGAGCCCAGACTTTAGATCTCAGGAGATATGAGACACTAGGGAGCTTGGCTCCTTTCTCTTTTAAACTTTAGCATTATGTGATCAGATTACCAATCAAATCATTGTGAGAAAGGATGGGGAAGAGGAAGGCCAGAAGGATGCTGGGAGTGCCACCAATTCCCGTGGAGGCTGGTGGGTGCCTGGAGCAGAGCGATGTCCTGTGAGGGACGCAGGAGGCGGTCAGGCGAACTGGAATTGACAAATGGCTGACTGTTAAGAAAGCGTAGAGTCTAGACTGTCTGGCTGCTTCTGCCTGTGGTGGTCAGATGGGAAGTCACTTTCTCCTAAAGACAGATTGTGTATGTGTGTGCATCAGACACACACACACACACACACACAGAATGTTGGGTCAAACTGAGCTAAGGACACAAGCCCTATCAAGGGAATCATTTGAATTGTGTTTATAAATTTGGGAGTGGAGGGTCATCAGGAGTAGAAACTTGGGAATTAGCACAAAATAATTAATAAAAGCAACGAGAGGAGGGGCGGGAAGAATGTGTTAGAGGCCAGGACGTGAGGAGAGAATTTGGGAGAAACTAAAGTGGGCCAGGGAATGGAAGCAGAAAGCAGCGTGCCAACCACCAGGCCAGGGAGGCGAGAGTTCTGAGAAGGAAGGGCTGCTGTCGAGTGTGAAATCAGGCAGCTGCAGACCCCCATGGTGAACTGAGCTGAGAAGAACAGGACGAACAGAAGCATGGACCCGCTAGGCCCAGCACGGTGTAGGGGACCATGAATGGAGAGCTTGGAAAGGTATGTTCCTTTCATAAATAGCCTGGGGTTGGGAACCCAAAAGGAAGTTTGGCTGTCAGTTTTTAATATCGATGGGATGTGGTGTCACATGCCTTTAATCCCGGGCCTGGGAGGAAAGAGAATCAGATGTTTGTGGGCCAACCTGGACTATATAAGGTTTGTGGACCAACCTGGCCTATGTGAGAACCTGTCTAACTTCTGCTGAGCTGCTGTAGTCCCTTTAGAAGATGAGAGAGTGGCTGAGGGGACACAGAGGTCAAGTGCACTATGAATTTTAAGCTCTAGATTCCAGAAGGTTCTTGAGGACTTGGGTTGCTGCCAAGCTGAGATCACTCTCCTTCGGTCTATTTTATTTTTTTAAAGATAGATTTATTATAGATTTATTTATTATATGTAAGTGCACTGAAGCTGTCTTCAGACACACCAGAAGAGGACGTCAGATCTCATTATAGATGGTTGTGAGCCACCATGTGGTTGCTGGGATTTGAACTTAGGACCTTCAGAAGAGCAGTCAGTGCTCTTAACCGCTGAGCCATCTCTCCAGCCCCCTCTCCTTCAGTCTTGTGTTTGTTTCTTAGCAGCAAGCATCCTGAGGCAGGAGATTAGCATACTCGCCCAAAGTTACTCAGCTTTCTATTTTGTTTTCTTTTTCTTTTCTCTTCTTTCCTTCCTTTCTTCTTCCTTCCTTCCTTCCTTCCTTCCTTCCTTCCTTCCTTCCTTTCTTTTTTTTGAGACATGGTTTCTCTGTGTAGTCCCGGTGTATATAGACCAGGCTGGCTTCAAACTCACAGAGATCCACCTGCCTCTGTCTTTGTGCTGGGGTTAAAGGCTTGTGCCATCACTGCCTGGCTTTACCCAGGCTATTTTAAAAACAAGATCAGGATGACCATACCTTTTCAGAACTTCGAAGCAAGTGCTCCTGGGAAATTGTTTCTTCTCACATCCATGCCTAATCAGTTGGCAATTCTCCCTGCTCCGATCTCAGCAGGGCTCTGGCATCCATCCGTCCTCTTTTCTACCTGCTTGACAATTCTTCCCTTTTCCCTCCTTTAAATTATTACATTAACTTCATAATTAGACTTCTTACTTCCACCCCACCCCCACCCCATTTTCCAGTCTGTTCCTGATACTCATTGTATTTGAGCTTTTCTTGATGATGTTATAGGACTCTTCCCTCCTACCATTTCTGTAGACCAGGCGCCCCTGCTGGGCATTTACGCAACAGCTCCCTTGCAAATCTCTTTCCCATTACTACTTCCGGAACTACAGCTTGCCAAATTCCAGAGGAAAGTATGTGTAAGTTCCAGGGGAAAGAATGCCATCTGGAGTCTTGTTCATGCTAATAACAAAATGGGCAAACTGGAAATACTAGGGAGATTTGCTCCCTAGTAGATCAGTAAGTGGGTGTGGTAACATTCCCCCCCCCAAAAAAAAAAAAAAGCTGCAGAGAGAGCTGATGGGTGGTTCTTGGTTGGGAGTTCTTGGTTGGGAGGTTTGCTTGATTGAACTTTACGAGAGAGAGAAAGAGAGAGAGAGAGAGAGAGAGAGAGAAATCCAGACTTCTCTAGTCTTTATCACTGTGGAAAGTAACTAGTTTGTTTCAATAGTCAAGATTAGTCTTTTGTTTTTGCTGTAGTGGAGATTAAACCTAGGACTTCACACGCTGGGCAAGTCCTGTGCTGCTGCGATCCACCCCAGACCCCTTTTACTTTTTAGTTTAGGAAAGGATATCACCAGGTCATCTAGACTGGCCTCGAACTCTCTCTTCAGCCCAGGCAGCTCTTGAACTTCCAATACCCCAATTTTAGCCAGAATAGCTGGGATTAAAGAGCCTTACTACCAGGGCCAGCCTTAAGATTGTTTGAATGAGTGATAGCCATAGAGTTCAAGGCTAGTCTGAAAACCTGGACTAAACAGCAACACACACACACAGTGGCCCTGACTACTTTTTCAGAAAACAACCACAATATCAGGGTGCATTTTCATCTTGTACAGGTAACTGCTCCTAAGCTGACGGGAGGGCCTAGAGAACACAATCTTCACACACTCTAAGACATCAAGGCACTGAGCATACGGAGGAGCCTGGATTAGGGATGGATTGGAACAACACCATCACTTTAGAAGTAGTCTATTTTAGTGGTGCCCGATGAATTGATGCCTGGAAAGGCATATCTGGTGGCATATCAAACCATACCTGGTGCAGCGTGAATGCAACAGGAGACTTTAATATCACAGCAGGGATTCCTCCCTCGCACCCGATCCGACCCTAACACTACCGAGGCCGATTACTCACGGGGTTACAGCAAACTCTTTTACTTTCAGATTTTCCACCAGCCACCCACCAGCCAGCCCCAGGCTTATGACTATCCTTTGAAGCAAACAAAATCCAACAATAATAATTACACAATAAATAAAATGTGTAATTATCACATCCTCCCTGCTTCCTTTTGTGCAACTGGAGACTGCTTCAAAGCATCTGGGCGGCTGCGTCTTTAAGTGTGAGGAATGTTTGTTTGGCTTTTGTTTCTCAACTCAATTAGAAGCTCTCTCTGTTGGTTCTACTTTTTTTTTTTTTTAAAGAAAATCTTTACATGCTGATTTTTATTCATTTCAAAAGACCCTTAAGCCGCTTGCTTCTGTCTCTCCACGTCTCCTCAGATCCCTCAGAGGTCCGATGTCATCATGGCTGCCAAGATAGTCAAGATAACGGCCTCCTTCCAGCCTTTCAGTTGCTCTCTTCCCTAGAACCCTGGAAACTCTCAACCTTTGACCTTAGCCTTTACACCTTGGCTAACCTGTTGCCCTGGCCAGAGTCTGGTAGCAGTTTTCTAACCTTTAGTAACCCACAGCATGTTCCTGCTGAGAAGACAACTGTCTTTTGGAGGATGGCTCCTCGCGAACTTTTTTTTTTTTTCCTTGACAGAAATAGATGTGGTTTTCCCTTACAACACTGTAAGTTCCCCCACGGAGCTGGAAACTCCCTTCTTGGTTGAAGCTCTCCCTTCTGACCCAAAGTGCAACTCTGGGAAGTTAGCCTGAGCCTCTGCACCTCCAGGCACACAAATCACCTTGGCTGGGGGCCAACTGGACCATGGAAAGGTTTAGGGAAGGATTTATTTTCGGAGGAGCTTAGGAGGGATTTACAAATGCCTCCGGTGAGAATAGTCATTTAGGGAACTACCGTCTCCTTTAGATGATTGCTTTTGAAGAAGTGAGTCTAAGCATCTCCATTGCTCACCGATGCCTTCAGCTTGGACCAACCAGGGAGCCCTGGTGTGTTCTCTCCCCTTCTTCGGGTGTGGAATACAAGTCTGAAAGGCCTCAGGTAAACAGAAGGCAGGGGCTGTGATGACTACGCTTTCAGTCTGAGAAAACAGGAAATGAAACTGCCCACTGATAAGTGCCTGCTCCTATGGCCTCAACTGAACTTACAGGCAAAGACACCAGCCAGAGAAAAGTGTAGCCCAACCAAAGGCTGCAGCCGCTTCCAGTGCTGGGGTGTGGAGATGCGGGTGTCATGGGGTTATCTTTAATCACACAGTTTCCAGAACCTTCTGGGCTCATCCATTATTATCCTAACAACCTTCCGTCCACCTTCGCGTGATATCTTGGAGGTACTTCCCTACCTCCTGCCCCGTTTCCTAGAGAGCTTCTTGTGGCTATCTAGGACAAACCCATGATTAATTGCATGATTGACTGGTACCCGGACACGTGCCTTACCTACTTAGGTCAGGACTGAACCACCCACTATTCTTGTATTCCCCAACAGACCTATTCTTCAGGCCAGCCTGGGCCTTTGCTCCCTCTCCCTTCAGGGGGCTGTGCTTTCTCCCGGCCTGGCTGCCTGGCACTCCATCTGCTTAGGTGATTGTTCATATCCTTTATCTTTTTCAGGAATAGGTTGTGGGTACATAGCAGTCAGAAAATAGAACACCTGGGCCAGTGTAATCGCCCAGCCTGCATGGTTCATAATCACAGGCTTGTGATTATGACAGCAGTATTCATAACAGCCAAGATGTAGCAACAACCAACACGTACATGATCTAATAAACAACACTTAAAGAAAGCGTATGTACATAGGATATTGTCCTAGTTAGGATTTCTATTGCTGTGATAAAATACCGTAACCAAAAGCAATTTGGGGAAGAAGTTTATTTGGCTTTAGATGTTGACAGCACAGACCATGGTTGAGGAGAGCTAAGAAGGCACTTAAGGCAGGAGCCTGGAGGCAGGAACTGATGCAGAAGCTGTGGAGGAGTGATGCTTCTGGCTTGCTCCCCAGGGCTTGCTCGGCCTACTTTTTTTTTTTTTTTTTTTTTTTTTTTTTTTTGGTTTTTCGAGACAGGGTTTCTCTGTGTAGCTCTGGCTGTCCTGGAACTCACTCTGTAGACCAGGCTGGCCTCGAACTCAGAAATCCGCCTGCCTCTGCCTCCCAAGTGCTGGGATTAAAGGCGTGCGCCACCCCGCCCAGCTCGGCCTGCTTTTTTATACTCTCCAGGACTAAGGCACCAGGAATGGTACCACTGGGCTACACTGGGCTAGGCCCTCTCACATTAATTATTGATCAAGAAAATGCTCCACAAGTTTGACTATGGGCTGATAACATGGAGGCATTGATCACATGGAGGCATTGATCACATGGAGGCCTTGATCACATGGAGGCCTTGATCACATGGAGGCCTTGATTACATGGAGGCCTTGATCACATGGAAGCATTTTCTCAATTGAGATTCCTTCCTTTCTGATGACTGTAGCTTATGTCAAGTTGGAAAAACAAAACAAAACCAAAACAAAACACACACCACACACACACACACACACACACACACACACACACGATACAAACTAGCCAGTACAGCTACGTACTACAATTCAGTCTTTTTCTTAAAAGGGGAATTTGCACCACATACCAGCATGGATGAACCTTGAGGGCATCAGGCATAATGAAACACAAAGGGAGGGGAACTATGGATTCCGCAGCTTTCATTTATGGGAGGTATCTGAGAGAGCCAAATTCCTAAGGAAGGAAGGAAGGAAGGAAGGAAGGAAGGAAGGAAGGAAGGAAGGAAGAAGTTAGCACAGAGTGGGTATAAAAATTTCAGGAAACCAGTATAAATGCATCGTAGAGATCTTCTGTATGGTGGAATCTGTAGTCCACAATAAGGCACTGCAGTGAACTTCAAAGTGGGTTAAGAAAGTAGATCTCATACTGATGTTCTTGCCACAGTGACATGACATAGCATGGCGTGGCAGAACAGCCCTAGAGTGGAGTATGTCAGGCCACGTGGTATAGGTGACTTAACTGACACCGAGGTACACCCAAGGGAGGGACATGGCTGTCTTCTTCTTTCTACTTTTTCTGAGCCTAGACTAGGAGTCTGGGTTGAGGTAGGGACAAGGCTCAAGGAGGAAAATCTGCAGAGATTCACTGGGCTCCCATTTCTTCATCTGGGCCACTGGAAAGCTGTCAGTGACACCTCCTTTCTGACATTTTCTGGGGCATCGACTGAGTCAGCACTCGGAAACACAGTCATGTTAGATCACGGTAATTACTTGCTAAATGGGGTCTATTATCATGACCTTTCTAATTTTTTTTTTCTGTCTGCTATCAATCACCCTCCAAACCATCAGGATTATACAAAGTTGCTGTAGCACAAATCTCAGGTTGATTCTACTTCCCCAGGCTTCCGATGTTTTACATTTTTATTATCTCACCCTTCCTTCAACCCCATGTTGGGAATGGGATCTAGTGCCTTGTTCTTTCTACCTGATTATTCCACCATTGGGCTGTGTTTTACTATACCCAGTTATTTCTTGAACAAAAAAAACGGGGTGTGCAATATGTAGTGTGTTTTTATTCAAGTTCTCCCCAAATTCTGTGAGGATTTGGGCTTCAGGTGTCTTGGTTTCAAGGAAGGCCAGGGAAACCGAGATCTCTCCAGACTCTCCTCCATCTTGGTGAGGGAGGCCTTGCCTGGGCTGGAGCTCAGGAGTTCACTGCTCCTATTCTGAGATCTCCTGGGCAGGTTCCCCTTCCCTGGCCCCAGGCGCCTCCAGGAGCTCTCTGGGAAGCTGGAGGAACGCTGTCGTGTTAAGTCAACAAGAACCAGATTCCTGAGCAGTGATGTGAGTGGGCACACTGGTCCAGGTGGCTGTGATCACATGGGGGAAGTGAAGAAACACCTCTGTGTACTCCTGACCTACCTCAGGAGGGCCCAAGGGGGAGGCTGCCCATGGACCCAGTCCCCTCCCCACACTGCCCCTCCCCCCCTCAGGTTTTCCTGGCCTGAATAGAGGGCCTTTCTAGCAAAAGGATCCTCAGATGCAAATGAACAGGCAGCCTGATGTCCTCTGTACTTCTCTTTCAGGGTCCTCTTTGTCACCTTCCTCCCCGCTCACACAGTCACCTCCCACCCCGGGTTGCTGCTCTCCATTCTTGCTCTCCTGTGAGGGAGGATTCTGAGGAACACTTTTCTCACTGAGACTGGGAGGGCCTCGTGGTCCCAGGAAGCTCACCCTGATTCACGGTGCTGGGAGGACAACCCGCTCTGAGGCCCATAGGTAGCTAATGCTGGCTGATGCTGGAGGCTGGATTTTCTTCTGAAACAGGTGACTTATGGGTATAGTTCCAACTCCCCTGAGATTAAGGTAGGTAATTTTGGACTTTGAACCATAAGAATGTATCAAAGAGTGAGAGAGAGAGAGAGAGAGAGAGAGAGAGAGAGAGAGGAAAAAGATGAAAGAGGAGGAGGAAGAGAAACAGAAAGGAGGAAGAAAAGAAAGAGGAAGAGGAGGAGGAAGAAGAGGAGGAGAAGGAGGAGGAGAAAGAGGAGGAGGAAGAGGAGGAGGAAGAAGAGGAGGAGAAGGAGGAGGAGAAAGAGGAGGAGGAAGAGGAGGAGGAGAAGGAGGAGGAGGAAAAGGAGGAGGAGGAAGAAGAGGAGGAGAAGGAGGAGGAGAAAGAGGAGGAGGAAGAGGAGGAAGAGGAGGGGATTTCTGTGGTTTCCTATACGTCTAGTATGGCAAGCTGTGAGACACCACACTAGGGAGATGGCCATTCTTCAGCCTTGGTAAGGACTGCTTGCTGAAGGCTGATTTGATTTGAGAATTTTCCAATGTCTGTACTCAGTATTGAAAAGAGGGTCATACCAGGCGGTGGTGGCGCACGCCTGTAATCCCAGCACTTGGGAGGCAGAGGCAGGAGGATTTCTGAGTTCGAGGCCAGCCTGGCCTACAGAGTGAGTTCCAGGACAGCCAGGGCTACACAGAGAAACCCTGTCTCGAAAATCAAAACAAAACAAAACAAAATGAAAAGAGGGTCACTGCTGTGTGCAATGGTCCAGGAAGGAGGAAGATGAGTCTTTGCAGCCTGGGAAGATTATGACTTTGTCACGTATTGGCTAGAAGGGGGCCCTGTAGGCCTCAGGGGTCACAGGAACAGAGCATCTGTGCCCTCTGTTATCTTCATACATGGAGTGGATAGGCCAGTGTCCGCACCTTGGAGACTCAGTTTCCCCTTAGTTGACACTGTTTTCCATGCATTTTTAACAAGTGTAAAATTTCAGCTCTGAAACAAGAAGCAAACCAAACACACGTTCTGCCAATGGATGGCAACAATCGTTACGCTGCAGTGTGGGTGCACTCAACACCATGGTAGTGTGCACCTTAAAACAGCCGAAACAGCGACTCTCAGAGGCTAGGGAGCTGGCTCAGCTGGTAAGTTCAGATCCCCAGCGCCCTGCATGAGAAAAGCAAGAGCTTTGTGGTGCGCTCGCCGCTGGCCACTCTCCTGAGCTCGCTGGCCTGCCAGTCTGACCAAACTGCTGCTCTCTGGGGTCACTGAGAGGCCTTGAGTCCTGATGGTTGTTGTTGTCAACCTGACACAAACCCGAGAAGATGGGGGGGTGCAGCCCACTTTTCCCAGCCACCTCTGGGAAAGGGGTCCTGGGTTTATGGGAAAGAGGCTGAGCACAGCCAGAGAGCAAGCCAGTCAGCAGCATTCTTCTCTGATTCCTGCCTCCTGGTTCCTGCCTTGAGTCCCTGCCCCTACTTCCCTCAGTGATGGACTGTAACGTGTAACGTGATTTTCTGCGACATGATTTTCATAGGAGCAGCAGAAACCTGACTAGACTACCTTGTCTCAAAAAGGAAGGTGGAGAGCAACTGAGGAAGACATTTGATGACCTCTGACCTCCCCACACATGTACACATGTGCACGCACACCCCCCCCCACACGAACACCTACATACATATTACATGCACACACTAAATTTTACATTGTTTTATTTTCTCTTTCGTGTGTGTGTGTGTGTGTGTGTGTGTGTGTGTGTACATTCACACCCTCTAAAGGTATTGAGAGTTTTCTTTTTTTATGACAAGTGCACAGGTCTTGGGCACTCTGGTGACTAGCACAATACTCGGTACTAACTGGTGCTTAGTCAACGTTGGTTGCTTTGAAAGGGATCATGGACTACATAGGGGACAGAGATATAAATATCTGGCTGAAACGAGGTGACCTTTCAGGACATTCTGCTGTTCCTGGCATCTGTGACTGCCCCCCATGGCAGGAGGCCGCCAGAGTCATTGAATGCCCTTATAGGAATGAAGGGTGAGGGACCTGTCTGCAGCCAGAACTGCCACAGGAAGATCCCTTTACGAAGCAATAAGGCACTAGGGGTCTTGAGAACTTGCTTTGTTAAGCCATTCACGTGTGTGTGTGTGTGTGTGTGTGTGTGTGTGTGTGTGTGTGTGATGTGGTCTTAGGATGAGGGGACGGATCAGGCCCTCAGATGTCTCTCTCACTGGGGAATGTCTGGGGGAGGGAACCCTGGCTCTGCTTGTCACTGGACGACAAAAACAAATAAAACACAGTACAGGTCCAATAGCCCTGATGTGGAAACCCAAGACTTTTTGAATATTCTAAGATTTTAGAGTTTGGAACGTTTGGATCTTTGAATTAGGCATGCTCAACTAGTGAGTTCCAAGCGTTTCAGATAAAGGTATGCAATCTGTCTGTCCGTCTGTCTCACATCTGCCTCTGATGTTAGGTTCTTCCTAACAAGCTCAACAATACTCTAAGTTCAGATTCATCGTTGCTTCCGGCTCTCTTTGCCTTCAACACTGTTGTAGACAGAAGGCCTCTGGGCACTGAAGAGTTTCCAGCTTCACACTGTGTTTCCCTCCCTTGAGTCCCCAAGAGGTCAGCTGGTGCGAGGAGGTTGGCCTCTGACACAGGCAGACACAGGGGAGGTTGGGGATTGGGATTCTGGCTCTTCTCACTCAGTAGGTTGATGATTTTATGATGGTATATTAGTTACTGTTCCTTTACTGCAACAAAATACCCAAGACAATATAAAAAGAAGGAAGACTTACTTTGGCGCATGGTTTTGTGGTTTTAAGCCTTTGCAGTTGTCTGTTGCTCTGGGGTCTCTGATAAGGCAGAAGCACATATCCAGTAAAGACCCATTCACTTCACTCCCAGAAGGAAAGAGGAAGAAGGAAGAGAGACTAGCAGCTCACAGTCCCCTCTGAAAGCAATACCCCAGTGGCCCGACACCTCCCACAATCCTGTAACACATGTGGGACATTCAAGATCCAAGCTGGTTGCCAGTTTTTTGAGTGACAGTGTTTTCAGCGGTGAGCATAACCTAAGTAGGTATTATTTTAGAGTGTTGCTGAGAAGGCAGAATGAGCTGATTTATTTTTCATTGTTGTTACTGTTGAGACAGGGTCTTACCCTGTAGTCCATGCTTTCCTGGAACTCATGTAGCCCAGGGTAGCCTCAAATTTGTAATTTGTAGCAATCCTCCTACCTTGTCCTTCTGAGAGCTAAAATCACAGGTCTATATATGCATTGTGGTGTATGTGTGTGTGTGTGTGTGTGTGTGTGTGTGTGTGTGGTGTGGAGTGTGTGTGTGGTATGGTATGTGTGTGTGTGATATGTGTGTGTAATATGTGTGTGGTGTGGTATATGTGTGTGTGTGGTGTGGTGTGGTATGTATGTGTGTGATGTGTGTGTGTGTTGTGTAGTGTGCATGTGTGTGTGTGTACATGCGCTCTGCCACTGAGTTACATCCCCGCCAGAATGAGCTGATTCTTATGAAAGTATCTGTCACACAACAACAATTCAGATAGAAGCCAACTCCTATGTGCCAAGAATAGCTCAAGATAGTGCTCTTGAATTGAATCAAGGGGATAGCATCTCTTCACCATACAAGGCAACACTGAGGTGTGATTGGAATTTGAACCCCTGGATTCGATTCCTCCATATTTGGCAGCTTCAAACTTCTCTCTTTGGTGAAGCTGTTGTCACTCTGTTGTTAAGGAAATCTATGCCCGCACACTCTCACACACACGTCTTCACTACCTTTCCCACGCTCCAGGCACCAAGTGGTCACCAGGCAGAGGCCCACGGATCCTTCTCATTGACCTACCCTAGCTCTGTTCCTGGATGGCGAGTCCCTTTCTCTTTGGTCCCTCCCCTAGAGCATTATCCAGGCTGTATAGGCACTGAGCAGTAAGTGGTATGCAGGATACATGACAAAGAGAGGGCAGAACCCTTGTTGCAGGGACCTGGGCTGGGTCTTCTAGAATGCAAGTAGATGCTTCCTTCTCTTCCTACCGCTTGGCAGTCCAGTGGTGGGCTTTAGACTTAAGAACCGTTAGGCCGGCCTGGTGTGTCTGTTGACTTGCAGAGGTAAAGTTTCTATTCCTCTTGGGCAGTTTCCTCTTTCTCTTTCCATTCCCATTCTTCACAGCTGCTCCAGATGTTCCTCACTGTGGCATCAAGAATGGGGTGCAGACAAGAGAGTTCCTGCGGAGGAGCATAGCACTTCCTTCCCCAGGAGGGTCTCCGGAAAGTCCTTGCCAGCAACCCTTGTTGTAGGGAGAGTTTCTTTTTGGGAGATGGAAGGGAGGATGGGAACCACGAAGACTACTATTCTGAAATCGCTTTCTGGGTCAGAAATTTCTTTTACTAATGATTCTTATACACGTCACTGTTCTGCTTTGGAAACCTTCTCTCACTTTAGCTATGAAATTTAGTCCTATGGTTTGAAGACAGCTTGGCTCCTTTGGGCATCAAGTCACGGTCCTTTGCAAGGGTGAATCTTAGGAGCACCCATCTGCCAGCCCTGCCAGCCACAGCCAAGAGCCGCTTCTTCTCTGCGTGCACCTGTCTTTCAGTCAGTCAGTGGGTGGTTCTGTCCTGCCCAGAGACGCTCTCTGAACATTCTAAGAAGCTGACGTCCGTACGGCTCCACTCTGCATCATCCCCCGTTTACACCACATCAGAATAAAATAGGAAACTTTTTCCCCTTGGTGGTTTGAATTGAGGGTTAGAGAGATTTGGAGAAAAGATACTGTCATTGGCTCTAGTCATGCAGATTTATTTACATTGGCCTTGGTTTTTGTTGTTTGTTTTTGTTTGTTTTTTGGCCTTTTGAGACAGGGTTTCTCTGTGTAGCCCTGGCTGTCCTGGAACTCACTCTGTAGACCGGGCTGGCCTTGAACTCAGAGATTTGTCTGCTTCTACCTCCCGAATGTTGGGATTAAAGGTGTTTGCCACCGCCCAACGGCTACATCGACCTATGTTATAAAAACATAAGAGGGCAAGATGGAGCCGGGCGTGGTGGCGCATGCCTGTAATCCCAGCACTTGGGAGGCAGAGGCAGGTAGATTTCTGAGTTCGAGGCCAGCCTGGTCTACAGAGTGAGTTCCAGGACAGCCAGGACTACACAGAGAAACCCTGTCTCGAAAAACCAAAACCAAAACCAAAAAAAAAAAAAAAAAAAAAAAGAGGGCAAGGTAGAAAGAAGTCTGAGATTTAAGGTTGATCAAAAATGGGGCTCTAGCTAATGCTTCTTTAGAGAGCTCTTGCTTAGGAATGGGGGAAGCATGTCTTAGACATTGACAACTTGTGGATGGACATGAGGGCCATTTGGCTGTGACATCTTGGTGTTTACCACCAGAGTTGAGTCTGTCAATCTGGATGGCTACAAGGGCACCCCTTCCCCCCTCACTATCCCACGTGTGTCTCTCTTAGGACTGCACGCTCCATCAAGAAGAGCAGTGTGCGTCTATAGGGGACGGCACTCTTCGATTAGTGATACACAAGCAGTGTGCTTTCTTGCTGGGAGCTCCAAAAAGCTCTCACGAGGGACATATGGGCTTTTGTCTACTCAGGATTTATAGAGGGGCCATAAGTTTGGACCGTGGGTCAGAAAGACTTGGTTCTGACCTTGGCTGGAAGAACAACCCTAATGACATCGTCTCCCATTTATATATATATATATATATATATATATATACACATATATATATATATATATATACACACACATATATATATGTGTGTGTGTGTGTGTATGTGTGTGTATGTATATATATGTGTGTGTATATAGTTATATATATGTGTGTGTATATGTATATATATGTGTGTGTATAGTTATATATATACACATATATATGTATATATATAGTTATATAGTTATATATAACTTTCTCCTTTATATAATAGAGGTTTGTGAATGACAATACATATTACATAGTGTTGGGTTATAGGGTAGCTCTTACTGTAATAGAAAACCTAGAACACCAGGTGCTTCAAGAAGAGTGTTCGTTTGTTGTCTACATAAAGATCTATATAAGTATTTTAAAACTGAAATTATTGATCTATGTTCATTAGGTCCTTGTCATTTTTATCTGTCACTCTCAAAGTACAGCCTTCATTTCCATGATCCAAGAGGGCTGCCCAACCTCCAGAGAGTTTCATTCTAGTTAACAGGAAAGGAAAGAGGAAAGAGGAGGAGGTGTTTTGTGATACTATTTCTGGGGCGACACAACAAACCTCTCTGTTCACCCCAAACAGGGAATTAATGACAGATCAAAATAGGGGTGCCACCAAAGTACAACCTGGTTAATCAATGAGTTTCGTTGGTGTTACTTACAGAAATGTGGGCGAGGGGTTACTACAGGGCCAGAAATGATTCAGAGAAAGCGGCATCACCAAAGATCACCCCAGTATGGGTGGCAGCCCGTGGAAACTGGAAACACAGACTTCACTTATTAACTGCAAGTAGCTCAGTCGGCTGGAGAGCATCCTTTTCGGGCAATTGAGTTGGACTGAGTCCCTTCCAGGCAGCTTCCAAGTAGCTTGGCTGGTCTGAGCCTGTGTTACACAACTTAGCTTCTCTGATAGTGTCTCCCTGTAGTCTTTATACCTATGTATGCTGGGAGAAGGAGGGATCTAGTGTATCAGGGAGTTTCAGGGACTTCCTGAAGCCTTTACTTCTGGTGTTAGGGCGCTTCTCTGTGTGACAGAATGTCTCACTTCCCCTTAACATCCTGTTATTTCACGCTCATTTTAACATCCCATGTCTTACGGAGCGCTCCTCCAGCTCCTCCAAGATGGGATGTTGTAACCTCAGAGGAAACGCATTTCCCTTTACATCACTTTCATTTGTAGGTCACTGCATAGAACTTAAATAGGAACCTGCTGTGACAGACGTAGAGAAATCAGGAGGCGAATTTTGTATTTAGACTGGCATAGACTTAGCTAAATGTTGGATCTCTGCCACTGTCAGAGAGTGGGAGAATAAAATGGCGTTGATTGGGCAGAACAACTAGCCATCTCAGCTACAGACGTTTGGGAGATTTGAACAAGACAATCCAAGTTGTGAGAAACCTGAACAACTGGTGGGTGTAGAACCATCACTCACCTGTGGTTGCCTGTGCTGTCTGTGGCTCCATGAGATGGTCTCGAATACCCTGAAACCACATCTTGCTGATAGAGTAATCCCTGGTTGGTTGTCTTCTTTTAAAAGATATCTTGCCAGGGCGGTGGTGGTGCACGCCTGTAATCCCAGCACTCTGGGAGGCAGAGGCAGGCGGATTTCTGAGTTCAAGGCTAGCCTGGTCTACAGAGTGAGTTCCAGGACAGCCAGAGCTATATACAGAGAAACCCTGTCTCGAAGAAAAAAAAAAAAAAAAAAAAAGAAAAGAAACAAAAAACAAAAACAAAAAAAAAAAACAAAAAATACCTTGAGCTTCAAAAATTATATCATTTTTTAAAAAAAAAAATGTTTGGTTTGTTTGAGACAGAGTCATGCTATGCAGCCCAGGCTTCCCCTACACTCACTACGTAGCCTAGAGTGGCCTTGAGTTTGCATCAATCCTCCAAAGCGCAGAGATTACGGGTTTAAACCATTCTATCCAGTCTTTCAAGAGACCTCTACGCATGTCTTGATAAACTAAAGCTGCATAAAAAGGGAATCATGGGAAAGGAGAATGGGGTGAGCAGGTGGTGGTTGTCTGGGGTCACGCACACAGGCCTGGGCTGGAGGGTAGGCTGAGGCCCCAGCGCTGTAGATGCACATTGTTGTCCAAGTCTGAATTCATGTTTTGGGTCGTGGGTCCACAGGTGCCTGTGGCATTATCAAGGAGCTACAACCTAATGAAAACAGAAACGCAGAGACCACCACTCTAACCACAGACTGGTGCCACGGATCTGGGACCGCAACCGGTGCAATTCTATCTATATCCTTGTTGTCCTTGAATTGTCTTCATGTAGGCTATATTACATGACACTGCTTTGCATTTCAATATAAACCCTATTTTTTTTTTTTTGTAAATAGATTCCATACATCTTTGTAATGCTTTCCTGAGGCTTTGCATATGATAAGCATATACTCTATTTCTGAGCCACAGCCCCAACCTGACTTCCAAGTTCTGAGAGCTTTTACACAGCCTTACAGCTACTGCTTACACAGCTCACTACAGGTGGCTGAGAGCTTGGTGTAGGACAGGCAGGACTCTGGGATTCATTTTGTCCTTTCTACAACGTGGGCAGAACAGATGTCATCACTACTATTTTTTTTAGACAGGAAAGAAGGAACTGAAGGGGCAAGGGACTTTTGTAAGGTCACATGGCCAGCAGTGTTAGAATGGAAGGTTCTGGGTCTCTTGCAGTGTCTTTTCCCGTGGTTCATCCCACAGACCACCTATCCATTGGCTCCTTATTTATACTGTTCCACACTAATGCCTTGTCCTTTGGAGCTGGGTTCACGTGTGTGTTCTTTTTAGGTGTGTGTGTGTGTGTGTGTGTGTGTGTGTGTGTGTTGTGCTATGGCTGTCCTGTGTGCTCTCTAGATCCATCTGGTCTTTGTAACTCCAGGAGAAACACCCCACTGGGCTTCTGTGATCCATTATTCCCAAGACCTCAGGTTTAGGCATCTTCTCAGAACTCCCCTTACACAGGAAGGCTATTCCATGTCAGGAACGGGTCGCTAGGCAATGGGAAGAGAACAAGGAAGAAGGAAGCAGTGCATGAGAGTTGATGCTGGATGCTGGATGAAGAGTTCTCATGGATGCCGTCACCTTGAAATTTTCCTCAATTGTAAATGGAAATGTTAGGATTTTTCTCATTTTCCTAGAGAGAAGTGCCCAGACTAGTTTGTTTAAGACATGCGTCAGGGACCAAATATCGCTGGAGGAAGACCCTAGACTCAAATAGTATCAAAGGCAAAGAGTGTTTATTCTGCAGAAATGATCAGCAAGCGGGGGTCAACCGTTCATCTTCAGTGTGGAGGGAATCTACCCATCTGCGGACTGAAGTGAGCTAATCGGCCTTCTATTCCTTCTATTCCCAGGCCTGTAACTGCCACACTGCTGACTACGGCATCTATCTCCCCGGGCTAGGATTACCACCACAGGGATGAGCGAGGAGCACTGAGCATTAAGAACGTGCTTCTTGAAATGGTACCAGTTGTCTCCTTGGCCCACAGTGAGTTTTGTTGGATCTCAAGAGAGGGGCTACAGTTCTTTGCCTGTCCACTTCTGTCTGCCTTGGGACAAGCATCTTTTGGGAATCTAAACAGGGAGTAGCAAATGAGCCCTACCGTCCTGGGCTATGGCTCCAGTGCCCTTTTCTCAGGACAAGGTCTCAACCCTTGGGTTTTGTTGGGACATATTAAAGGCTTTGTGTGGCCGTGGGTCAGGCGTCATCTTTAATTTGTCTGTATTAGTAAGAAAACCGGAGGTGTGTATCTATTTTGTTCCTCTGTCTCCTTTCTTAACTGCTCTAACAGTCAAACTCGTGTGGATCTCAGCTGTGCTACAGGTCAGTTATCATCTCAATGAATTCAGAACACAAAGGTATAGGTGCACCTCCCAGGGAGACGCGAAGTTTGTGGGTATTTTGAGACAGAGTCTTCCTTTGTTGTTCAGGCTGGCCCTGTGACTTGTCATCAGTCTCCTGCAGATGGCCAGGATCCCAGGCGACTATAGTGCTCCATCCCTTTCCTATCTTGGGTCATTTTGGGTCTACATAAAAATATGTTCAAATGCATAAAAAGTAAATTGTTCGTGATTACACAACAATACATTCTCACTGAAAACCAGTAAGTCCATGAGAGAAAAAAAAAGTAAAACTCACAAGTATGTTACGGAAATCATTACCATTGCGTGACACCTGATCCTAGGATGAATAGTCTCTGTTACTCCCGCCTCTCCCTCCCCCCCCCCCCCCGCCCTCGCACTGCACGGGTACCCTCCCACCCCCACCCCTAAGGTCCACGTAGAAAGAGTCTTCCAAAATACACCTCCTCCTCAAATTCTCCGATGACCTGTCTTCTAGATCCAAGCAGGTGGAGAAATGAGAATTTCGTTTGAATTATCCAGCAGCTTTTCCCCCCCTCCTCCTTTTCCCTCTGCCTGGCCCCGATTAAGAACTGGTGCTCTCTCCCGGCCCGCTAGCTCGCAGTCCCCTTGCTCTCCCGCCACTGGACTTCCTCCCCTTTAAGGCCCACCCCTCCCCCATGTCCACGCCTCCCCCCCAAGCTCCACCCTCGGTCCTCCCCTTTAAGGACTAGCCCAGGACGCGGAGCAGCCTGTGACGCGGCCGCCGCCCCCGGGCTGGTACTTCTCGGCGCGGCGATTCCTCCGGCCGGGCCCCGCCGTCCCGCGTTCCCCGGAGCGCACGTCTCCGGGGAGGGAGGGAGCAGGGCTGGTGGGCGCCCGCGGCGCACAGCGGGACCCACGGGGCCCCGCGACCAGCCGAGCCTGGAGCCGGGCCGGGGCGGGGCAGCCGGCTCCAGCCCGGAGCAAACTTCGCCGCCGGGCGGGGCGTGGCGGGGACCCGGGCCCGAGCCGGAGGAGGGGGCGGCCGCGGCCCCTGCCTCTGCGCGCGAGTCACCGGGCACCATGCTGTCGGGCTCTCCGGGCCAGACTCCGCCGGCGCCGTTCCCCAGCCCGCCACCGCCCGCCCCGGCCCAGCCGCCGCCGCCGCCGTTCCCCCAGTTCCACGTCAAGTCGGGCCTGCAGATCCGAAAGAACGCCATCACCGACGACTACAAGGTCACCAGCCAAGTGCTTGGCCTGGGCATCAACGGGAAGGTACTGCGGATCTTCGACAAGAGAACCCAGCAAAAATTCGCGCTAAAGGTAAGTCTGGGCCGCCCGGGATCGCGCTGGGATCCGGTGCAGCTTCCGGTCACCGCGCGAGTGGCCGGCACCCGAGAGGACTCACGGGGGACTGCCATGTTGGGGTGTGAGTGGGATCCAGCCGGGAGGCCACGCTTGGGTCCGGGACGGCCTCTGCTCGCTTCACCCGGCGCCGAGGACACGGTGGCCTCGTCCTCCCTCCCTCCTTCCTTTCTGTGGGCACAAAAGGCCCTTTACTCATTGAGCTGGTTGGTCGGTCGGTTTGGAGAAGTTCGCTCTCTGAGGTTTCCTTAACCCTACTCCTTATTTGGGAGCCGGAATGTGACTTCGCTCTCCTCGGCCTCGCGAGGTCGGCGCGCAGCGGTGGGGCGCGTCGGCGCGGCGCTGGAGACAGGGGACCCCGCCTCCGTGCCCCGCGATTGTCTGGAGCCGCCAGCGCCTGCCCTGCGCCGCGCCGCGCTGTTTCCATTGCTCCCTCCACCGTAGGAAACCTTGTCTGTAAGCCAGGCTTGGCCCAGTGCTGGCAAACTGGTCCCTGGTAGCTGGAGAACTCATAGGCAGGAAATACTATTCCAGCATTTGGGAAACCCACTCTTAATCTCTGTAGGTCTACCTGCTTCTGTCGGTGAAGGAGAATTGGGATTTCAAAAGGTCCTGCCGAAAGCACGGGAGTGTGTCATCCAGGGTCACTGCAAAGTTTTCTTCTCTCTAGGGTTTCAGGTTACACCATATCTCTAAAGGTCACTTGTCAGGTTTCTTTCTCCTGGGGTGTCTCAATGATTGGAGGAACAAACTACTTCCTGTGTTATATTTTTCTCTTCCCCTTCAGCCCACACAACTTGCTTTGTTTCAGCAATTAGAAGAGTACAGATAGATTGAGTTACGGGTGAGACCCACGGGACCAAAACCTGGAACTTTGTAGGGGGAAAATAAGTTCAGTTTTTATGTTTTTGCTGTTCTCATCCTCAACATCACATTAAAAACAAAAACAAAAAACTGTAAGCTCTTGGGGTTGTTGCTTGGTGTGAATGCTGGGGAGGGACTCTTAGAATACTGGAATACTGAAGTATTTGTACTCTCCACTAAGCGAGGAAAGGAGTTGATTGGGTTGAACAGTGGCTCTGACCTTGGGGACCGGAGGCAAGGGAACAGTTTGACCACAGTTAACTGTATTGTTGAGGAAGTGACAGATGTTCTTTCCCGGAAAGATTTCTCTCTCCTCTGCCTTGCCATCTGCCTTTACCCGTCAGCAGACTGGGGACGCTAGCTGTTCATCCTCTTGCATAGTTGGAACACAGTATAACGACTTCACAACAACAACAACAACAAAACCGCTTCGCCCCTTGAATCCTCTGAAGTGCTCTTGGCTGTCAGTTCGTGTTCTTTTCTCCTTTGACTAGCTTTGAAAGGAAGGAACCTAATGAAGCAGTCTTCAGGCTTCCCCCTCTCCCGTCAGGAGTGGGTGAAGTCAGTCTGTTTGGACAAGCAGCCTGCTCCTGGATCTTCGGGGCTGACTCAGCTGGCAAAGTGCAGATTTCTCGTACATCTTTGTGTCGAGATTTAGTCGTAGAGGAAGAGCGGAGAGCCGGGGCGTTTGGAGAGTGACAGCCGTGCCAACAGCATTTGCATACCCAAACACTGGCTAAGACATAATCTGGTTTCAAGAAATCCTGTTTCAGTGACACCGCACCACCGCACCACCGAACCACCGAGATTCCTAAGTCTTATACTTTAAAAACTTTAGGTGCTGAGTAGTGAAGTGATTTCAACACAAGGAGTCTTTTTGTGGGCAGCATGGGGAGAGGACACAGTGGAGCACGCTGGGCTGATGTTCCCTTTGGATGCTAAGACGAGACCTGCGCTCCACAGAGTACCTGACCCAGGGACGTAGTGCCCTGCGTGGCACCGTGAGGTTTCAGAAGGCTGCCTTATAGCTCCGAGGAATGATGGGGAATGAAGGCTGGTCCTAGGCTCTGCTCTTTGTTCTATTAAGTGAGAGACCAGAGCTTTAAAGAAACCCACCCAAGGATGGCTCAGTGGTGAGGAGCATTTGTTGCTTTTGGCTTTTGCAGGGGACTCAGGTAGGTAACATCTACCAAGTGATTCTAGTTCCAGGGACTCCGACACCCATTCTGTCCTCCGTGCTCACAGTATGCACTTGACACACACACACACACACACACACACACACACCACCCATACACATAAAGTAAGGATAAATAAAGGAACCAGCTGGTCCTGCTGCTTTCCTTTATCCTCTTGGGAATGCTGATGTTTAGATGCTTCTGGTGGACGCTGTCCCCTGGCTTTCTCATCCCTGCTTGCTAGCCTCTGAGTCATGCGCACACTTGCAGTCAGTTAGAAGCCAGTTGAGAGATCATCACCACCCAACACATTCATTTAGTTGAGGAGAAAACTGAGGCCCAGAACGAAGGCACGGCTTGCCCAAGGCAAGTGGTAATTCTTGCCATTCACTTGACTGAGGCGGGAACTGAACCCAGTTCTTCTGTGTCCTAGTCTCAGGCCCCCCTCTACCTGTGATTGCAGTGGTATTGACACGCAGGTATCCAGTTGCTGTTTCAGAGTGCCTGAGTCTGAAGAGCTGCTCTGGCCCATTGGCCCCACTTGTTGGCCTGAGGGCGGTGGTGGGTATATACCACCTTTCAGCCGCATTTCCTACAGTTGGAGAGGCAGCTTCAAAGCCAGCAGCTCCTTGAGTTTTGGGTGTATAACAAGCCCCCCCCCCCACCATTAGGGGCTTTGTGACAGACTTCCTATTTATTACCCTTTGGGGATTCTGTACTTTCTTTGGTAGGGACACCGAGTCTCAGTCCATCTGTGTGTGAGCTGTCTGTCTTCCCCACGGGTTGCATGGCGGCATGCCGTCTCGCCGTGCCATGGTGACGCTTAGCTATTAGCTGAGCAGATTTAATTAAAGCTTGTACTATTGTCCTACTCTGCCGCTCGGTGCTGAGTAGGTGAAGCATGCTATTGCTTTACGGAATGCAGGATGTTGTCATAACTTATCTCTGTTTATCTTTCCATTGCGTGGACTAGGGGAAGCCAGGTCCCGTGGTTTCGTCCCGTTCTCCAGTGTGCCTGCCTCTCTCTAGGTCATTTAAGTGCCACAGTGACGTAGCTGCTTTTGGTGACATGATGGAGAGATTAGAACCTGTCACTGTTGTCCTGGACATTGTTGAAGGGCAACGCCAGCACTCTCTCACTGCCTGTGCCCCCACCCCACCCCCTTCCAGTAATGTCCTCGTTCTGTGTCCTCACTGGAGAGGTGACCCGATAGTGTGGCTGGCAGGGGGCAGTCGCAGTTTGACATTTGCTGGATGGAAACCCGAGGTGAGGAAAGTCTCTGATCATGCCATCCAGTTTGGTTGCAGGGAGTTGACAGTTTGTGGAGCATTGGCTATATGTTTATTAGGCTAGAGGGCAGAGGCATTAATGCCCTATAAAATGTTTAGGGTCAAGAATCTATTTGGAAAAGACTAGATCAGTAAATGTAGTCTAGGGCAGCATTGTCAAATATGGTAGGCATAGCTGTTTGTATTAAAGTAGCCAGCATGCAGGCATAAAAACAAATGAAAAAATGCAGTGGACAGCCACAGTTTGAACACTCAGAAGATAGTTGAGCCCCACAGGAAAGACTCCTGGATGTTGCTGGCCTGGGGGCTGAGTTGTGTGAGCAGGAATAGAGGGATTCTGAAAGACAGACATCTGCGAGGAAGGATTGCTGATGCCAACACAGGCCTTGGCTGGTGGCAGTGGGAACTCGTTGGCCCTGAGAGGAATAAATGGGTCTGCCAGAAGTCTTGAAGCTGGCCGTGGCCAGAGCGGAGGGGAATACAGGGGACCAAATAGGTCAGGAGCAGTGGGGCTAGAAGCTCAGGACTGAACTTAACTTGTCTTGGGGTCAAGTCAGCTTTGAAGTGTTTTGTTTTATTTCCGGGAGGTGGATAGACATCATTGAAGTTGGGGTTTGTAGACTTAGATAGAAAGGCCGTCAGAGACTATTTCTGTCTTTTGGAATATGACTGCAGACGCGTCACCCTGGCGTGGTCTTAGCCTCTCTACTGAAGCAGGTCTCTGGGTCTCTCTTGATGCAGGATTGGAAGTAGGTTAGTTAATGTTCTAACGGTCCTTTTTCATTTGTGAATTTTGGACTTTCATGGAATCTGAAGACTCTGTAGTTAAAGTTATGGTTGGGTGTCTAAAAGTGAGAGAGTAAGGAGAAAAACCATCATAGGGCCCCAGGGCCACATATTGGTGCTGGTGGGGTCTAGGAGACAAAGTGCTCTTTTCCCAGGGAGGATGAAGGCATGGGTGTCCATGGTCGGAGAGGCAGGAACTGGGGGGTGTAATCAGTGGAGTAGGAGTGAAAGTGGGAACCGGAGCCAAACCCTGGGCTGGAGGTGGAGTCACGCTCCGTTCTCCGGGAACCAGGGATGCGAGGGCTCTGTGCCAGAGGCCATGGTGTCTAAGGTGGATGGGTCTCAGCACCTCCGTGCGAGTAGTTTTGAGGTGCCAGAGCAGACCTGCTTGGCTTGGAACTGTTGCTCTTCCTGGTTGGTTTTGTGGTATAGCAGGGCTCACTGTCCTGCCTCCTCTCTGTGTCACACCCTCCCAAGGGTCATGTTGAGGTCTCAGTGCCCCCTCCCCCCATCCGCCATCTTTTGTGTGGTTCTCTGCCTTGGATGGAGGTGAGTGGGCAGGGGAGAGTTCTTTGTAGGGACTGCAACAGCTCTTGATAGTTGAGTAATAGTGGACACTCCTTGGTCATCTTGTCACCGCCTCCTTCCCATTGAGGAAGAGGCTGGGCCACGGCAGAAGGGCTCTGGGGTGTGTCCCAGCATCGTGCTTGCTTGTGGGCAGTGGAGCTGTGTGCTATGGAACCTTCTTGGTGCGGGTTTCTTAGGCTGTTTGGTTGCCAGCAAGGAGTGATGCAGGTACTGAAGACCTGTCAGTCAGCCTCACACTCAGCTCCCTGGCCTTCTCACAGGAGCTCTTCATGTATCCCCCCTTGTAAATGGGGCACTGGTAGGGGAAAGGGTCATGCCAGAGCGGCTAGATACTATCATGCCAGTATCTAGCCTTTTCTCATCACTAGGACTGATTCCCCTTAGGATCTTTAACACTAATATTTTATATTTTGAGGTGTATAAATTCATACATAAGTTCAAATAGAAATAGAGATGGACCTCTTTTTAGGGGTTATGTGCTAGATAAAAAAGTAAAAAAACAAAACAAAACTAAACATTAATAGCAACAAAAACCAACAGTAAACTATCACACAGTCTAGATGTTATGCCCTGCTAACTAATTGTGTGACTTTGACTGAGAGTTGGGCTCTAGCTGTCACCAGGCAAGCCCTGGCAGTGTGCAGTAGTAGAAGACGTGCTGCAGGGGCCCAGACGCCAAGGGCAGGAGAGATACTTGCCGACTCTCTCTGCGTTGAATGGTTAGCAGTACCCAGGCCAGCGTGGATGCCCTCTGAGAGGTGTAATATGTCCAGCCAGCTAATAATCTGTACCGACCAGCTGATCTCCCTCACAAAGCTTAGAAAGTATTCCAGCTCGTCTCTCAGTGGGGAGGACAGGCTATGCCAGCTCTTGCCTTGGAATGAGAAGATTCTTAGAGGAGTGGGGTACAAGATGGAGATGGGGATCCCTTGTTTTCCTTCCCCAGACTCTTTGCCATTTGAAGCCATTGGGACATTTGAAGGCCGCTGTGACCAGCTGTTTAGGCTGTGTCCTACACTGGGGCACCTGACTTGGGGGTAAGTTTGGCTGGATGGCAGCCATGATGTCACTGCTGGGCAGTGTTTGTCCTGGCATTAGACATCATTTACTCAGACAGGTGCCTTCAGTTCAGCCACAGTCTCTGTGATGGGCAAGGGTTGCTCTGAGCCTGTAAATGGGGACTGATTCCCAGAGTCGATGAGGATGTTAGGCTCTCTGAGCGGGTCCACTGGCCTTCAGAGAGGGCTGGCCGTTAAGGAAGCGAGTGGAGAGGGCACATCTGGAGGAGACTGCCTTCTCCTTCCCGTGGTTCAGTACGTCAGTGGGAGCCTGTGTTCCAGGCTCTCCTGGTTCGTTGGGAGGAGGTGGTAGAGAGGAAAAGGGATCATGAGGTGGGGCTTGGCCTCTGGCATTGTCGTATTCTTGGAGACTTTATTCTGTGGTCCAGTAAACACCTCCGCGTGCCAGCTGGGAGGTGGTGGAGCTTGGGACTTAGCTCAAGGTCAACCTCTATTTGTATGGGATGTTCCCCTTTAAGATCAGAAAAGCTCCATGTTTATATCGCTTGGAACTTGAGCTCTCCAGAAGGGTCACATGAAAGGGCATCTTATTCTTGAGGGGTGTCTTCAGGCATCTCCTGACTAGTGCCAATTTGGACTCCTCTGGGAGGAGAGAGGTGGCTGCAGGTAGCACTTCTGGGCATCCGTGTAAGCTTCTGCCTCGGCACACAGGAGGCCGCTCCACTGTTGGCGCCTTTCTTGTTTAGCTCCTAGGTGGGCCTTACTGACTGAAGCAAAGGTGAGCCGTCTCTTATCCCGGGGACAGAGAGGGAACCCGAGGGCTCTTCTGGCTCTGCCTCTGCTGACCCCTGCTGCTTCTCCTGGAGCTGCTTGTCCTCCCTCTGCTTCAGGGCAGGTGACAGAGTTGGTCCCTTTGATGGTATTTGACTATCTGTGTTATTAGGAGCCTTCCAGACCACACTGGCCATTTACAGCCTGGCCTCCCGCCTCGGGCCAGGACTGATACGCAACCTCTGTCGCAGTGTCTAAAAATAAACTGGCCACGCTGCACTTCTCTCTTCATCCCCAGGCCCTGGTATCTGCCCAGGTCTTCTTGCCACACACTGGACTGTTTATCCCATTTCCACCTGTGCCTCCTTTGTGCCCTTTCCCCTTCCAGCCGAGCTTGGTGGGTCGTTGGGGCAGGTCTCCGTCCTGAGGGCGAGGTAAGAGGTGGCTTCTCCGGGTGTCTCGATTCACTCGGACACAGGCTCCAAGGGCTGCCTGGCCCTTCCCCGGGCAGGAGAAGCAGACGGAGGCAGGCAGGCTCTTAGATGGTTAGGCCTTCGGCTATGCTTGCCCGCTTCTCAGCTCTTGCAGTGGGCATGAGTCTGCCCCAGTGCCTGTCCTGTCTGGCCTGGGACTGAGTTTGCAGCGTCTTTGTCCTCTTGCCCTATTCCTAAGTTCCACTCTCCACCTCACAGTGTGTGGCCTCGTGTTACCACATCCTGAAGTATGACCTCATTATATTGACTTCCAGGAGTAACTGGGCCCTGGCCTTCTGAGAACCTCCTTGCTGAGGTGGGCCAGGGCCTCCTAGCTCAGCCACCTAAGAAGGACACTGAGGACAGGCCTTTTCCGTTCTCACTGCTGCGGTAGAGGTGTCGTCTAGGTGTGTCCTCTTTCTGCTGGGGCTTCTGTGGAGGCCATGGGGTAGAATGTCTTAGCTTGGGACGATGGGCGGGATATCTCCTTCACTCCCATCCTGGGACAAGTGTTGATAGAAGCCATGGCTCCGATCCATGTTCGGTGTCTGTTTCCTGGAATCAAGGTGTATTTGAGGGCCAAAGGTCTGTGGGATGAGTGTCAGGAGCCAAGAGTTAGGACTTGGGAAGTCCTCTGCCTCAGTGGAGCCAACTACCTGTCCTCTCTGGTTTATTGTCCCCAGGGCTTCGTTTCTTCTGCATCAACCCCTTACCCTCTAGATGGGAGGAGCTGGGTATAGGGTTGGTAAGAGTTTTATTTTTAACTGAGAGAGAAGGGGCCCCTGTCCTCAGAATAGCAGGCTTGCTCTCTTTTCCACCGAAGCCTTCATCCTTAGCCTCTAATTCCCAGGAGAAAGCTAGCAGTCTCCTAAGGAGCAGCAGGCTTCGCAGGGCTGGGGAGGAAGAGAGGAAGGGAGAGTCTGGATTGTGGGCCACGCTTAGCCTCTGTGGAGTTCTCTTGCAGTGAGGGAGGGAGGATGGCCAGGGCCACGTGTGGAGGGAACTCAGAGCATCCTTGTAATGCAGGTGGACTGGTGGGGACCACCCATGCCCTGGAGAGACGAGGCTAGTAAGGGGGGGTATCTCATGCCTTTCCTACTGGCATCTAGGGCACAGTGAGAGCGAAATGTACGGTAATGTTTTGTTAACTTCTGACAGAACACTTGCTATTCTCCTCAGACTACTAGGCTCACAACCACGGTGCTGTCCCGCAGAGCAGGCTGGGAAGCTCAGTGGCCTCACCTGCTCTTCGCCCCTCCCTGCCTGTGCGGTTAGAAGGGAGTGACTGCATTCCCCACCTGGCTCTCACACTCGGTCATGTCGCAGGCTTGGTCACCTTGGCTCAGATTCTTTGGGAGGAAACAAGATTGAGTTGAGGTGAAGTAGACAAGAAGCAGTAGAGGGAAATGACGAGGAACACGGGGACTGTAAAGTACCGAGGCCAAAGCTGAGGCCGGTCAGCAGAGGGATGGGGTCAGCTTGTCTGCAGTCCCGCTGTGATCTTACAGCTTCCCCGCTGGCCCCTTCCGCCTGCCTGATACACCGACTTAGGCGGATGCCTCCCAGGGCCGGGTCCGAGCAGGCCCTCATGCTTGAATATTGACCTGTCCCCCTTCCTGTCCCTTTGCACCCATGCCTGTGTCTTCCTTGTCCTCCCGCCGCCCCTTCTCCCTTCTGACTATATTGGCTTTTTCTGTACCCTGCAAAGGCTGCTCTTTCATGAAGTCTTTCCTACCCAAGTGAGTCCTGAAGCGGAGGCATCGCTCAGTAGCAGACATGTGCTTGCACGTCTGCAAAGGGCTCTGGGTTCTCCCTAGAATTTTTTCCTGCTCCTTCTGCCCCACAAAAGGAAGGAGAGAAAAATGTAACCCTTCCCGTCAGATGGAAGCAACCTTTACCTGTTACTAAACATCTTAAGTGCATTTATTTCTCCTTGGACAAGATGTTTGGTTCAGTACTAGATTAGGTAGTTAATTCCTTGGGAACCTACATTTTTTTTTTTAAGTTATCATCATCTTTTCCTTTTTTTTAATTTATAAAGCACTTATTGATTTAGTGTATCATATTCATGCCTGGGGTGTCTTACCTTCCGCCTTCTTCGTTCCTTGGGCTGAGCTCAAGTCACAGGGTTTGTCAGTGGACACCTCTATCTACTGACCCCTCTCACCAACCATATCTTCTTATCTCAGCACAGTGACTTGGTGCTCTCATTAAAAACAAAATTCAGGATTGGATTAGTGGTCGCACTCGGATGGGACAGTGCTGGCTGGCTCTGAGAGTAAGCCGGGGGCACAGCAAAGCCCGCTGCTGTCAGTGTGAGCCCCGCACCGTCTCCTGGCAGCCGCTCCAGGGTCATCTTCTGGGTGACTCCTCCTCCATCGACTTAGATCCTCTGATTTAAGGAGGTGCCTTGTGTTTCCCTTGGTGGGATTCTTATTCTTAACACGAGAATTACAAGAGTTAATGCTTAGCCCTCCCCTCTTGCTGCTGTAGGGGGCTCCCTCACTGTCTTCTCTGTGAAGAAGACCCTCCTGTCACACACGTGAAGTGTGCCAAGTTCCCTACAGTTCTTGGCTAGCTCTAGACCCACAGCAGGGACATCGACGCAGACCAGTGTTTTCTGTCCGCTGGCCTTGTGCCTGTGTGTCGCAAGACAGCAGTGGTGAGCGTCACACCGCCAGGTCTGATGTCAGAGCTTTCAATCTCATGGGGCCACTTATCTGCCATGTCCTGAAGCTTGCATAGGTCATAGAACCCAAGAGACCTGGTTTCCAGCCTTACCATTGTGGCTCTGAGCCAGTCCTAGGCCACGTTTGCATTTCCCTGGGTTTCTCTGTACATCGGAAGGCTCAGACTTGACTTAGCAACACTTGTGCACCGAGTGCCTCTCCGTCAGTGTTACTAAAACCAGTGCTGGGAAAGTGACTTGGTGCTGGGAAAGAAATGTAGAGAGAGCTACCCAGGGGCGGGCTCAACCAGAGTTGCTGCTGCTGCTGCTGCTGCTGCAGGCCAGGGTTATCTTATCCTCCTCTTGGCTGTAGTATTTTTATTCACTCACTCAGTGTTTGTAAATGTTTGCTTTCCCCACGACACCTCCTGTCTTCCCTGCTGACTGGCCATCAGGGGGCCCAGATGTCTGCATTAGCCTGGAATGCGAAAGTGACCTTTGTCATCCTGTCATCCCTTGGGTTTACACCTCGTCTGCATCTCTGCTGAGAGATGAGAGGAGGTGGAGGCTTCAACATATAGTGCGTGTGCATGTGCGTGCGTGCGTGCGTGCGTGCGTGCGTGCGTGCGTGTGTGTCTGTGGTTGCCTTGGAATAATCGTCCATTCTCTCCATCCCCCCAAGATCCAGAATAACTGAATTAATTAGGTTTGGTGCTCACTGGGTACCCTGCTAAGCCTGACCTAGGTTTGATCCTCCGGCCCTATATGTGTGCTGTGGCATGTGTGTGTCTTACCCCCGCCTCCATAAGATGTAAGCAAAGAAATTAGCAGTGCCAAGAACTACTTTTGTAGCGTCCCTTGGCTACATCAGAGCCACGTGCTGGCTTTGATTCATATCACTCTTCTGTCATTCAGACCTCTGTGGGAAGCTCAGCTGCTCTGGGGGCTCCTGGATTAATAACAAGTTCTTTTTTTTTTTTTTTTTTTTTTTGGTTTTTTTCGAGACAGGGTTTCTCTGTGTAGTCCTGGCTGTCCTGGAACTCACTCTGTAGACCAGGCTGGCCTTGAACTCAGAAATCCGCCTGCCTCTGCCTCCCAAGTGCTGGGATTACAGGCGTGCGCCACCACACCCGGCTTTAATAACAAGTTCTTTTTTTTTTTTTGCAAACTGAGGGCCACCGACATGGCAAATTAATAACAAGTTCTTATGGAGCAGGTGTGATGGGGGAATCACTGCAGCTGGTGCTGTGTACACCCTCGTGAGTCCTTGCAGTGGTACTAGGTACATGGATGGGGCACTGCAGCTGGTGCTGTGTACACTATCATGAGACCTTGCAGTGGTACCACCAAGCAAGTCAGTTTTTTACAGAAGAGGAAACATGTTCAGAATAATTAACTTATTATCAGTTATTGAATACCAAGTGCCAAGCATTATTTTAGGTTCTGGGGACATATCAGCTTATAAAACAGACAAAAGCCAATCTTATCTGCAGGGGGCTTTTATTTCTGTAGGGAAAGATGGAGCACACTAATTAAATGATACAACTTGTCAGATATTAGTGGGTACAGAGTAGAAAATAAAAAGGCAAGGACTTTGAGATGGCAGGACTCGGCGTTTCTCTGTGTGTCTCTTTGTGCGTGGTGTTCTATTGTTTATAGTCATACTAATGTTTAAAAACTTATTTTCGTATATATGGACATTTTGTCTGTCTATATGACCGTGCACCATGTACATGTGGTGGCCTCATAGAGGGGGACGGGTCCTCCAGGACGGGCGTTCCTGGTGGTTGTGAGCCAGGTCCTCCGGAAGAGCAGTGAGTGCTCTTAGCAGCTGAGCCATCTCTCCAGCCTGGCCTTCAGTTTTAGTTGGCAGGTTAGGACAGCTTCCTGAAGGAGGTGACTTGTGGGTGACTCTCACATGTCCGTGGCTTGAGGTGGGATCACTTTATGGTGCAGCCCAGGACACTGCGTGGACACACACATGACGCACTGTGTGGAGGGTACGGGCTGTCTGTAGACAGCAGCTGGCCTCTAGGAAGGGCTGCGACTGCAGGCTGCTCCCTTTGTTTGACCAAGGAGAGGATGTTCCTGTTAATTGACTGTTCCAAAGAGCTGGATAGGAGTGAGAGCCCTAAGGAGAGCTGGACTGCAGTTGAAGGGTTTTCCTCCCTCCTTGGGCCTCAGAGTCCTCCATGTCATAGGCATTACTAGGCATCTATGTGTGGTGGGGGCACAGCAGTGCCCTGCCCAGCTCTGGCCACCTCAGCCATGGAGAGGGCAGGGCTGGGGAAGGAAGGTCGGGCCGTTAATACAGTTGAGAAAGTGAAGCAGTGGGCTAGGCCTGTTTTTTTCCTAAGCATGTGCCGTGACAAAGGAAGTTGCAACATTTTCTTTTTTCTTTTTATAGAGTAAGAAGTAGGAAAAAACCCATCTTCCAGTAAGCTTCAAAAAAAAAAAAAAGTGTCTAGTCTTGGATGGTTTATTGTCCGTTGTCTGCCTCCAATTCTCTTTTTTTTAATGTAGTCTTCTTAGGACTTTCTTTCCTGTCTACACTTTCTGTCCTTCTCCCTGGAGAGCCTGTCCTTGCAGCAGGCCAGCTGTGTCTCTAGAGAGGGAAGTAGCCATGACTCGGCCTGAGGATCTTGAGAAGGCTCCTGTCTGTGCTCTCCACGTGTCTGTTCACACACTCGGGAGGCTGTTGGCTCTCCTGGGATGTTGAGGGCTGTTTGGGTGGAACACGTGGCCCTGATGCCCACCCTTTCTGCCACCTGGGTCTGGGCTCACGTGGTGTTTCATAAGGTCGAAGCAGCTATTGTTTCTCAACTCCGATGACCACCTTCTTGGTAGGTGTGGACTGTGTGTGTGTCAGTGTGAGGCAGGGATCAAAGCATAACCAGTTACTCATGGTAACGTGGAATTTGGTCGCGTTTGATTTTGGCCTCTGGACTGGAGCTGGGCAGGAGTCTAGCTGTATTTGGAAATGTAGAGATGATATATTTTCATGATAAAAACTTTGTGAGACTTGGAAAAGTCGAGAACTTAGCTGACTTCCTTTATTTCTTTACTCAGATTACTTCCTTTGTCTCAGCTGTCTTTACTTCAGCACCATCCCAGAATTCCAGTGCAACTTAGCCTTGAGGCCCCAGCCGTGGTCCTCTAAGGCTCTTCTGGGTCATCCTTCGGACTGAGGGCTCCTTGCTGGTAGGATGTTGGACGGCCCAGGACAGGTGTTGAATTAATTGTCTTTCTAGGGAGAACAAGGTAAACATCCTCGTGGTGAGAGTCATTGTTTAGGCTCTTTGTTTCTTGTACTTCAAGCCCCGGGAACATACGATTTCTCCTCTTTTGCTGTTTTTGTTGGACTTACTCATCCTGTCTTCAGGCTGGAGGGGAGTAGAAGGAGTGGGGTCAGAATTTTGACCCTTGGATTGCATAGTTGAGTTACATAAGTCCTGTTCTGAAGAAACCTCTCTGGCCAATATGAGAACAGCTCTAAATTGAAATAAAATACGCCCTATCCCCATTTGCAGTGCCCAGGAGTCGGCTGCTGGCTGCCAGGTTATGCAGCACAAGTGGAGGACATGGTGTCAGCACAGAACGTTGTCTGGATCTGGTCATTCTATATCCAGATTCATCTATACATGGAGGGGGCTTGGGGAAGGGCAGCTAGAAGCCAATCGTTTATAAAAGGATCTTTTCAAAATAGTTTGTTTCAGATAACATCCCCTCAGAGCGATACTCATCGAGTCTTGTGGCCCCTAACCCAAACTGACCATCAGATTCATGTGTGGGGAACATTTGAAGGTGTGGCTTTCTGGGGAGTTCTCCAGTGTTTTGTGGAGCCCTGGATGGAGCTCTGGTACTCAGGCTTGCACAGAAAGTGCCTTTACATGCTGAGCCATCTTGCTAGTCTATACAGCGTTTCCATAAGATATGTCATTATTATTATTTTTCTGTATCATCTCCTTCCCTGACTACGAATGTGTATTTTTAGACTGTTCTCAAGTCAGAATTGCCCAAGTCTGTCAACCACCCATCTGTCTAGCCAATTTTTAAATTCTTTAGTGGCAGGAGCTTTATACTTTTTCAAGAAAACCTTACATATTAAAAAAATAATGTAATAACTGTTGCTGAGTAAAAATTTTGTTCTTGATCTCGTAACAATCCTTTGGTCCTCTTAATCTTCTTCAGACCCATAGCAAAGTGTATCACCCCTCACCTGTGTTTAGTCTCAGCAGGTGGGTTAGCATACATACCACAGGCACATTTTCAGGGGGCCTCAGGAGCTGGGGGCTCTGGGGAGATGCAGCAGCATTCCCAGGATCCTTTTTGCTGTCAGGCCAGGCCGAGAGACAGGAGAGGCCTGCATCCCTGGGAGGGTCCAGTTGGAATGGCCACAGGTCCCTTTCCCCTCTTCGTGTCCTCTCCCACTGTTGTCACTCTGCGAGGCTGAGGCACTCAAGGATGCCCAACTGCTTCCTTCTGAGACCTTGAGGGACTCCGCCATCCATGTGGCTTCTGTTTAGAGATCTATAGACACCCCTACTTCCTGAGCACCAAGTCCCCGATCTGGGATCACAGAGAGCTGGGTTCCATCTCTCTTTGCACCGTCAGTCTTCTAGACAGTCCTCCTCCCTGCTGCAACTGCAGATCCTCTTTTGCTCTTGGTGCCTTCCACATGATTATCCCTCTGCATTCTTCTTACTGTTCATCTTCTAAGACTCATACAAGATCTCACCTGCCCAAAGTCTACCATTCCAGGCAAACCGAACTGTACATGGACCAGTGGCAGTTGATCGTGGTTGCGCAGACCTGGATTACTGTCCCCCCCCACCTCAGCTAGCTCAGCTCCACAGGACAAGTAGTGTGCTCGCTGTTTGGTATTTGGTATTCCCACACGCAGGCCCAGTGCCCGGGGCTCCTCAAGGCACAGTGATACGGCGGGAGAGGATCCGTAGTTTTGCCTCTTTCTTCTTTTGGGAGTTTTGAAGAGGCTTTGAGGGGAGCAGGAGCCTTTGCCCCACAGCGGTCTGCTCACCCCCGGCACCCAGCGGTTCAGCAGCTCCAGGGAGAAAAGTGGTGTTTAGCAGCTGATCAGCAAGCCGCATTCAAGGCCTGGCTGCTTCAGAGGCAAAGCTGGTGTTTAAACAAACAAGTGTTGTAAGTCAAGTATCTGCACCAGCCTCAGCAGCAGCCACTGTTAACACAGCCCTCCCCAGCTACAGTGACAAAGAAACGAGTAAAGCCAGAGAGTTTTCCATGGCCTTGACAAGAGTAGGGGAGGAGTCTGGAAGGAGCTGGAAGGAGCTGGCCGGGACCTCGGGTTTGTTCTCTGGGTTGATGATGCTTGGGGAGTGGGGAGGAAAGCTGTCAGCGTTCCCTTCAAACCCAGTGTCTCCCAGGCTGGACTAGTTGTTGAGTGTCTTTGTTGTTGTTATTATTATGAGTATTCTGTGTTTGTGTTATTGCCTGTGTGTATGGAAGTACATGCCTTGTGCCTGTGGAGGCCAGAAGAGGGTGTTAGATTCCCTGGAACTGGATTTATAGATGGTTGTGAGCCATCAAGTATGGACGCTGGAATCCAACCCAGGCCCTCTGGGAGAGTGGCCTGTGCTCCTAACCACTGAGCCATCTCTCCAGCCCTGCAATTTTATTTTCAATAGTGTTCCTTCAGTACTGCTTGGTGATAGCCCATGCGGTTTTTTTCTGGTGTGACCGAGATGATGGAGGGAGGTCTGATATAGGGCTTCCTCCCTTCCAGGATGCACAGAGCTGGAGGAATTCCCCGGCCTCTTGATGGTGCCCAGACACTAACCACAGCCAGTAGTTCTGTCAAAGGTGTTCTGAGAAACATGTGTGCCAGGAATAGTCTGAACTTTCAGAGAACAGCAGCCAGCTTGTGAGAGGTCTCCTGTGTGTTGGGTAGTATGTGAGAGTGCTCAAATTTGTGTGTGTGTGTGTGTGTGTGTGTGTGTGTAGACTTTTGTATGCAACTGTTTGTGCTCAGCCGTACAGATGAGATCTTTCGAGGTCAGCCTCGTTGTGAGCGAAGTAGAACGTCTCCACTCACGAAGGCAGAGGTGGCCAGAGGCTTATTTCCTGTAAGTCCATCCCTAGGTATAAGTGCTGTGTTTTCCCCACCGGAAGTTGGGATCTGTTTAATAAATAGTTTCCCTCAGGGGAGTAAGGAATGCTGTTTCCAAGTTTGAAAGAAAAGTTGAGATATATAATTTGAACATGAAGGTTTTGAGCAATGGTGGTGACCTGCTTGCATCTGAGTGTGTGTCCTTGCCTGTCTGACTGTGTCCCTGTCTCTGTGTGTGTCCCTGCCTGTGTCTAAGTGTGTGTCCCTGCCTGTGTCCAAGTGTGTGTCCCTGCTTGCATCTGAGTGTGTGTCCCTGTCTGTGTGTGTGTCCCTGTCTGTGTCTGTGTGTGTGTCCCTGCCTGTGTGTGTGTGTGTGTGTGTGTGTCCCTGCCTGTGTCTAAGTGTGTGTCCCTCTCTATATGCCATTGTTTATCTGTTTTTTTGTTTTTTGTTTTGGTTTTTTTGAGACAGGGTTTCTCTGTGTAGCCCTGGCTGTCCTGGAACTCACTCTGTAGACCAGGCTGGCCTCGAACTCAGAAATCCGCCTGCCTCTGCCTCCCGAGTGCTGGGATTACAGGTGTGCGCCACCACACCTGGCTGTTTATCTGGTTCTTAATAGGATGCTGGGTGAGAAGTACCCAGGAATCCTTACTGTCAAGGTCTGTGGTCTTCCTCCTGCTCCATTCAGGTTTCTCTGCTGGAATTAGAGGCACTGGTGGCTGAGCTCACCTACATCATGTGATGATTGTGGTGTTGATGGCTTCTACCATAGGTCTGTATGTAGAGTGCAGCCACCCAGGTGCTCTGACAATATAAGGCGGCCGGTGAGGGTTGAGACAGGGAAGACTTCATGAGGGAATAAAAGTAGCTGGCTCAGTGCTTAAGGTCACTTGTTGCTCTTGCAGGGGACCTGGGTTTCCTTCCTGGCAGCTTATGACAGTCTGAAGCTCCGGATCCAGGGGCTCTGACACCTTCTGGCCACCTTAGGTATTGGCACTCATGTGTTGCACTTAGAGACAAAACACTCGTGTGTGTGTGTGTGTGTGTGTGTGTGTGTATAAACTACACAAACACTCATATATATATATAAAATAAAAACAGTGATGTGAGTGATGTATATAGTCTGTCCATCTTCCTAGGTTTTTGTTTTTTGTTTTTTTTGTTTTTTGAGACAGGGTTTCTCTGTGTAGCTCCGACTGTTCTGGAACTCACTCTGTAGACCAGGCTGGCCTCGAACTCAGAAATCCACCTGCCTCTGCCTCCCAACTGCTGGGATTAAAGGCGTGCGCTACCACCACCCGGCTTATCTTCCTAGTTTTTAATGGTTCCTGCAGAAGTACCATCACCACTGAACCCAAATAGCAAAGGAGCAGTGTGTGTGTGTGTGTGTGTGTGTGTGTGTGTGTGTGTGTGGTGTGTGTGCTTTTTTCCTTCTTGCCGAAGTCATAGAGAAGGAAAGGTAAGCCACACCCTTCCTCGATCTGGTAATGGAGGGTGTAATCTAGGGACCAGCTGAGTATGGAGGAATGGCTGCTCGCTTTTCTAAGCTCTGAAGCAAATCCTGAGTGTGCAGAGGTGGGAGACATTCCACAAATGTGTGCTGCCGCATTAAAGGGCCTGAGAGGTTGTGGTTATGCTTTGTGATTTGGGCATAAAGGTCTTTGTCTCTGTCTTTCTGTTTGTCTTTCTCCCTATCCCTGTCTCTGTCTCTTTTTGTCTCTGTGTCTCTGTTCTCTCTCTCTCTGTGTGTCTCTGTGTCTGTCTCTGTCTTTTTCTCATCTGTATACATTAGCATCCTATGGCCTACTGTCTGAGAAGTAACAATAAGCACTCCCTTTCTGAGAGGAAGTCACCTGAACTGACCAGCACCTGTTGCAGAGGTTTGAAAGACTGTGTGTGCGTGTGTGTGTGTGTGTGTGTGTGTGTGTGTGTGTGCGTGCGCGCGCGCTATGGGGAGGGGTTATGGTGGCTGAGGGATCCGGCAGGTGGCTTCTGATAAAGGTGGCTCTGCCTGGAGCCCCTTTGCTTTGTATTTCTGGGAGGCTTTGTCCTGCCCTGGAAGCAATGAATAGCAGCTACATCTGTCGAGCCTGGGAAGTGCAGTTTGCAGTTGGGGGTGAATGAGCAGTTGGCAGACACTCCTGCTAGAGGCTCAGGCTGCCCAGAGCTGCTTGGTATTAGGGAAAGGAGGGGCTGGGGGTCCTTCGGCAGCTGCTTGCTAATCCTGGCCATGGGAGGAGTGAGATTTAGCTTGCCTTTATCTCTGCATTCTTTTCTGACTACAATGCTAGGCAGCTATACTGACCCTTGAGGGAACAGCTCGGAAGAAGCAGGTGACTTGGAGGTTTTCTCCCATCTTTGCTGGCTTTGAACAACAGAAGATAAAGGCACCCACTTAACTCTTCATATACATAGTGCAGTTCAGAATTGTGGGATACACTGAGGTAGATTGACTAAGCATTGTGGAGGTTTAAAAATACTTTTCAATTAAAATAAACATTTTTCTATTTTATATGTATCATGTTTTGCCTATGTTTTTGTCCGAGTAACAAATACATGCATGCCTGGGGCCATGGGGGCCAAAAGAGGATATCAGATCCCCAGGGACTTGAGTTACCACCTGTGTGCCGGGAATTGAGCCCGGGTCCTCTGGAAGAGCAGCAGGTGCTCTTAACCACTGAGCCATCTCTCCAGTGATCTGTCTCTGTTGTACCGGTTTACTTGTTTTTAGTCTGCCTTTTCCCACTTGAGATTTTACAGAGGAGCTAGTATGTCTTCAGCAAGAACCAAGTGGGGTGCCCTTCAGTTTTCAGCTCTTCGGCATGCTCTCTGGTCTCATAAGTAACAAGAGGCCCAGTTACTGAAATGGGGGAGGGGCAAGCCCTGTGGAGAAAGGCCCCACGCTCATCCTAACTCCTTGTCAGGAGACTGGGGAGACCAGCTCTGATAGGAGAAGCAGCAGAGTTAGCCACTACTGCCTACTGGGGTTGTGCCTGCAGACTCCTAACCTCTAGGGCATCTGGGAAGACCACCAGCTGTGACTCCCTAAGATTGGCATAGTTCTCTGGCAGGAAAGGAACCTTCTTACTGAGGTGGAGGATGGCTGAGGGGTGGAGAAGGCCTGAACACGTGAGAGGAGTGTGGGATGACTCCCCCATCAGCCGGGGATGCATCACTGCGAATGGGAAGACCGTCAGACGTCTTCCGGATGGATCGGTCACGGTGGAAACTCACCCCCCTCGTGGGCCTTTATGCATTTAGAAATCTTCACTTTTTCCAGGTTGTGGCAGGCAGTGCCAGCTCTTTATCCAGGCCCTGAAGGCTGGGAGGCAGGGCAGTGGCTGAGCCCAATGCTGTAGTGGCTGCCTGTCCGTCACCTCTGTCAGTGCCTCTAACTGTTGCCTCTCTAGGCCCAGCCCTGTTTCAGTGCCCTGCTCGCATCTGGATCTGGATGGTATCCTGCTATTTTGTGTGATGAGGATCTCAGGTGACTGACAGTGTTAATCCAGGGTAGGAGCAGGATTCGCCCTGCCCCAGGCACTGGAGGGACTCCTCCCCGCTCTTTGGGCTCCTCTTTTGAGGTCTTGACCGCTCTACTTCGCTGCCATGATAAAGCACCATGGCCAAAGGCAAGCGAAGGAGAGTTTATTTTGGCTTAGGGTTTCCGAGGGCTGAGAGCACATCAGGGCAGCCAGAGGCATGGTAGCCAGCGGCTGGCCTGTCAGCGGGAGCAGGAACTGAGAGAGCACAGTTTGAAGTGCAGGGGACACTAGAAGCGGGGCTTTTAAATGCTCAAAGACCCCCACTTTCTATTTTCTACTCAAGCTAGGCTGTCACCTCTCCAAGCAGTGCCGCCATCTGGGGACCGTGTGAAAGACCTGAGTCTGTACAGGACATCACACGGGGAAGAAAACGGTGGCAGTAACTTGTCTGGAGTTTCTCAGTGAGCTAATTGTAGTGCTGAAGTTAGCACCCGCTTGCTCTGCTTTCCAGAGTATTCTTCAATCATCTCTCAGCAGAGTCTATCACAGATTTAGATGATTCATGTCGGGGTGGGGACAGAGAAGGTAATCTTAAAATTATTGAAACTGGACTTTTGAAAAATATGGGTGTGTTTTTTTCATCCAGAAAATTTACTTCTTTAATTCTCTTTGGCTTCCATAATATTCATTGTGCGTGTGTGTGTGTGTGCGTGTGCGTGTGTGTGTGTGTGTGTGTGTGTGTACACACACACACACACACACACACACACGCACGCACACACACACACAGGGAGGAGGGGAGGGAGGGAGGCAGGCGCTGCTGCTTAGCGGCAGAGTGGAGCGTCCATAGTCCAGGCTGCTCGGACTTCAGGCTGTTTTTGAGGAGCCATTGGTGAAGGAAGCCCCAGGCTCCTGTTATCTAGAAAAGTGCTTTCTAGAGATGTTAAAATACTGGGCTGTCAGAGCTGGCCAGCACTGTGCTCTGACCCCTGCCTGGGCTCTGATCTCCTCAGCCAAGGCTGGAGTGGTGGGGCTTGTTTCTGACGTCACATAATGGTGCAGCTGGTCCCATAGGAGCAGGAGCTGATGACATCCAAGGTCTGAGCATCACCTCACATCTGTTTTGTGCTGACTGAGATGCATGTCACCGGTTGTCCTGGCCTTTCACACTTTGTGCCCTGAGAGACCCTTGTGTGGGCTGAAGCGAGCACCCTGTACGCTCTCCTCCAGCGACCTGCAGCCACCTTGTCGTCCCCTGTGGTCCTGGAGCCTGGCCGTTCTTTCTCTTTTCGTCCTACTGCGACGTGCGGTTAACACGGTCTGCTCAGCCACCTCCTTCTCCCATTACCCACTTTCCATACTGCTCGGCACCCTTTCCAGGCCAAGCCGACCTGTCAGACAGTTCACTGTATTTGCAGGGACACTTCAGAGTGGGCTGGACACCAGCGCATTTCACCCTACACTTCCAGCATGCACCTGTTCAGAGTCAGAACTTGCTGATGTGTGGGGCTCGCTCCCCTCCCCTCCCCTCCCCTCCCCTCCCCTCCCCTCCCCTCCCCTCCCCTCCCCTCCCCTCCCCTCCCCTCCCCCCTCTGTCTCTCTCTCTCTCTCTCTCTCTCTCTCTCTCTCTCTCTTTCTTTCTTTCTTTCTTTCTTTTTTTGTGGTAAAATTAAATAGTAGTGAGATACAAAAATCTTAATTTGATGAAGCTTGACAGGGGTTCCATATACATCCCCAGTCTCTATAGAAAAAAGCTTGTTACTTTAGCAAATAGTAAATTCTTCCATCCTCCTCTCAACCGTACCAATACGTACCCCTTTACAAGATGAATACATACACACACTCTCACACACACCCCACTCCACTCGTGTATGTGTGTGTGTGTGTGTGTGTGTGTGTGTGCCTGTGTGTATGCGTGCACGAACTGTGGCGTGAGATTTATCCACATGGTTGCACATGTTGGCGGTGTGGAACTCCCTGTGCTGAATCCTGTTCCATTGTGTGGGCACGATAATTTGCTTATCTTTTCTCCTATGGATGGGTCTCTGGGTTGTTTCCAGTTTTGAGAATGGAGGAATAAGGCTCCCAGTGCTTCCCGCACAGGTCTTTTTCTTGTTTGCCTGGCGCTTCCATTTCTTCTGGGTAAGCCGCTGGCATGCGATTGCCCGGGTACCGGAGGCTGCTGCTTCTCTCTGGCAGCCGCCCTGTCTTCTGACTGTCTGAGATTAAGGTGAGCCCACTCTTTAACTGAGTTACTCTCCCCAAGATGGTGGGCTCTCCTTGGAGCCTGCCCAGCTTTTTCAGGAAGAGGAAAATCTTACAAGACCTTATCATTGTTGAGCTGCTTGCTGCCCCTGAGAAAAGTAGAATTTAGTCTGCTCGAGCCCTTGACTCCCTCTGGAGGGCTGTCTCGTCAGGCCTGCTCCTCTAGTTTTTTGGACTATTTCCCGTGTTGTGGTCCTCAGATGTGCCACAGCCTGGCTGTTCTCTTCTGAGAAGGAGCAGTTTTCACAGTGGCCCAGGACTGAGCAGCAGCACTCTGGGTGTGGCTCCTGTGTGTGCAGTGCAGCCGTGGGTAGTGAGCGCTACAGAGGAGTTACTGTCATCAGCGTCAGACTGCGATGCTGTGAAGATACTCAGCGAGATGCCACGGCGAACCTCGGTACTGGAAACACGAGCATACATTCTGTTCGCTGTCGTATCATTTAATCCTTGCGTCTATCCGATGAAAAGGCTGCTGCTAAAATTAGCTTCATCAGGACTCTGGTGTAAATCAGCCTTTCTTAGCTGTGATGTCACTGACTAGATGCATCTTTGTGGAGGGCGCTAGGGAGAGTGGGGGTGGGGTAGGAGTTGATGTTGTCCTGTGCTTTGTGGGAATGAGCAGCATTACGGCCTTCACTGAATAGATGCAGTTGCAGTGTGCTCCCCAGAGCAGCGATGACTGCCGAGTGTGCCTTGGGGGCACGGCATGCATCAGTCTAGCTTGGTGGTACCGCATTCACCGAGGATGGAAATAGACAGAGAAGACTAGCATGGCCCCTGCACAGGACATGCACACTCATGAAGCAATCCATATTTTTAAGTTTTGTTTCTCCTTCACTTTCCAGAGGATGGGTCTCTGTTAGGTTTGTGGGGCAGCGTTCCCCTTGGAGATCACCGTGGAGAGCTGGAGTGGGAGTCATTTGTTCCTGCCGACCAGGAAGTAGAATAAAGTGATCTTGGTGGGGAGAGGGTCAGCCTAGTTGAAGACAGGCCTAAGCTGTTGCTTTTCCTAATGCTGATCACTGTGGGACGCTCTCTAGTGTGCATACTTCCAAGTTACGTGTTCTGTGTAGTCTTCGTTTTCCAGTGTTGATGGATTTCACCTGCTGCCAGTCCTCGGCAGCACAGCTCAGATTGCAGCCGCCTTGGTGTGTTAGCATTGAGGGATTGTATGGAGCGCAAGCTCGGGTGCACAGGCCCCTTGTGTGGTAATATTGTGGGCAGTGACGATCTTTTTACAGCCAGCTGGTTATTGGTCAGCAGGTTTGTGCTTCTGTTTCTTGTCTCCAACTGAGAAACTCATGGCATATTTTGATACATATATGATACATATATAGATACTATCACTGTCTGCATTAAGTGGCTGAGGGTAGTGTAGATTGAGAAACTGAAGTCATTGTTTAAGGCCAGGCAAGGTTGAAGTTGGTATTTGAAGTAACTTCATAACTACGCTTTTAGTCACAATTCTTTATACCCTTCATTTTTTTCTTAAAAGTAGCTTAATAACAAAAACCACCAAGTGAGTTTACTGGAGGAGGCACAGACCTGAGCACGGTTTTATTAACACCTCCCTGAGGTAGACGCATTATTGTACCCATGTAGAAGGGAACTGGAAGCCCGATGAGAGGAACATCCTTCAAGCCACTCCCAGATGGTGGCAGACGGGCTGGGCCCACCCAGGCAGGCAGAGCCTTTACTCCCTGGTGTCTGGAGCTGACTCCTGTGACAGGGTTCCTTCCTCCTCTGCTGTTGTAGTGACTCTCTGGAAATACTAACAGGACTTTGTGAGGCGATTTTTGCCTCATGTTTTCTCCTATTACATATTAAAGCAAAAACAGAACCCAACCCTGTTGTCTAGAATACTCCTGCTCTCTCTCTGCCCTTTCGGCACTGCAGGTTCCATAAGCTCGTGGATGACGGCTTCCGTCAGTCATCAGTCAGTGGTGAAACGGTCGACAGAGCCAGGGACGGCATCCTTTGTTTTGTCTTGGGGTGGATCCTCTGAGTTAGTCAGCAAGCAGACTTTTATGGAATACCTCTCAAGTGCCATGTGTTGGGGACTCAAGACTTGTCTGTGGTGGGAGAAGACACATATTGTGAGTAACACCAGTGGTTTTTTTTGTTTTTGTTTTTCGAGACAGGGTTTCTCTGTGTAGTCCTGGCTGTCCTGGAACTCACTCTGTAGACCAGGCTGGCCTCGAACTCAGAAATCCACCTGCCTCTGCCTCCCAAGTGCTGGGATTAAAGGCGTGTGCCACCACCGCCCGGCAACACCAGTGTTTTTAGCTTTTGCTTTGTTATGACCAAACTTCTCAGCAAAAACCACCTGAGGAGGGGCTTATACTGGCTCGAGGTCAGAGAGTCCAGCTGAGTCACTTGGCCCCATGCCTTGAGGAACGTGGTAAAAGAGAGCTGTTTATGGGGACTGGCTGGATGACAGCTGGTGACAGACTCCATCCAAGGACTTACCTCTCCTGACCGACCTGCCTTCTCCAGCCGGGCCTCAACCTCTCAGTGTCCAGAGCCTCCCAAAATAGCACCACCGACGGGTCCTCAGCATAGCTGAGTGACTCTGAGGAAAGAAATGAGAGTCACTGGTTGTGGTTTCTCGGGAGCCCAGGCCGGATGGTGAAGGTCTAGCTGATGATCTACCCCAGGGTGTTCCAGAGATGGTGCATGAACAACAGTCCATCTGTTTGGTCTTTCCCTTTAAGTAAGTGGTAAAACTCTGTCCCCTCCTAGTCAGCACACTGTTAGCACTTTGACTGGGGATTGCTTCCTTTCCCATGTTTCCCGTGTTCTAGTTGAACTCCAGCCTTCGTGTGGGAAGAGTAGCAACGGACAGCCCCCATTTTCTGCCTCTGTTCCCAGCGGGGCGCTTCCTCCCTGGTCTTCTGTCTTTGGCAGCAGCCACTCGTTCATGAGCGAGGCTCTCTGCTCTCTCTTTCCCATACCTCACCTCTCTGCCCTGCCCGGCTCGCTAGCAGTTTTTATGTCCTGGGACCCATCTTTGAGTACCCCACTTTCCCTGTGATTAGAAATATAGGTGATACTAGAGCTCACATTTATGATGCTACTCTGATAGGGGAAGTAATTCCTAAAAGTTTAAAGGATAATCAAAATGGCAGATCTTTTAATTGTGAAAAGCAAGGTCATTTGAAAAGGGATTGGAGAGAAGGTATTCTAGAAATAATGTTTTTTTTTCTAGAGATAATCCAAAAAGAAGGCCTCACTAAGCCTTTTGGAGTATGCAAAAGGTGTGGTATAGTCCAACATTGGACTAATGAATGCAGATCAACAAGGGGGTTGACAAATTGGTAACCCTTTGCCATTGAGAAATGCCCTAGAGGCCTCCTAAAGCGGAGGGGTGGGGGTGGTGGGGGGGTGGGGGGGTGGGGGTGGTGGGAGGTGGTGGTGGTGGGGGTGGTGGATATCAAATTCCAGCTATTCCCTGCCAGCCTTGGAGAAACTCATCTATAGAGAAATTAAAAGTTTTAATGCCTGCTTTTAAAAGCAACACTGCTCTGGATATAATCAAGATCAGAACAGCTTCAGTAGATAAAACAAAAAATTCAGGAGAGGTGCTGGAGAGATGGCTCAGCCATTAAGAGCACTGACTGCTCTTCTAGAGGTCCTGAGTTCAATTCCATGGTGGCTCACAGTCATCTATAATGGGAGCTGATGCCCTCTTCTGTTGTGTCTGAAGACAGTTACAATGTACTCGTATACATAAAATAAATCCAGGAGAGACCAGAAAACAAGTATTTTGGCAAACTGCTGTAAATGAGACCAAAGGGAATAAATGGCATTGACATTAAAGGCTTCGCAGACACAGACAGGCGCAGATGTAGCCGTTTCACCAAAACCGGGGCTCCCCGACGGGCCTCTTCAGGAGCGAAATGTTCACCTTCCAGGACAGGAACTTTATCTGAGGTGAAACAAAGGGCAAGACAGGTCGGGTGTATAGGACCAGAAGGACAGACAGGTCGGGTGTATAGGACCAGAAGGACAGACAGGTCGGGTGTACAGGACCAGAAGGACAGTCCGGGTGTATAGGACCAGAAGGACAGTCCGGGTGTATAGGACCAGAAGGACAGACAGGTCGGGTGTATAGGACCAGAAGGACAGACAGGTCGGGTGTATAGGACCAGAAGGACAGACAGGTCAGGTGTATAGGACCAGAAGGACAGACAGGTCAGGTGTATAGGACTAGAAGGACAGACAGGTCGGGTATGTAGGACCAGAAGGACAGATGGGTCGGGTGTGTAGGACCAGAACGACAGGGAGGGAAATTTAAGCCACATGGTGCTAATAGAGCCATGAATTTATGGGGATGTGATTTGTTGCAGCAATGGAAAACACATTCCTCCAACCTCGGAAACAAACCATAAAATAAAGGCTGTTTCTGAGAAAACTATCAGAAGGCGTTATCAAGAGCAGTTACAGGCTGTCCAGCCTGTCCGTGAGCAGCCATAAGAGCTCGGAGAGACACTGGATAGTAGCAAAAACTGAATTAAACCAGCCTGTATATTTTCAAGATGTGTGACCTCAGGCGGAAACTGGGATATGCTATATATTAGGGAAGAAGTTTTTGTCTTTGTTTCCACAGGAGAAGAAAAACTGTGGCTACCATCAAGATTGATAAAGTTTAGATTCAGACAGGAGAGACCTCCTGACTAAGGAGAGGCAGTGGCCCCGCACAGCTTGGCCAATCAGTCCAAGCCAGCTTGTAAAGACTAACACATGCTTTGATTGGATGAGGTGTGGAAGAATACAAATAAAAAATAATATTTTCAAGTGATAATTTCCCAGAGACACACTTACCTTACTGACGTGTACGTGACTCCATGTCAGAATGTCAGACTGTAGATTGCTATGTGGTCCGCACCATCTTGGACCTCAACTTTTGAGTTTTCTTCTTAAATAAAAAGGATACTTTTGTTGTTTAGTATTTAAAGCCACAGGTAAGAGATTTAAGGTGTTTTAAGTAATTCAAAGGGTTACAGTTTAAGCTTGTTTTCTAAATCTCTGTTAGGTGATTTGGAGCTTAAAGTATTTGAGCAGGGCAGTGGTAGTGCATGTCTAACCCCAGCAGAAACAGGCAGATCGCTAGAAGCTGTTTTCTAAATTTCAGAGTTACAATCAACAAGGTAGTGTTGTGTGCCTTTAATCCCACTACCCTGGGACAAAACTCAGATACAGCTCCTGATTAGTATGTTTGCACACTAGAGAAATCACATCCCATGTTTAAGGAATTCATATCTAGGTTGTGGTGGTTCACCAGTGCTTGGGAGGCAGATGCAGGCACATAAGAATTACAGTGATTTAAATTTAAAAGCCACTTGCAAAAGACAGCTGAAATTCATAGTGAATGTCCTTTGTGATCTAAAAATAAATACACTTAAATCATGAAAAAAAATGTGTAAAGAGAAAGAGAATATAGGTATATTTATCCACAAAGGTATATTTAGTTTCAAAAATTCAAATTTTTTAAAATTTCAATTGAAAGATAATACTTTTCCTGTTGTCAAAAAACATTTGCCCTAGGAAAGATAAAACCTGCCAAAAAAGGAACCCTGCAGAGTTAGAGTTGGGGCGGGGCTTTGTTTTTATCTTTCCAGTAGAATAAAAGATACATTTTATGTCTGGTGCTCAAATTGTTTGGAAGAAAAATCCAACTTGAGAGGAGAAGAAGAAAACCACTAATGTTGTAGAAAGCAGACTTGTGACAGAACACTGCAGGGGACAGGAGACACCTGAACGCCACAGAGGAGACGTTAGCCTGGGATCCTCTCCAGAGGAAGCATCGGTTCCTTAAGACGGGTGGATGCCCAGAGAGACCCGGGAAACTCAGAAGCAGAACAGTGCAGGAGAGACAGCAGATCTTGAGCAGATTACAGCCATCCCAAAGGACAAGTTTCATTATATAAACAGACTCTTCCTGTATTAAAAAAATGGGAACTTCCATTTCAGGTCCCTTAAGAGCAAGAGTAGGAGTTGAGGGGATAGAAATGCCACTTGAAAAAGTCATCACAGTTGCCATTGCAATTGTGACCACCAGAGTAAACCCCTCCCTACTTTCAATTGCAATCTTTTATTTTTCCTCTTGGAAAAATAGCTCTACAACAAGAAAAATTAGCTATGGTAGTACAAAAGCTTGAGAGACAAAAGACAGGAGACACAAAAGAACAGAACTGCTTAATTACAATGCTGTGGCACCTAATGAAATGGAGGCTCAAGACACAAGGCCATTGACAATGGGTAAGAAACCCAGCTCTCTGGAGTGGAGCCCACCCGGCTCTCTGGAGTGGAGCCCACCCGGCTCTCTGGAGTGGAGCCGGGCACGGAGTGCAAGGGCCTAAGTGTCTAGTTCATGTGTGGACTCATAAAGATCTCAGTGTACCTTGATAGACAGAAAGGGGGAACGAGATCAGCTGAACGACACTGGACTGTAGAAAACAACTGCCGATTAGACCCACCTGTATACGCTAAGGATGTTTAAACATCAGAGTGGAAGTCAGGGAGTGTGTTAAGTCAGGGAAGAGGTTTTCCTATGAAAGACTATTGGTTCTATCACAACTGATAAAGATCCGATTGGAGTAATGGAAACTTCACAGGAAAGGCCTGACTCAAGGAGAGAAGAGACACAGAAAGACAGAAAGCAGATCCTGTGCTGGGGACAGCTCAGCACCCCAGCTGAAGGACGGTGGTTCGTCAGACTTGCAGACGGAAAAGCTTGATCTGGAACGAACGTTTGCTGAAGACAGAGGATCAGAACTCCAGCTGGGGAGGATCATTGCACCAGCATCCTCAGAAGGACATTCAGATTGTTAAGTTTGGGGGATTGGGAATGGTTTCCAACAAAAAGGGGGAAACATGCAGGATATTTGATCAATCAGACTGTGAACCCTGAGATTGACTTATTTTCTGAAAAAAACTTGTTTTTAGTTGTGGTGTGGCTCACCCTTCTAATCCCTCTGGCTGGAATACACACACACACACACACACACTTAGTACACACCTTTAATCCCAAACCATGAAGGTGAAGTTGGTTTGTAGAAGGAAGCATCCGTTTGAAAGTGATGTCTAATTGAGTGGCAGACAAAATGATAAATCAGAAAAATTTGACAGAATAAGATATGCTTGATTGTCCTGAGATGAGAGAGGAAAGGTAATCCACTTAAGAGACCAGTGCAGAGAGAGGAGAGAAGACAGTTTTATTGGGACAGTTGTTCGGAGGCAGGATGGGGAGGGAGGGAGGAAGAGAGAGAGAGAGAGAGAGAGAGAGAGAGAGAGAGAGAGAGAGAGAGAGAGAGAGAGAATGAGAATGAGAATGACAATGAGAATGAATGTAGACATAAAGACAGAGAATGAGGAGTCAGTAGATTAGAACATACTGCCGGAAGTTTATATGAGGCCAAGCAGAGCAATTCAGGAGAGGGGAGAGAAGCCATTTTGAATCAGTCAGCTTGTAGAGGAGTTTGAGCCAGAACAGCTGAGTTGAACTAGCCAGCCAGAGTTCAGAAAGATCTAGAAAGGGTGAGCATATTCAGCAGCAAGACTGAGAGGCTGTAGCCGGGTGGCGGTGGTGGCTCACGCCTTTAATCCCAGCACTTGGGAGGCAGAGGCAGGTGCATTTCTGAGTTCGAGGCCAGCCTGGTCTACAGAGTGAGTTCCAGGACAGCCAGAGCTACACAGAGAAACCCTGTCTCGAAAAACCAAAAAAAAAAAAAAAAAAAAAAAAGACTGAGAGGCTGAAAACATTCTAGGCCTAGATTAGATTGTATGGAGGCTGGAAGCCTCCAGGACTAGGCCTCAGTTAGCAGAGTCAGTAAGCCTGGAAGGTGGCAATTACATTAGGCAGATAAAAGTTAAGGGCCTTCCTGGGTTATTCAGGCAGATTCCCTTTGAGGTTTCTTTCCATTGCAGCTTTCTCTCAACACCCCAAATATTGGTCCAAATACTGCTGGTCTCTCTGGTCTCCCCACCCGTCTCCCGCTGTGAATTTGCACAAGGTTGCTTTCTCTCAGTGTGGTGTCCTTACGCTTGCTCTTGCTGGTGTGTGTGTGTGTGTGTGTGTGTGTGTGTGTGTGTGTCCAGGGCGGTCATCGTAGAGTGGCAGCACCTCTGCTTCCGTCTTCAGCCGAGTAAGACAAGACATTACCAAGTGCCCCATTCTTAGACCAGAAGGTATCGTCTCTGCCATGTGTGCTCTTGTGTTCAGGGACATTCGCTCTGTCCTGCATCTGGGCCATTTTTGTTAACAAGGTGGGGAAGAGGAGCTGTGTCTCCCGCTCAGCCATTCCCCCGGGTGTCACAGACAACTTCCTCCTGCTGGCTCATTTTCTTTCCCGTTTGTCCCAGGATTAGAGCTGTTGTGTTGGAATGCTCACAAATCCCAGCAGTGTTGACTCTCAGTTTGTAGGGGCTGCTTCCTCCCCTCCCCTCCCCTCCCTCCCCTCCCCTCCCCATCAGACCTGTTTAGGTTTGTGTGCCATGAACTTTATTCAGCTAAAATGGAGTCCAGAAGATGATGTTGCATTTCACCATTTGGATCAAAACCTGACCATTGCTGTGGCAGTGCAGATTGACTGAGCGCTTGACCTCCTTCTGTAATTAAAAAGATCTCTGCTGATTCTTATGTCTCACCTACTAAATACTAAAAAATTTCGTGGTCATTTTTCTTCCTGTCCCTTGAACTTTAGCCCAAGGTCAACTTAAAGAGTTTGGCATGTCTCCTTTCCAGTGGGCTCTGCCTTGATTTCTGGGAACGATGCCTTGTGACTTACTGGAAGCTCTGGCTGGTACAGCCTACCCATTTAGTCAGTTAATTAGTGCCAAATAGAGCAGCGCTGTGTGTGTGTGTGTGTGTGTGTGTGTTTGTGTGTGTGTGTGTGTGTGTGTGAGAGAGAGAGAGAGAGAGAGAGAGAGAGAGAGAGAGAGATTTTGAATGAGGAACTGCTAAGGCCTGGGAACACTGCCAGGAAGTGTCTTAGGGTTTCTGTTGCTGTGATAAAACTTCCTGGGAATCATCAAAGTAAGTCAGGACAGGAACTCATATGGGCAGGAACTGAGCAGAGGCCGTGTACGTGTGCGTGTGCGTGTGCGTGTGCGTGTGCGTGTGTGTGTGTGTGGGGGGGGGGGTCTGCTTACTGACTTGCTCCCCACGGCCTGTTCAGTTTTGCTTTCTACAAAACCTGGTGCTACCAACCTAGGGATGGCCCCACCCACAATGGGCTGGACCCTCCCTCTCTAATCAGTAGTTGCCAAAATGCCCTTCAGGCCTGCCTACAGCACAGTCTTATGGAGGTTTTCTCAGTTTGGGTTCCCGACGCTCAGCCGCTCAGCTGACTCTAGCCCGTGTCAAGTTGACATGAAATTAACCAGCACTGTGGGGGATGACTGGGATGGATGAGGGACAGCAGGAGTAAATATTTGATGCTCAAACTCCTTAAAAGTCATGAGAAAAGTAAGCTACTGCCATCAGACAGATAGGAAGAGCCTGAAGGTGGAGTGTGACTCTTAGATTCATCATTTACTTCCTGGTCGGCTTTGGGCAAGTGGCCTCATCGGGCCTCGGTTGCTGTCTCTGTGAGTGGAGCCGGCAATAGAGCGAATCCTGTGGGGCTCTTAGGTCTAAACGTAGCAGTATTGTCTTGTCTGAGGTGTAACCGGCACAGGATAGTTTGAGTATAAATGAAAATCCCCCATTTTGTCTCTAGGTCATAATCACCCACTGGGACAGGTGACTTCTGTGACTCCTTGGCTGTCCTCCTCCTGACTAGACTAGAGTACCATTTTTCTGCCATAAATACTAGGATCAAAAGCAACTTAAGAGTTTATTTTGGCTTATGATTCCAGAGGACTAGAGTCCATCGAGGTAGGAAGGCACGCCATGCCTGCAGGGCAGGAAGCTGTCGGGAGGAAGCAGGAGGTGGGGAGACTGGAAGGCCTCAGAGCCCGCCTGACGTGACTCACTTCCTCCAGCAAGGCTGCACAGCCTGACGGCTCCTTCCAAACTCTGATTTCATTTTGTACAAGCAGCACCAACTGAGGGCTGAGTGTTCAAATACTCTGAGCCTCTGGGGTCATTTCTTACTCAAACGGCCATATGAGCCAGGACTCCCGAGAAGTGCTGTCTGCGCCGTGTCTGGGTTCGTGTCTACACAGCTCGGAAGCTGTGAGCACTGGAGTTTGCATCTAGTTTATTTTGCCTTCTGCAGTAAGGCCTAGAATACTGCTCCTCTTTAAAAGAAATTCATACAGACATCAAGGAATCAGACAAACATGAAAAGTAGACAAAGTGGGTGGGGAATTCCGTGCTTATCTGCAGGGCCTACCGACAGTGATCAGCACTGTTAGCTCTTTTTTGTTGTTGTTGAGATTTTATTTTTATTTTATGTAAGTGAATATTTTTCTGAATCCATGTCTGTGCACAATGTGTATGCAATGCCTATAGAGGCCAGAAGAAGGCGCTGAATCCCCGTGACTGGAGTTAGATATCTGTGAGTCATCATGTAGGTACTGGGAATTGAACCCAGGGCCTTAAGGCTAGTGCTCATAAACAGAGAACCATCTCTCCAGCCCAGCACTATTTACTAAAAACATTTGTCCAGGCAGACTGTAGGCATCCATGAGGTCATAATAGTCTTTGTCCTCTTTCTTTCTCTCTCTGTCTCTGTCTCTCTGCCTTTCTGTCTCTGCCTCTCTGTCTCTCTCATTTACAACTTGTGGTGTGGGAGTCTGGGGATTGAACTCAGGCTGTCAGGGTGTCAGCGTGTGCTGCTACCCACTGAGCGGTCGGTCTCCCCAGCTTCTCTTTCTTCTGTCTTAAGAAACAAAGCAGCAACAGAGGCACACAGGGGAGTCGGCCCCTCTGTTTAGTACCATTTCCCCCCTTGTCTTTTTTCCTTTCTTAAATTTAAGAGATACACAAAAGAAGAAAACTGTTGCCTGTGACGCTTCCCACGTATAATAAACCTTAGTTAGCGGTTAGAGTGTTTGCATCTTGTCTTGAGGACCTCGCTTTCCTTGAAAGTTACTTATGAAATGTGAATGCAGTTTCATTAGGGTTAGGACATGAAACCCAGCCCGGGCACCACCTGGATCCAGTGAGAACACCCTGTTCTCACGGTGACAGCCAAGAGGCCACCTTGTGCTGTCACCGTGTCCTGTGGCCCGCTGCTGTGCTTCCCCTCTGTACCAGCTCCTACCTGTAGACGTTTGGGTGCTGGTAGGCTTCCTGCCTTCGGAATGCTGAAAGAAAAACTTTCATAGGGCCATTGTTGGGTCTGATGGTTTTGATACTTATGGCCAGCTTTCTCCCAATTAGAATTCTTTCAGGCCTGACTGAGAATTTGTTTCCCAAATCTCTGGAAATCTAGGAACTTGTTCAAATGTGACAGCTTTGCCACCCGGTGTAGCTGTTGGCGCTTTTCATAAGTCCTCTCTGTGCGAGTTAACAGCTGTCGCTGGACCACCCGCCCTCAGCCATTGGGGCTAGGCCGGCCATCCTCGCTCGGATTCAGCTAGCATTTATCCATCCGGTGTTGCAACTCTGAAAAATTTGTCATTTACTGTGTGACCTTTTGTTGAGCCTCAGTCCTTTGCAACTGCCTTTCTGGTAGTTCCAGAGCATGGCGGGCCACAGCAGAGTGGCCCTCAGTGGAGGTCACTTCTGGGCAGTGTGGCAAGGGTGTTTGTGGCTTTGGGTACTACTAGGACTCCTCATTGTCAGTGTTACTTAGGTAGACTTAGCCCTATCATAGTAGTTTCACAGTTCAGTAACGGAGAGAATTGGCTTTTACATCCTGAATGTATGACTGCATGAAGAGCCAGCACACAGGGCCCCTGCAGTCCTTCCATGTCATTGTCGCCTGCCGTCCGAGGAGTATAGGACCTGTGCTGCTCTATGCCGAGATCAGTTTGCTGGGAGGCTCGTCCGCCATCCTCACCGAGCTTCGCTCTAGCAGAGGTGAGGCGCGCTCCTTTACCTCCTTATGAGTGATTAAATGGACACGCTGCCGTCTCTGGTGCTCTGGAGACGGGATGGATGAGTACAGAAGTGTGGTCTGTCCTAGCCTGTAGGCATCTGTCAGTGGTTTGGGGAGTTGAGACTCCCTCACCACCATGGCTGCTTCTGTTGCAGCCGTGTGTGTGTGTGTGTGTGTGTGTGTGTGTGTATCTCGTTACAGTCTAAACTGCCATGGTGGGGATCTGATGCTGTATATTTTAATGCTCTCCATATTACCCTGACACTGAGCATTCTAGACTTTTCAGAGTGAAGGCATTCTGTGTGTTCTGTCCCTGGGTCCCTCTCTGGCCTTGGATCTGGGTGGGGGGGGCAGCTTTTGAGGATCTGTAGTAAGGACAGTCTATCTTGGTGTCGAAGCTTTCCTATTTTAGAGTTATCCGACTAGGATCAAGTTTGCTTCTCTGTGTTGTGTGTGGAAGCTCCGCTCCACCCCTCCAGGCTTCCTGTGGGAAGGAGAGACCTAGGCATATTGAGGAGGCGTGGCGTCTCCAGGAGGTCCAGGGTGGGTGACACTGGGGACCTCAGGCCTGCACCGCTGGGAGAGTGAGCTGGTTCTCTGCTGGGGACTGAGCACTTAGGAGATAGCCTGCAGAGGTGGGTGTCTAGTTGTCTGGAGGAAGTGCTACTTCAGGGGGCTCCACATCCCAGCTCTGCCCCAGCTGGCTGGAGAATCCTGGGGAGGGATTACTCCATGTGGATGACCTCATTCATAAAACAGGATGCTCGCTTCCAGATGGGTGGAGCCAGGTGAGATGACACATTGGAGAGCCCCAACCCCGAGCTATGCCTGCTGCTCAAAGCGAATGCGCACAAGAGGCTGCTGAGACTTGCCTAGGTGACGGCCTTTCCAAGTTCTCCTTTCCTTTTTTCTCGCAAAGCATGGGACAACCACGTGGTCCAAAAGAAGCATTTGTGGTCCAGAAGGAGGACGGTGGCCCTGGCCTCAGGGAGTGGCGAGTTAGTGTCAGATAGACACAGGGCTTCTCTCCGCCCCCACCTGCCTCCTGGGACCGCAGAGGCCTGTTTGACAACACTGCAGCTCACTTGCTGTCTGAATTGGACTTCTGCGTCACTGTTGGCACCACATGGGACTCAGCACATCCCCGCTCCAGCTGTCCCTTTTAAGTGGTGTGTGGAGGGAATACTCAAGGCTGCACCCCATCCTGGGTCCCCACTGCCTGGCGTCTAGAGCTATGAATAACCCCTGAGGGAAGCGGGCATGCCTGGGAGCCCAGCTGCCCGCCCAGGCACTGATGTACAGGAATAGCAGCAGGGTAGTCACAGCAGAGCACTGATGCGGTGCCTGTCCTGCGCCAAGCTGGCCTGGCTAGTGCAGTCTTTTACCTTGGGCCTGTCATGGGCCTGTTCAGCACATGAGAACATGGGAGGCAGCAAGGGGAGGGGCTTAGAGCCCCACTCTCATTGGAGCTCAGAGTGTTGAGGTCTTCTGAGGTGTAAAGATGTGGGGCAGCTTACTGGTTGCTCCTAGTGTCCTCATGCCTGCGGTTGGTGAGTAGGCCACAGGCCCGAGCTCCTCTCTGTTTCTCACGCCTGCGGTTGGTGAGTAGGCCACAGGCCCAAGCTCCTCTGTTCTTTCCTCTCTGGCCTTTGAGACCCCATGTCGGAAGATCTCCTGGACGGAAGGTTGGGAAGGGGGTCAAGGGTATATAACCAGAGTCTGGGCCCCGTTTTTAACACTGTGTGCAGTTCCTACAGCTCCCTCTGACACTGTCCTAAAACTTCCTTCCTGGGTTGTGGGCTCCATGACCCGATCCTGTCCCCCCCTGTACTTTCAGGCCTCCTGGGCCTGTGCACCTTGGTTCAGAACACACATCTGTGGACCTTTTCTGCAAGAGAATTTCAGAGTCAACAAGGCACGGAATTGGTCCCAGGCTTAGCGTGGGTATCACGGACTTCAGTCCCCCCAGCACACCTTCCCTCACTGCTGTGCTTCTTCTCTTTAGTAGAAAGTCCGTCCCCCAGAGCTAAGGTCCTGAGCCCTTTGTGCTCCAGTGTCCTCGTTGCCCTGTGGGAATGAGACCTTTCCCATGTGACTCTCCTGGCTTCTGCTGCACCTGCCGCTCCAGCCCCCAGCTCTGCTGGGGTGTTCTAGCAGTTTCCTGTCGCCTCTCTGCCTGGAGGGCCCAGGCCGCCTCTCTTGTCTGTCTTTACTTAGCCATGTACTTGAGATTTGTGCGTTCTCGCTCTCTCTCCAGGTTTCTGTATGCTACGCTTGTCTACAAGTGTCTCTGGCACCTCGTGGCCCCGCCCTTTGACGTCAGCCCGCCCACTTGCCTGCTGTGAAGGCCTTCTGAAGCTTCAGCTGGTTTTCATAACTAGCGAAGGTCTAATGACGTGACTGGGATATACAGGAGACCCGATCTCAAACGAAACCCCACTAAACCTCTACACGTATTTTAAAAATCAATACTTTTCATAGTTATCCCTAATCTCCTCAACCTAACCAAGTTTCCAGAGGATTTCATCTCAGTTACTTGTTTTCCTGGGGAATTTTGGTTTCTCTAAGGATTGAGAATTTTCCTAATCTTGCTCCAGTTGCCTTCATCTGGAGGAGAGAGTTCTGCCTGCAGTAAGTATGCACCCCTCCCACCACTGTGCGGGGAGGGGACAGTTCACATAGTAAAGCAAAGTCACCACACTCCAGAACTTTCCCTGTAGGAGAGAGCGTGAAAATACATTCACTACTAGGTGAGGGAAGAGAGAGAAGGGATTTGATTAAAGAAATTAAATTTCACTTCACCTGTGGAGAGAAGGCATCAGCATGAAAAGTGTTGATTTTAGATTAAGAGAACCTTACATGAAGCTTTGCTTTTGGTTGCGTTTGTAATATGGTCTCCCTGTATAGCCCAGGCTGGCCTCAGACTTGCCATGTTGCCCAGGCTGGCAGAGAACTCCTGCCTGGCCACAGTGCTGGGACTGTGAGTGTGTGACACTACTGGGAATGTGTTTGCCAGGAAGGATGATCCCGCTGCAGCTGGAACTGCTGGCTATGCTTGGCCCCAACCCTGTGCCCTGCACTCCTGCCCGGTGCCTCGGGCGAACCCTGGCTGTGGGTAGCAGTGCTCGGGCCTTGTTTGATCCCAGGACAGATGTGTTCCTGGATCCCAAACCAAGTGTGCAGTCTGAGGAGTGACGTTCCTCAGAGTACTTGCCTGCCCTGTCTTTAGGATTTTGTCTAGTTTGACATTGTGACCTGAACGTGGGGCTGAACGGCTCCCCTAGCTGTTCATCTCTGATACCTGTCTCCTGCCCTCAGATGTGGAGACAGAGTGTGAGGGTGTGGGGTCCCCCATGGGAACCTTTCCCCTTTGATTCTATACTGTGGTGGGGAATGGAAGAGAGAAGTGAATGTCTTTCCAGCGCCCGCCTCCTGTATCTCCCCCCCCCTGCTGCACTAGCCTGACAGTTCCGATCGGCAGTCTGTTTTGGTTTTGACGGTCAGTGCCGTGTGTGTGGAAGTTCAGTCACTATTGATGAATTGAATTCCGTGCACATGGAATGGCCAGTGTCTCTGTTCCTCCTACAACATGGGAAAGTAAAATACACACCCTGCAACCGCACACCCCCTCATACAGAGCTTGTGCCATGCTCTCATTTGACCACAAGGTGGCAGAGTGACACAGTGGGGAGCTTGCATCCTGCACACTGACTTCAGCACATTTGGGAGACAGCCATCTGTCTAGTTGGTTCTTTCTGGGTTTCTGCTTGGGAAGTTGCTTCTTTGAAGCCCTGTCAAGAAGTTTCAGCCTCTAACAGCTTCTTAGACTCTGGGCGATAGGATGGAAAGACTTGGGATTTGTCTGGCCTGTTTCAGGCCATGGCTGTCATCCTAGAAGGCTAGCCTTGGGCAGCCTACCTCTCTGAAGTGGGTCAGCGTCCTACAGCCTAAACGCGCACATGAGTGTTTTCGTTGGAGAGTCCGAGCCTGTCTCTGACTGTCTGACATCGCTTCCCAGACCTCAGCTTTCTCGGGCTCCCTTTTGTCCACATTGGCTCATTCTGGTCAGTGCCCAGTCTTTACCTTACCAAGGCTGACGAGCCTTCCGCTGCCTGCCTGCCCTGCTCTCTGGCCTGCTTCCCTGGCAGTTCAGACTACAGAATGCCCAGAGCTGTTGGAGAGTGTGATGTATGGGTAGATCTGTGCGGGTCTGTGTCGTACGGATTTAGGCGTCTGTGCCCTGCATTGAGCAGGCACTCTAGTAAAAATGATAGCGTTACTACTGAGCACAGTTTAACCCCCATAGCATATCTGCGAGCAAACGTGGCTACTCCATCGTACAAAGCAGACGTGTGCTAGGATGCCTTTGGTTCTAACAATGGAATTCTCCTAAAAGAGAAAAAATTTCCATGTGTTTGTTTGTTTTGCTTTGGAAACAGGGTTTCACCCCTGGTTTCACTGTGGAGCCCAGATCGGCCTGAACCCTTGCTGTCTTGCCTAGTCTCCTGGTGGTGATGGCAGGAAATAGACTGCCTGGCGGCGGCCCGAGGCTCCCAGGAGACTGCCTCTCACTTGCCCTTCGGCATCCTGCTCTGGCCAGACCCATTACTGGTACCATGGTGACACATGTTCCCACCCGCCACGTGCAGGAGACAGTGTTGGTCCTGTGCTTTTTTGTGATTGTCTCTTAGTAAATTGCCTTCAAAGTTCTTCTGGGCCATTTGGATGTTAGGCTTGTTCCTAAGCTAGTCAGTAGCAAAAGGGCGGAACCCAGTAGCTGTTTTAGACTGATCAGAGTCCAGCCTTTTAAGGCTGGCGAGGGTCCAGCTTCACTTCACGCTCCTGGACACCTGGTCTGGGGAATGAGAAGGGACATGAATCGGCTCAGGGCTGCAGGTGTGGTAAACAGCAGGGTTGACCAGCATTGGGCCGACTCTGGACACATCTGTCTGAATCTGCTGTAGGTCTTAAGTCTCTGTTCCTGCTGATTCTGGACTCTCTCCCTTTGCTGTCCTTGCAGATGCTCCAGGACTGCCCGAAGGCACGCAGAGAGGTGGAGCTGCACTGGCGGGCCTCCCAGTGCCCGCACATTGTGCACATTGTGGATGTCTATGAGAACCTGTATGCGGGGAGGAAGTGCCTGCTGATCGTCATGGAGTGGTGAGCAGCCTGCTGGACTCTGTGCACCCTGTCCCCTGCCACACCGAGGTGCCCCTGCCTCTGTGGACAGCCCCCCCCCCTGTGGATCTTGAAGCTTGGAATGTCAGCGTTTGGGTTCCGTTGGTGGTGGTGGAGTGCGTGTGGGGTGGGGCGACTTGCTGGTTGCCAGATCTTTCACTGTACCTTTTTTTTTTTTTTCAGTCTCGATGGTGGAGAGCTCTTTAGTCGAATCCAGGACCGAGGAGACCAGGCATTCACAGAAAGAGGTAGAGAGCGTCTGCTGTGGGGACAGCTTTGGGTGGACAGCGGTAGGCAACTATAGGTTCTCTGCAGAGCGGCTCACCGCTAGGAGTGTCTCTCTCCCTTAGCCACGGCCAGCTCCTAGCTCCTTCGTGTGTCCGATGAGTTGGTGGGTGTGGGAGGCTGGGGCTGCTTGGGCAGGTTGGCTATCAGCTTTCAGAGCCTAGCGCGTGCTCTTCTTGTCGGCAGAAGCGTCCGAGATCATGAAGAGCATCGGCGAGGCCATCCAGTACCTGCACTCTATCAACATCGCTCATCGGGATGTCAAGGTAGCGCCTGGCTGTACCCCACACTCTGGGAGACTGGGATGGCCCTGACTGCCTGGTCTTTCATGGCAGGAGGGGTCTGCAGCCCAGCCTGTGGCTTGTAGGGCTTAGGACAGGGGATCACAGACTCAGTAGTAAAGCCCTGTTTGGCTGCGCTCAGCCTGTGGGCTGCCCGTCAGCACCTCTCTGTCCCACACAGAGCTTTCTGAGCCAGCGGCCGGCCCCACAGCCCCACGCATCCGTCTCCGCCTTCCCAGCCCTCTGTATCGGGGAGCCGATGTCTTCATGCTGCCCGGTGCAGGGGGACTGGATGCATGCATGCTGGTCGAGCAGAGGAACGGAAGGCACAGTCCTTCCACTTGGGTGCCTCAGCATTTCTGCAGGGCTCTGATTCACGCGTGTCTCTCTCCACAGCCCGAGAACCTCTTGTATACTTCCAAAAGGCCCAACGCCATTCTGAAACTCACTGATTTTGGCTTTGCCAAGGAAACCACCAGTCACAACTCTTTGACCACTCCGTGTTATACACCATACTATGTGGGTGAGTTCAGGGGAGGCCAAGGACTAAGTCTTTACCCAGGCTCAGTCTCAAGCCCACATTCTGCTGGTCCCGGAGACCATAGACCTAGGCATTGGGTCTTGATGTCCCTATCTGTGCACTTGATCTGCCGGGGCTCCACCTTAAGTGGGCTGTCAGAGTAAGCTGTGATTGAGTGCTATGGAAACGGTCTGCCGGGCTTAGGGCAGCATTTGGTATCTGTGTACTCTTCCTGAGAAGAATCACAGTTTCTCCGTGGGGTCTGGGATTCAGATTTTGCTCTAAAGTCCCAGCTGACTCATAGAATAAGCTCCTAGCACATGCTTGTGAAGTTCGGTGGGCAACATGTGGTTGTGGTTCTCAGTGGCTCAGCAGTGTTCACACCCTAAGCTTGTAGCTGCAGAGTCCCTTCTGGGAGAGGGTCTTCTTCTTACATCACCCCCCCCCCACACACACACACACTCTTCCTTTCTGAAGGGATGAAGGTCTCTGAGGCAGGGAGGCTCAGCATTCAGAGAGCCAGGAACCCACAGTGATTTTTGCTTTGCAGCTCCGGAAGTCCTGGGCCCAGAGAAGTATGACAAGTCCTGTGACATGTGGTCCTTGGGTGTCATCATGTATATTTTGTAAGTGGGCTGGAGTGTGGGATGGTTGCTAAGCTGCAGCGCATTAGGGAATTGGGGAAGCTTGTACCTCTGCAGGAAAAGAAGAAGAGGCAGGCATTAGCATTTTCCCTTCGATGGGGGACTCCCTGGGAATTCCGTGTCCCTACGTTACCTGATGCTTGGTGGGTTCTAGTTGCTAAGTGGTTATAGAAACTAGCTAAATGGTTGTTTAGGTGACATCCTTGGCACATTAGACTCCTGGGTCCTGCTGTGTCTGTATCAGCCGTTTCTGATTTCTCTGTGACTGTTACAAGCAGAGTCTGTGTCTCACCTGATTCGTGGGGCAGGGTTCCTAAGTAACATCCACATTGCCCTTCTCTTCCTCAGGCTGTGTGGGTATCCCCCCTTCTATTCCAATCACGGCCTTGCCATCTCCCCGGGCATGAAGACTCGTATTCGAATGGGCCAGTATGAATTTCCTAACCCAGAATGGTCAGAGGTGTCAGAAGAAGGTAGGAACGGGCCTTCTGGGGCGGGAAGGAGTGCGTGCTGGGGATGCACATGTAGGTGTAGGTGTTTCTCACGTGTGCTGGAACTGGGGACTTGCAGCTGTTCCCATGCCTTCTAGGCGTGTCCTGCCTGTGGGACGTGTCCAAGCCATGGGTATGTGTAGGGCTTGTCGGCATGCTGGTCCTCGGAGCCATTGCTCCGTGGGTCCCTGCCTCAGTTAGGCTCCTTTGAGCCTGATTCACGCAGCAGAGTGCAGGGAAAAGGATAGACCCCGAGCTGCCCATCCCCTGAGCTGCTGCGTCCTCTGCCTCACCCCATAGTGAAGATGCTTATCCGGAATCTGCTGAAGACAGAGCCCACGCAGAGGATGACCATCACGGAGTTCATGAACCACCCCTGGATCATGGTGAGCTTTGCAGGCGGGAGTAGGGGGGGCGGTTGGGGTGGGGGTGGGGGGACCTGGGCTCCCGGGGCTGCTGCTCAGTGTCGCCGTCACTGGGGCTTCACTGCCCTAGACTGTCACTGGATCCCATCTCTCTCCTTAGCAATCCACGAAGGTCCCTCAGACGCCACTGCACACCAGCCGTGTCCTGAAGGAGGACAAGGAACGCTGGGAGGATGTTAAGGTGAGGGACCTGGGGAGGCAGTTCACAGGAAGTCCCCAGCAGGGGTGCTGGCCTGGCCACCCATAGTTGGGGTCTATGTTCTTCAAACCCATGTTTCCATAGCAACAGAAAGGTGACTGGGAGCCATTGCCTTCACTGGCTTGTGGCAAAGGTTCTGGCCAGATTCTGCTGTCTGTTTCCCGAGAGCCCTCCTCTCCCTGGGACTCTAGAGGCCCTGAAGTGGCATCAGGTCCTGTCTCCTCGGTGTTCAGATGAGGGCGCTAGAGCCCCAGACAGGAGCAGGTCCTGCAGAATGGGCGGCTCAGGGCTCTTTCCCCGTCCTTGAGCTTGTCAGAGGGTTCCCGGGGGAAGAGCCACACAGTGGCCAGCCCGTGCTCGACCCAGTGCTGGAGGACATTGCTGTCAGTGGTGTGGCCCCACAACTGACATGTGTTCACTGTACCCTTTTCCTGCCTGTCTGTGTCCCTCACTGCCCCTGTCTCTCCTGCGCTCTTTCCCTGCTGCCAGGAGGAGATGACCAGTGCCCTGGCCACGATGCGTGTCGACTATGAGCAGATCAAGATAAAGAAGATAGAGGACGCATCTAACCCTCTGCTTCTCAAGAGGCGGAAGAAGGCTCGTGCGGTGGAGGATGCGGCCCTGGCCCACTGAGCCGCTCTGCCTCCCACCCCACTGGAGGACAAGCAATAACTCTACATGAATATATTTTTTAGACAAAGAGACACACGTTGCCCAGTGCTGCCTCCTGTTCTCTCGGGCTGCGTGGCGCCCAGAAATGCCTCCGGCTTTATGCTGCCCTTGGCTCTGGCTTCCCCCAGACGGGGGCAGGAGGGTGTGTGAGGGGCGAGGTGCTCCTGAGCCCGTGCTCCTGTCACAGTGTATCTGTAATTTGGCGTAGAGTTTCTGTGGAACCTGTCCTTTGTCCTTCCCACTCCTCATTCCTTCCCCAGGTCCTTTCCCACCTGCAAAGGCTGAGGCTTACCCAAGGGTGTGGTGGAAGTTGTTACAGGGGATGTTCCTAGGTCACCCCATCTGTTCCCGGGCCTCCCACTGTAACATGGGGTCCCCACTGGAGCTCCAGGGAGAAGGGAACAGAGTGGCAGGAGGTGCCACTTGCCTCCCGCTGAAGCCCTTAGACGTCACCAGTGTGCACGAGCGAGCAGCTCACGTATGTGCATGTGTGTGTATGCCTGGGTCCGTTGTAGCGACTGGACATTGGAGGGCCTAGGGAGGGCGGGGCTACGGGGACTCCTGCTTGAACTGAGCCTGCCTAAATGCCTAGGTAGCTTGTCCAGACCCAGAGCCAGGTAATCACGGCCTCTGTGTCAGCTGGGCGGGGAGGCACCCAACGGGGACTGGGTTCCCTCAGGACCCCTTTCCCTGCTGCTCCCAGATCCACCGAGTCGCCTCTGCTTGCCCTTCTTGCCATGATTAACCCACCCTTGTTGACTTCTCTGAAATGTTTAGTCATTTCTCAACGGGCTGTCCGCTCCCACTGGTGAGCCTGGGAAGGTTATACGCCTGGAAAGGCATCGCATTTCAGGCACCCCCCGATCTCCGGGGTGCCTGCCAGCCTTCCGTGCAAGGGCAGGGCCACGCGTGGTCTTCCTGGATTTCCACCACGTGGTCTGGTGGCTGGGACAGTCTTCGCACCAAAGATGTCTTGACTCTGTCCCTGCCCTCTAGCCACCTTACCCTCTAACTCCTCATCCTGGGTGGGGGCTCCCCAGGATTGAGGAGGAGCAGGTGGGGAAGAGTCTTTGTGCCATGGTCCCCCATGCCCCTCCTGCTGGAGGAGGGGCGTCTCCCTCAGGGGTTGGTGGAGGAGGGGCTCTTAGGCATCTCTGGGCCTGGGGCAGGGCCCGGTATCTGCAGCTCCTCCCGTGTCTTTGATGGTGTGTTCAGCACTCAGACTGTTGTAAACTGTTGTTTTGTATGAGCAAAATTGTCTTTACTAAACAAATTTCATAGTTGAAAGTTTCTCATTCTTTTTCTTCCTGAGGCTCGGGCCCTTGACCGTTTACTTCTGTTCTTCCAGCCTGTGGGGAGTGTTCTGTGAAGGGTGGCAGAGCCCTGTGCCCTGAGAGGGGAGAAGAGGGCCTCTCAGCTGGATCACATGGGAATTGGCCCTCTTAGATGAGGGCCTGTGTCACTGAACTGATCTCCTTTGGAGCCCGGGTTCCCAGGAGAACAGGGTGGCGTATTGTCTTAAGAAGGCCAGAAGGGGGCAGTACGGGCCAGGCAGAAACAAAAGTGCTTTGTGTGACCAAGTCTCCTCAGAAACCCTATGAAAACTAAGTATCCTTGGCAGAGCCTAGAAGTAGGAGCTGATGTGCTGACTCTATCACTTCTGTTCCCAGGCAGGGGAGGAAGGCGGGGCAGCGGGGCTAGTTAGCAACCCAGAGCAGGAAGCAGGAAGCACCGTGCCTGCAGTCTCACAGCTGTGGTTCTGACTAGAGCTCAGGACCTGGGCCTGGGGCCTGGGGCCCGGGGCCCGGGGCACTGTCTGTCTTCCCCCAGCTTTCTCCCTGGAAGATGCACTTACCGCCTACCCTAGTCATCAGGGATCTTGTCTCTGCTGCTCCTCTACCTGGAGCACTGCCGGGAACCACCAGGGAGCACTCTTACTTGTAAAGAACCCTTTGTCTGCACCTCCTCCTGTCAGAGCGATTGGTCCAGGGCGAGGGACAGGCAGGGCTGGCAGAAAGAAGCTGTCAGAAGCTGCTGGCTAAGGGACAGGATTGAGACGGTCCCTGTTGGAGCTGTGATGCCACTTGCTGGTTACGTGGGTAAGAAGCCTGGTAGAGCCTCACTGTCTCTGCAGGGCCACAGCCCGTGTTGCCAGCATTCCTTGGCCGGGGTCCCCCGTCTCTGTCTCTGAAGCTAGCCATTTTGTCTCTCCCCTGTTCTTGTTCTGTGACCTCTCTTACACGGCCTGATGGATTTCCCTGAGGACCAGTATGATGAGATTGGGCTGGCCTGTGTTTTGCTTCCTTTTCGAGGGCCAGTTTACAAGGTCGAATACCGGCTTCCAAGGAGCATGACTGAAAAAGGGCTGGAGGTCTAGCCACGCCTCTGTCACCCCCACTCCACCCCTACGGGCTTATGTCTCTAACTTGGGGGTGGTAAACGTTTTGTTGCTGTTATTTCCATGTGACAGCATTTGTGTAGGCCACACATATACAGATGTCTGTGGATGCTGGAAGAGGGTGTCAGATCCCTTGAAGCTGGAGTTACAGGGGACTGAACCACTCTGTGTGGGTTCTCTGGAATAGCAGGAAACAGTCAGTCAGACCCCCCCTCTCCCCCGAGACAGCTCAATACCCCTTCATTCTCTAACCCAGCTAACTCCTCATAAGCAGGGTTGAACGGCATTGGGTATGAGGGTGGGGGTGAATGGTCTGGGGATACTTGTCAAAGATATCAAGGGGAATTCTTTTTTATTTTTAAATAATTATTTTATGTATATGAGTACACTGTTGCTGTCTTCAGACCTACCAGAAGACGGTATCAGATCTGATTGCAGATGGTTGGGACCCACCATGTGGTTGCTAGGAGTTGAACTCAGGATCTCCGGAAGTACAGTCAGTGCTCTTAACTGCTGAGCCATCTCTCCAGCCCTCAAGGGGGAATTCTTGTGTGCTCATTGAGTGAAGTGCCAGCACTGGGTTGATCCCAGTGTAAGCACTCCAAAGTACTGATCCACTTTTCCTTTATCTGTGAAGAGATTCAGGCACAGAGATGCACTCTGTCCGAGGTCACAAAGCTGATTGGGTGACTGTGGGTTTGGTTTCCCGTGTCTACTGTTAGGGCTCCTTCAGAATGCACAGGAAGTGCTCCGGGTATAAGGGAACCAGACTGGATTCCGTCCCTGTGAGGACAGACTTGGCCCTGTGGGTGTGGTGAGGGGGTTCAGGAGACCACAGACTTAATGTCTTATGTAGTACGCTGCCAGGGTGGCTTTGTCCTTCTGGGGACTGCACTACCACACGGGGCCAGGGTCTAGGGTGGGCCTGTGTCTTGCTCCTCTGGTCCCTGCTGAGAGTGTAGTCTACCATCAGGTTAGCGTGGTAAGCAGACAACTGGGTTTTCATTGACTGGGTTGGCTGACAGGAAGACAGAGGCTCTGAATGATGAGAGCAGGTGTGTGGGCCCGAATGGGTAAGTTGTAGGTGGAGACATTGCGAAGTGAGAAAATTCAGTTATTCAAGGAAAGAGGTTAGGGAAAGTGGCCACACTTTCCAGTAAACAAACCACTGGATCCTGTTATGTGTGGGGTTGAGCGTAGGCACACAGGTCGGGGCCGCAGCCGCCATCCCCATGCTGGACGACACAGCCCCTTCTGGATGAGCCTCCTCAAGCCTTCATTTAGGCACCTGGCTGTCTTGGGTGAGCCTGAGTTTGGGAATAGCTGCTTTTTTAGAAAGGGCATGAGGCTTCAGCTCCAGGGGCTGGCCTATTGCTGACACTCCCCTCCCCCACGTCCTGCACCGAGTCAGGCCAGCATGGGAGGGTTTCCCACTGTTCCACTAGTCTACAATCCAGGCACTGCAGGACCTGTGCTGAGGGAGAAGGGAGCGTGAAGCCAGACTGCCCTGCGGGAGCTGCGCAGAGCCAAGCGTGCGCAGCCCTCACACGTGGACCCCAGAGACCGTTGCTGCCAGTGAGGGCCGCGCTGTCTGCTTCCCTCCTGCTCTCTTTCCGAGTCTTAGGCTTTTCGAGATGAGATGAGCAGAAGGAAGCGGATACTGGCCCTCCACCCCCAGATGAAGACTTGCTGTGCACTGCCAGGGTTATGTAAGGGCTTCGGAGGCGGGGAGCAGTTTTCTGGTTTGAAAGTTCAATGCCATTCATTTCTTTTGCTTCAGGCCACATGCTCACCAGTGGTGTGGTGTGGTGGAGACCTTTCAGCCACCCGCTGAGCAAAGATGCCTCCTTTGGTCCCCCTCGCTGCCAATACCTGGTGATGAATTGGCAGTGGGTCCAGCCCCTGTGGCAGTGGGTTCTGAGGGAAGACCATGCTGCCTTCAGAGAAGCGACTGTGACAGCCCTGGGAGAGCTTCCTTATATGGTCCGGGGTGAGGTGGGATGAGGTTTAACCATCATGGGGTGCTCTGGTAGAAATGAGGGAGGCCCTTTCTTTTTCCCTTAAGGGCAGGCACAGTCCTCTTGTTTTGTTTGTTTTTGTTTTGTCTTTGTTTTCCACAGCTGCAGTTTTGTTTAATGGCTGGTCCTGGGGACTCTGCCCACTGCCGACTGGCATTGCCCCTTCATCCGGGGCGGTCCGGCATTCCTTTCTTACCCCTTCAGCCTGTGCTCTTCATTTTTAAAAGTGTTCGCTCTCTCCATCCAGAAACTGGGAGCATACTCTGGGGTTTCCCCATTAGTTTTTCAGTTTATTAATGATGATATTAAAAATAAAAAAAAATTTGGAGTGACACCTTCGTCTGAGGTCACTTTGAGTTAGACATTTTATGAATCACTAAAAAAAGCTGGCTTTGCATGAAATTGAGCCATTTTTAGAAGGCTGGGGAACGTGGCCCCTGAGGGTTCCCTTAACTACCGTGCCTTATAAAGGCCGTGGCTCTCTGCCGGTTTCCACATCCCCTACCGTGGAAATCCCCAGTAGTCAGTGGCTGTGAAGCCTTTGGGAGTCAACAAGCATACATAGCTTCCACCTTTTGCATTTTTAAGACCAGCATCTCAAAGCTAAGCTTACCTTGGCATTTGTGCTTTGCTTTTTTTTTTTTTTTTTTTTTTGAGACAGGGTTTCTCTGTGTAGCCCTGGCTGTCCTGGAACTCACTTTGTAGACCAGGCTGGCCTCGAACTCAGAAATCCGCCTGCCTCTGCCTCCCAAGTGCTGGGATTACAGGCGTGCGCCACCACCGCCCGGCCGGCGTTTGTGCATTTTGAAGACCAGCATCTCAAAGCTAAGGTTACCTTGGCATTTGCGCATGCTCTGCAGAGCGAATCACTGCTAGGAAGGCAAGTTACCACCCAAGGCTTTTGACCTGGAGATCTGTCAAGACCTGTGAAGCCTGGAGGATTTCAGGAGGGGCCCTGGAGCAGCAGAACCTGTGTGTGTTAAATTATCATTAGAGCCCCGGGCTACCATGCAAATGGATTCATTTGCCTAACTCATGATCTCAGGGGCAGCTAAGTGTCTTACTCTCAACTCATACCCCTGCTAGGATTTGCAAGTGAAATATTGGAACTAGTTTGCTCCCTTTGTCACTTCTGAGGCCCTAAGGGAGTCAGGTTCCTGGGGCTTCAGAGTATCCACAAAGGTTGTGAGGGTGAGAGTTCCTGTCAGGGTTACTCTAGTCCCTGGAAAATATGAGCTTGCTGTGGCTCAGACTTGGCAGCCGTGAGTCTCTGGTTGATAAAACAGCTCACGTCCCTTGAGGTAACCAGGCCTCAAGTTTCAGACTGAGATGAGTTCTCCCAGCCTCATCCCTGGTTTATAAACCTGTGGTTCTGAATTCACCAGTCACAGGTTTATTTTTTCAAAGAAACTATGACCTCTTCTGGGGTTGAGGCCTAGACCTTGGTTAGCCAGAGTCTGTGGTGTAGACTGTTTGCTCTTGCAGTAAGAGGTGGGGGGTGGGGTGGGGTTCTGGGTTTCTGGCACCTGGTTGCCTCCTTTTCTGGTCATAAACCATTCTACAGAGAGAGTCTTCATAGTGAGACAGGAACCCTGCCTCCTGTTCTACCCACAGGAGGAGCAGGATGGCTGGGCTCTCAGCTACCTGCAAGGCAGGTGGATGTAGGTGAGTCTGACCTGCTTATTTAAGATTCCCAAAAGGAAGGCTCTTGATATCTGTTGGATGGGGTATAAACCCATCTGAGCAAAACCAAACATAGTAGCTGCTGTTCAAGTGTGGTAGAGATGACACAGAACTGTTAGCCATTCAGTGCGAAGGGATAGTGCCCTGCAGTTCCTCCCCTTGGCCAATGATACCAGTTTCTTCTCCAGAAAAGCCTTTGGAGCTCATTGTGGTGGTGTACGCCTTTAATCCCAGTATCGTCAGGAGGCAGATCTCTGTGAGTTCGAGGCCAGCCTGGTCTACAGCACAAGTTCCAGTACTGTTAGGGCTACACAGAGAAGTCCTGTCTCAAACAAAACAAAGCAAAACCAAGTGGAAACAAACCAACCTTTCTTTTATGCTTTGATTTATATTCAAAGAGTTTATTATCCATAAGCGTATAAACACAGCTGGCAAACTGCTTTGAATGTGTCATTAGACATATTGTGCACATGAGTATCCATTGTGCATGATGTGTGTGTTTAGGCTCACACGGAGGCCAGAAGAGAGCGTTGGGTGTTCTCTATCTCTTTCTCAGTCCTTTGAGGCATGATCTCTCTCTGAAGCTGGGGGTTCTGTTTTTTCTGCTGTACTGGAGTCCAGCAAGGCCCGGTGAGTCTCTTGTCTGATGATGGCACTAGGGGCTGGCTGGGGTTTCAGCTGTGCTGATTGTCCGGCTTGGTATGTTGGTATGTTTATGCTGGGATCTGAACTCTAGTCCTCAGGATTCCATGGCAAGCACACACACACACACATACACACACACACACACACACACACACACACACGGTTTTAACTATGTAGCCCTGGCTAGCCAGGAACTCAGGTTGGCCTCTAAATTACAGAGATCCACTTGGCTTTGCCTTCAAAATGCTGAGACCAAAGGCCCCTCACCATTTTCAAGCGTGCCATTTGGTCCTTCATTTCTGGTGTTGTATAACTGACCTTCAGACTTTTCTTCTGCTTCTTGACTAATCTACAACTTAGTTTTAACGCTCCACCGCCAGCTGATACCTTGGATTCTTAAAGTATCTATGAACTTCTGTGACTAAGCTCGGTTCTATCATAATTACTCTTATTTATTTCTTTTTGGTGCAAACGCTTTCCCCACTGACCCATACTCTAATCCTCAATTCTTTTGCATGTGAGTATATAGCATGCATTGCATGTGTGTATGCATGTTTACATGTGTTAGCATTCAGGTGTGCATATGCATATGTGTGTATAGATTGGAAGTTGATCTGAGAGTCCTTCCCACCACTCATTATTGAGCAGAAATCTTTTTTTTTTCTTTTTTTTTTTTTTTCTGAACTTGGAGTTTGCGGATGCTGGATAGTCCAGCCAGTCAGGTTGCCGTGGGGCCCTCCTGTCTCGGCTTCCCCAGTCCCAGCTTACAGGAAGCTGCCATGCATGCCTGGCCTTTAGGTAGGTTCTGGGATCTGAACTTCAGATCCCAATCTGTCCCGACCCGCAGTACAGTCAGTCAACAGGGTCCCCGAACCACCTAAGAGAAGGCGAGAGACAAGAGACACGAGAGACAGACAGCAAGACAGTGTTCTGATCAAGCTGTCAAATTTTATTTTTTACACAAGGCTTTTTAAAGGGGAACGAGCAGGTGAGGGGAGGGGTGAAAGGGGGGAAAGTCATTGAATTCGGGGGGAACAATCTCGGGGCTAGTATCATTTCTCAGGGACAGTTTCTCAGAATTGTCTCTCAGAATCTCAGAGGAGGTTGGCATCTACTGTAGGAACTTGGCATTAGAAATTGATCAAGGGGAGGGGAAGTGGAAAGGGGTTGCTATGGTAACCCAAACACAGGTGAGCTTCGATTGTTCTAGCCCATTTGGGTGAGTTCTGCATGTACTGACCATCTATCTAGCTTACTTGGCTAGTACTTTTCCTTCTAAAAGCAGGCTAGAAGAAGCAGGCTAGAAATGGCTGAAAGGAGGTTTTGAGATCTATGTGAGAATGGCTCCTGGCACCGATCCACTGAGCCAGCTTCCGAGTCTCTCTCTCTCTCTCTCTCTTTTTATTATATGTGAGTAGACTGTAGCTGTCTTCAGACACATCAGAAGAGGGCATCAGGTCTCATTACAGATGGTTGTGAGCCACCATGTGATTGCTGGGATTTGAACTCAGGACCTTCAGAGGAACAGTCAGTGTTCTTAACTGCTGAGTCATCTCTCCAGTTCCCCCACTCTTTTTTTTTTTTTTTAATAATAAAACAAACAAAATCAGTTTTAACTTCATGGTATGGAATGCCGTAATTATTTAACTTATGTGTTAATGGGTATTCTGTTTCTATCACCCTTCTTGCCTAATTTTTTTTTTTTTCGGTTTTTCGAGACAGGGTTTCTCTGTGTAGTCTGGGCTGTTCTGGAACTTACTCTGTAGACCAGGCTGGGCTCGAACTCAGAAATCTACCTGCCTCTGCCTCCCAAGTGCTGGGATTACAGGCGTGCGCCACCATGCCCGGCTTCTATCACCCTTCTTTAAACAACTTCCTAGTTGGTTGTGCCTGCACAAGCATGTATGTTTCGCGTGCCCTGCACGTGTGGAGGTGAGAGAAGAACTTCAGAGTGAGGGTCAGTCTGGGGCTCCCAGAAACTGAACCACCAACCAAAGAACATACACGGGCTGGACCTAGGCCTCCCCGAACACATGGAGCAGACGTGCAGCTCGGTCTTCACGTGGGTCCTAAACGACTGGAACGGGGGCTATTCCAAAGGTTGTTGCCTATATGTGGGATCTGTTCTTCGAGCTGGTCTGCCTTGTCTGGCCTCAGTGGGACAGGAAACACCTAGCCTCACAGAGACTTGAAGTGCCAGGGTATGGGGGGATACCCAGGGGATCCCCCACCTGCTCAGAGGAGAAGGGAAGAGAAGATAGGGGAGTGATTGTGGGAGGGGGGTGACCGGAAGAGGGCAGTGAGCGGGATGTAAAATGAATAAGTAAAAAATTTTTCAAAAGAAAAAAAAAAAAAAAGAGGGTCAGTTCTCTCCTTCCTTCCGCCATGTGGGTCTCAGGGTTGATGACCCCAGGTGGTCAGGCTTGGGCGCAAGAGCCTTCCCTTGCTGAGCCATCAGGCCATAACCCCTCCCCCTTTAGTAATCATAGATGTTTTGAATGTGTTATGCAGCGTTTTTGAGAACACCTGTAAGGATTCTGTAGGCTCCATTCCTAAAAGCGGAGAGGTTTGATCCGAGGCTGTGCACACCTCAGTCTTGATAGATACTGCTGAAAGGACAGCCTGGGTTGTTCGGTGATGAGCGAGGTACTTTGCATGTCTCGTTATGAATGAGAGATCTGTGGGAGGGCTTTCTCTCAGCGCTGGGACAGTCTAGGCATCAAACAAGTCAGCTGAGAATAAGAGGGCATTTGAAACACTTCCCCAAACTCAGAGACGCATGCCCTTGGCCGAGCTGTGGGCGACTGGAAAAATCAGGGCAAGGGGATTCCTTACACCTCTCCCTGCAAGGGAGGCTTTGTGTGGCCAGTCGTGGCTATTTGCATACCCTTGGGGCATGCAGGCAGAATGTGCACACTAAAGTTTTAGTTTTGGTCTTGCTGTCTTAGCTGGGCTGCCCGGCTTGCTTTTTAGACTGTACATAGTACACACAGAAGGTAGGAAGTGTGCAGAAAACAGGTCACCGGTGGTGGGGGACTGTGAAGGACAGAGTGCCGCGGGAGACAATGGAGCAGGTTAAGGATATTCAGGAAAAGCCTGTGGTAGAGGAGATGGCTCTTGCTCAGAGCTTTGGGCGTTTGGAGACTCCGGATCGCATATAAGCATCCTTGTCTTCTGTATAGGAGCTCAGCCACACTGCCCATGTGAAACCTTGGTAGGACATTCATTCACGCCCTGAGTCCTCTGTGACCGTTGCAAAATCAGGCTTGCAATGCAGTAAATAGCTCAGACACTCACAGGAGAAAGCTTACGGCTACCAACAGACGGTTTGACCTCTGTGAGCCTCTGTCAGCTGATGGAGTGGAGACGATCGGGCAACCATGAGACTTATACAGGGCACTTGCCTGTCCAGGGGCGAAGCCTCCATGCTCTGGAGTCAAGCTACATCAGTGTGGAGCACGGCCTTCCCCTGCCTTGCTCCTGAGCCACAGAGAGAGGTATCCTTCATTGGAAGAATCGTGACTCCACTGCTGGCTGGCTTTAGCTGTAGGAACCCCCGAAGCTTGTGGAGGCTTCTAGACTGTGTACTAGTGAGGACACTTGGACCCTGCTCTTCTCTCAGTGGGATAGATGTGGCATGTGACACCTGTTTTTCCACAGTTATCGACCACGGTAAGCAGTCTTTATTATTTAAAAAAAGCTCTTTACTGGGGCTGGAGAGATGGCTCAGTGGACAAAGAGAACTGACTGCTTTTCCGAAGGTCTTGAGTTCAAATCCTAGCAACGACATGGCGGCTCACATCCATAATGAGATCTGAGGTCCTCTTCTGGTGTGTTTGAAGACAGCTACGGTGTACTTACATATAATAAATAAATAAATCTTTGGGCCAGAGCTAGTGGGGCGGGAGTGAACATAGGTCCTGAATTCAATTCCCAGCAACTACATGCTGGCTTGGAACCATCTGTACAGCTACAGTGTACTCATATATATAAAATAAATAAATCTTTTATTTTTATCTTTTAATTTTTTTTTTTTGAAATGGTATCTCTGTATAGCCCTAGCTGTCTTGGAACTCACTCTGTAGACCAGGCTGGCCTCGAACTTGGAAATACGCCTGCCTCTGCTTCCCAAGTGCTGGGATTACAGGTGTGTGCCGCCACCACCACCCGGCCATAAATAAATCTTTTAAAAGTTCTTTATTGGGACTCATACAGGCATGTGGTAAGACATCGTATCTAAGCCCTTCCCTCTCCAACTATCTCACATGTCCCTCTTCCAACTTCATGTCTACTGACCCACTAAGTCTAGTTAGAATTGCCTACATGTGCATGGGCATGGGACCACACTGGAGCACGGGAACCTTACTAGTGAGTGGTCACATCCTCCAAAAACAGTGGTTCTCTCTCTACCAACTATCAACTTGTAGTAACTCCTCGGTAAGGGGTGTGGCCTGGAGATCACCTACCCCATTCCATTGATGGCAGGATTTTGCCTGGCTTTATCCTGTGCAGGTCTTATGCGGGTAACCCCAGCTGCTGTGCACCCCCATCCACCATCTGGCTCTTGGATTCTTTGTGCCTCCTCTTCTGATAGGTTCCCTGAGCTTTGGCATGTCGGGGGCTTGGGTACAGGTGTCTTGTTTAGGGTTGGGCACTTAGTCTCTCGCTCTGGGCATTTTGACTCGCTGTATATCTCCGTTGGCAGTCTTGGTTGTTCTACGGTTTGATCAAGTTGGTTTGTAGTCATAGAACTGGGGTATGAGAATCAGGAAGCGTGGTTCCTTGGGTCTCCCTTCAGCTCTGTGGACTCGGTTCTTTAGGATTTACTTCCCCCCAAACATCGGCTTTCAATCTGTAGCCCAGGTGGGCTTTGAACTCCCAATGTCTCTCAACTTCCTGGATAACTGGGATAAGATTGCTAATATGCTCATCTAACCCACTCTTTCTAACACTGCTAGTTGTTTTTCTGGATACACTGTGTGTGGCGGCCCCTTCATTGGAAAACAGCAAATTCAAAGTACCATGTGGCTTTGGCTGTGTAGGGGGGCTGCTACAAAGGCGATTCTTGAGCTCAGTGGAAAGGAATCTTGACCGTCTTACGCGTGAACTTTCTGGGGACAGCATGGTAGGTGGTTACGTTGGAGTCTTAGACGACTGGTGAGAGTTGGGGGGCGGGAGGGGGCGGGGCAGGTATTGGGAAGAGTGGGCTTTTGAGAGTGATAGATCTGGAGTTAAAATCGAGGAATCTCTATCCCATGGGCTCTAGAATATTCCTAATGAGCTCCACAGTCACAGTCGCAGTTCCCAGCATCTCTCTCCTCCCATACCTTCCACAGCTGACAATATTAACCAGGCTCAGGAAGAAGTTACTGTTTTCTTACAAGAATTTGCCAGAGAAAACCCCTGGGCTGTATCCTGTCAAAGGAGACCATAGACATTAGCACAGATCTGGAGGGAGAGCGTGTGAGGGGCCGGGTCTTCTTTGAGTTTTGGAACCTGGTTCTTTCAGATCATTACATCAAATGAAATGTGGCCTGAGGATGGAGAGAAGCAAGGGGGATGAGGTGGTGGGTTCTTGGCCGACCTCCGCTTCAGACTCTGCCACTTGCCAGCTCTGAGCATGCGCACTCTGAACACTTCAGCTCTGAGTCATGGGACTTAGAATGTTCATCCACTGAAGGCCCCAGTCTGAGCCATTTTGTCCACTCCTAGTTCCCAAGTTCTTTCAGAGAAGGAAGCGATGTATTTTCTTTGTTTTATGTGGGTTACTTTTGCAGTGATGCCCGCCCTTATTGTCTAATTTAAAGCTGAACTGTGCAGCCTCTTCCCCACTCTCTGTTTCAAGGATATCCCTAAAGGCTGAGCTGAAAGGTTGGTCTCCAGTCTACGGTGCCACTTGTAGGAAGTGGGCTCCAGTAGAGAGAAATTAGATTCCTGGGCTGACCTTGCAAGTGGTATTGGGATCCCAGCCCCTCCTGTCTCTTTTGTTTCTTGGCTTTTAGAAAGTATGTAGCCTTGTTGGTACTGTCTGGTCTCAGTTGTGACCTTTAGCCTTGTCACAGGCCCAAAGTAATGGAGTCAAGAGATTGAGGACTGAAATCTTTAAACTGCGAGCCAAAATAAACCTTATTTATCCCAATGTCAGAAAGCCGGTCAACACACTTCCCTAACTCCACACTCTTTTTAAAAGTTAATTTTTTAATGAGTTAAAACATGGGTAAAAAAAAAAAAAAAGGCCCTACTCAAACTCCCACACCCTCTCCGTAGACCTGATGACTAAAAGTATGCGAGGCTTGGGTGTTAGCTCCCAAGGCGGGGCTCTGGGTCCCCTGCATTACGCATGCTCCCAGCGTCCAGCAGCACAGGATCTCTGATAAAGGCTGGAGGTCGGTGTGGATCCGCCAGTCTGCCGAGCATGCTGGTGTGTGCGAACACATGGCACTGTGTGAGTGAGCGCGCTAGGAGCAGCAGCGCATGCTGAGGACCGAGAGGGCAATAGAATCCCCCCCTTTTTTTTTTATCTTAGTGCCCCAGTGACCTGACACAGCTGCTTCCTGAGGAGAAAACTTCTCTGTCTGCTCTTCAACCTGTTTCCTCTTGCCCTGCCCCCAGGGGGTGCTGCAGCAGCCAACCTCATAGCCCATCGACGCCCATCTTCCTTTGCAAGCCTGTTTTCACTCCCGACTTGCATTGCGCGGCTGTTGTACACAAAAGGCCTGCAGGCTCCAGGGTCTGGCTGAGCCCCACAGAAGGTGATGTGCCCTTGGAGTAAGGTCAAATGCAGGAAGCCCTGCACTCGGGTAATTGGCAGGGTGCATACATGAAGCTAAGGGTTAGATTATCTAGCCTAATTTAGAGACGGCAGTGGTATCATGTTGTGGCTGCTGGTTTTTCCCCCTCTTTGTTTTTAATATTTGTTTTTAATATTATATTCCACTTTTCCCCATGTGAAAGCCAACAGACATGTTTTCACTATGTTACAAATGCAAAACATGAAAATTAAGGAAATAAGAAAATGCAAACGAGCCTGTAAGGAGACCTGTGTGTGTGTGTGTGTGTGTGTGTGTGTGTGTGAGAGAGAGAGAGAGAGAGAGAGAGAGCTTGCCCAGTGGAGGAAGAGAAACACAGACCAAAGCCCCGTTCTTGTCCAGCACTGCTCTCTGCCCCAGAGGAGGGCATGCTGGAGACCTCAGACTCAGAGCTGGAGGCCCACAGAAGGCTACAGGGATCTCTCAGGCCTTCTGAAGTCACACCGCCAAAGGAGAGTAACAGTTGAGCTTCTCTTCTGCAAGCCTTTTACTTAAAGAATTCCTGCCTGCAACCTCTGAGTGATTCCTTCAGGGCAGAGATGAAGGGCACGCCAGTTTCTTCAGGTGTTGAGGTTGCAAAGAGGTTATGTTTTATCTGTTTGCACCAACAGGAGAAAGATAGCAGTATTGTTTGCTCCAATCCTTAGTGTATTGTAATTGTTTTCATAGGATCTAGGCTGGACTTCCAGAAACAGTGTGGCTGAAGTAACCAATCCCAGATTTACTCCCTCCCAGGAAAAAGGTCTGATACCGTATCATAAATCAGACCGTTCTGATTGCTCCTCAGTGGACACGCAAAGTCCCCTTATAAGCATCCGTGGTAGATGGCAGCGGGAGGCACCTCTGCCAGCGTCAGAGCCTGGGAAGGACCACGTACATACAGATCTGATACCCGTCTTCTCATTGCGATGAAATGTAAAACCCTCCCATGTAAGGAAGGGTTTCCTTTGACTTGGTTTGAGGATACAGTTCATCCTGGTGGGGAAGTCCTGGCAGCAGTGATGTGAGCGTTGCTCGACTAACATTCTCCCAAAGCAGGGAGGAGACTGCGAGGCTTGCTTTTTTATATTAAGTTCGCAACCTCAGCCCATGCATGGTACAGTCCATATTTGTGAACAGACCTATCTGCAGACCTCCCAGACACACCTTGACGCCTGTCTCTCTAGTGCCTGTTGAGGTATGATGTCACTTTAAACATCACACAGTCCACCAGGAAAATTTCCCATAGTCTTTGACAGCCCTGACACTAGAAGAGTCCAGTCTCTCTTGAGACTCAAGGCGATCGTTTAGCGGTGCGTTCCTATAAAACCAAAGTCTAGTTGTCCTTCAAGATGTCACGGCATGGAGTGTTCCCATTTCAAAAGGGAAGAGTGAGAGTCTAGCAAGAAAAGATCAGACCGCAACCCAGCAGGGAGACTGCCCAATCCGGCAGCCCTGTGCCAAGCATCTGAGGAGTTAGTTACCTGGACTCGACAGGGTTTCCGTCTGTGGTTGTTTGACCCAAAGCATCATGGGAGGAGAGTGAGGCTGAACATCACGGAGAAGCAAACATAGTGCACCTTACGGCAGCAAGGGAAGAGGGGAGGGTGGCGGAGAGGGGTGGGAAGCGGGATAACCAGAGACAAGGTATAAACCCTGAGAGTTCACATTCAGTAACCTTCCTCTAGCAAGCCCCGCCCATCTCCTCCAATAGTCTACTTAACACAAATACACCATTGGATTTATGAGGCCAGACCCCGTGACCATTTCCTAAGCCTTTCCTAGAAGCAGGAACTCGGGCAGAGCCCTTGGAGGAGCGTTGCTTACTGGCTTGGGCCCCATAGCTTACTCAGCCCTCTTCCTTCTTTGCTTCCTTCTCCTCACTCCCTCCCAACGAAACAAAATGGAAAACCAGAAGAAAAAAAGCCAAACGAAGCAAAATGAAACAAAGTCCACAAAAATACCATCCGTTTGCTTTGTGTTGGCCAACTAGCCCTAGGCCTGAGGGTGACCGGTTGATCTGCCAGTGACTCTCCACTGGAGAAATCTGATTTTCTCCTTGTCAGTGGGGATCACCTGGAGATGGCCTCCTGGTTCTGGTGCCACTCCACCCTCCCCGCTGCACTTCTCCATTGGTTCGGGACTGGGATCTCATCTGACTCGAACCTTTGCCGGGCCCTGTGTGCGCCGCCGCGGTCTCTGAGTGTGCATCAGTCCTGCTGTTTTGACTTTTTTTTTTTTTTTTTTTTTTGGTTTTTCGAGACAGGGTTTCTCTGTGTAGCCCTGGCTGTCCTGGAACTCACTCTGTAGACCAGGCTGGCCTCGAACTCAGAAATCCGCCTGCCTCTGCCTCCCAAGTGCTGGGATTACAGGCCTGCGCCACCACGCCTGGCTCTGACTTTTTAATTAATTAATTAATTAATTTTTTGATTTTTTTTTTTTTTTTTTTTTTTTTTTGAGACAGGGTTTCTCTGTATAGCCTTGGCTGTCCTGGAACTCATTCTGTAGACCAGGCTGGCCTCGAACTCAGAAATCCTCCTGCCTCCCAAGTGCTGGGATTACAGGTCTGTGCCACCACCGCCCAGTTCCCCTCTGACTCTTAACTAATGGCACCTTCTCTTCCACATATCTCCCAGAGCCTGGAGGGGAGGGGAGGGGTTTGGTAAAGACATCCTGTTTCGGGCTGAGTGCGCTAAAGCCTCCCACTGTGCACATTGTCCGATTGTGGGTCTCTGCGTTAATTCCCATTTGCTGTGAGAAGCTTCTCTGGTGAGGGCTAAGTGAGGAACTGGTCTATACGAACAGCAATATGTCACTCGGAGTCATCTTATTGCTGTTTCTTTAGCAGATTGATAGTGGTAGGTTTTCTTCTTGGCCCGTGGCCTGTCTAGCGTCAGGTTCTTGGCCATTTTAGCAGCGTCAGGCTGGAGTTCTCATAGAGTGGCCCTGAAATCCAGTCAAAGAGTAGCTGGTCACTCCCATACATTTGGGTTCCTATTATACCAGGACATCTTGCTGTGGTAGGGTGCGGGGTTGTAGCTGGGCGATAATGATAATTATATTTCTCCTCCTGTGTGTGTAGAGTAGTACCTTCCAGCACCATGAATGCTAGTCAATAGGGGAGAAGCTTCTAGTTAGATACCGGCTCCACTTCTCTGTGTTCCGTAACATAAGTAAAAGTTCTCTTCAATAACAGGGCCTTACCATTAGGCAGTGGGGAGCAACCCATAAAGAGTTTGGGAACAGCCTGGAATGTTTGGGGGTTCCTACGGGGTCTTTTTAGCCAACAGCTCAACAAGATGGGACTCGTTCCTGGAACGGGAGGTTTCATTTGGAGGAATTAGATGTCTAGTTGGGGCAATGTCTTCTCTATTATTTGGGATCTTCATTTAGATTCATATATGTATGTAATTTGAAGAAGCTTCTACGGTAGTAGATTTCCATATAGGTTTGCAAATTCAGCCTGCTTTCTTATACGGCACAGAACCACGCCCCAGGACCATTGAGAGTGGGCTGAGCCTCCCACGCTGATCATTAATTATAAAGAATGCACTACCTATCATCCAACCCGACAGAGACATTTTTCAATTGAGGTTTTCTCTGAAGATGTCCCTAGCTTGTGTGATGTTGATGAAACAAACAACCCTCAAACAAAGCAACAACAACCCACCCAGCATAGAGAGGAACAGCTAATTGAAATGCAGAAGACAAATATGGAAAATATAGAATCTATACATCTTATGAACAATTTAACGGAAAATAACTTGGAGAAACGAAAGCTTTGCAAGAGCGGCTGGGGCGATGGGTGGTGCTGTCACGTGAGTGCCTGGACCATCTGCCTTCTGTGTTATCTCGGGAAGGTAAAACTACAGAAGACAAGCGAGAGGGAAGCCGATCTGGGCCTGAGAGTAAAACTGAAAGAACTTTGCATGATGAGGATTGTCTGGAAACGAAGCAGGTGGTGCCTGAAGCGGCGAGGATTGTTTCGGTGCGAACACTGAAGTGTGACCCAGGCGACGGCCACCTGTCGGGCCCGCGTGGGCAGCAGTCAGCAGTCAGAAAGGCTGGCAGTGGAGCCTGTCAGAGAGTCCCCAAGAGTTGGGCTCTCAAGGTGCTGCCCACCATAGCTGTCTCGAGCCTCGGGGCTCCGGTTCTCTCTGTAGTTCTGCTTCTCAGCTGAAACTGTAGAGGAAGGCAGCATGAGGGATGGCCTGAGAAATCGCTAACGCTCAGTTTCGCCATGTCTTGTGGTAAAAGCGAAGGGACTCCATGCCTCCTGAACTCCTTCAAATATTTGGGGCTCGTGGGTGAGTCAGAGGTGACTCAGCTGCCGAAAAGGAGGAACAGAAGAGGGGAAGCCCCTGACTCCTCTCCTGTTGATACTCAAGAGTTCACGTAGCTCCTTCGTACATATTTCTGGTTATAAGTGACCAGAAACCCAATTAACAGTGACTCAATGAAGAGGAAAATCATTGCCTCACACACAATTGGAATGTGGCCGCGGTTCTGATTTAGGATGGATGGGTTAAGCCATGAGTTCAACACGGCCATAGCATCGTGACTTGTTTCCGGTTTTGGTTTATTGTTTCTCCCCCCCTCCCCCCGCTTGTTAATTGATTCTCTTGTGCTCAGTTTTCTGCCAGTTGTCCTATTACTTATTGCCCTCTGCCGCATTTGGGCTGGGCATCCTGCTCTTCTAGAGCATTCAGGCGCACCATTAGGTTATTTATTTGAGCCGTGGTATGACATTTAACTGTGAACACATGCAGCCTTCCTCTTAGAACTGCCTTAGCTGTATCCCAGAGCATCTGTTAGGTTGTTCTGTTATTTTTATTTCTTTCTGGAAGAATTTAAATTTCTTCGCTGCTTTCTTCAATGACCCATTGTCATTTTATATCATTTTATACCTTTTCTTTTTCTTTCTTTCTTTCTTTCTTTCTTCTTTCTTTCTTTCTTTCTTTCTTTCTTTCTTGAGACAGGGTTTCTCTGTGTAGTCCTGGCTGTCCTGGAACTCACTCTGTAGACCAGGCTGGCCTCGAACTCAGAAATCCGCCTGCCTCTGCCTCCCAAGTGCTGGGATTACAGGCATGCGCCACCATGCCTGGCTTATTTTATACCTTTTATACCACTTGTGTTTGTTTTATAAAATCGGATGAATTGCCCTAAGTTGGGACATAAATATTTGCAATTGTCATATTTTTCCTTGAGTAAATGTTACCCCTTTAAATATGCAGTTTGCTAGCAAAAGTTACGTAAAAATAACTGAATGTCAAAGGATGGAAATCGATCTACGGAGCAGTTGGAAGCCATGAATGAGGTGTACCGTGGCTTTAGCGCTTCCTACTAATTTCCCAGAAGCCCTAGCCATGCCCCCTCTGTAGGCACGTGTGTGTGCTTCTGTTCTTACGTAATGTGTGTGCCTCACATGTGTCTCCGTTAAGACTCAGAGGCAGCTGGGTTGAGGTACTGGTGGGAGAAGGTAGTTTAGTGATTTTTTTTTCTTAGACTAAAGGGTATTAATAGTTAAGGAATGAAATGAAGAAATGTACAAAGAAGGTTTTTGTAGGCATAGAAAGTAAAGAGCAGTCACAAAGTCCTTCTCTGGTGAGTTGGGAGGGTGATGTGTTTATAAAAAGATAAAGAGGTGTAAGAATATGTTCTATGGGGGTGTGGTGAGGTGTGGAGGTATGGTGCGTGTGTGTGTGTGTGTGTGTGTGTGTGTGTGTGTGTGTGCCTCGGCAGGCCCATGTCAAGGCATCCCTTCCCCCTGAGGGACCAGCCATGCGATGGTATCATATAGAATAGAGTTTATTCAGGGCATGGGGAGGGGAGTTAAGGGGGTAGTAGAGGCAGAGAAAGGCAGAGAGAGGGAGAGAGTAGAGAAGTAGAGGCCGGCCATGACCCCATGGAGAGAGGGGGAAGGGAATGGGGAGGGGGGAGCAAGAGGGAGCAAGAGGCAAGAGAGAGGAGGAGGGGGCAAACAGCCCCTTTTATAGCGGGCAAGGCCTACCTGGCTGTTGCCAGGTAACCATGGGGTGGAGCTTAGAATGCTAACAGAGGGAAAACACAAGGATATAAAATTGTAAGTAACAATGCAAATACATTTGTAAAAACATTAAAATTATTAATTAAAAAGAAAAATTACCAAAAAACCTATATAATTTAACAAAATACAAAAAAAAAATGAAAAAGGCAGTAATACAAAATAGAAGATACTATGCTTTTGGTTCTATTTTTTCCCTCATGTGGATGAAGGGACATCTCCTTCCCTGGGATTCTGTTTTTACCCATCTCTAAGGTTAGGGAAGAGCTGATGGTTAGCAGCTCAGATGAGCTAAGTCTGGATACACTTCTGGATGGGAAGGGCTTCTGTGAGCATGGGTTACTTTCTGAAAGCGTTCCCTGGCCTGGGTCCCTCCGTCTTCCCTAGCAAGGAGGAGTGTCCAACCTGTGACCTGCAGCCACCTGTCCCCCAGCAGAGCCACGAACCGCAGCCAACACAGAATAGGAAACTAACTTCCATCACTAGATGTTGTTTCTGTAACTCAATGATACGGTTCTCAGGTATGAACTCCGTACACGACCATACTGTATCGCAACCACAAAAGTTGCACATGCCTGCTAGCTCCTAGGCTCTTGTGAATCAGGGGTCTAATTGTCCACGGACAGGCTTCCTGTGAACGCCATGCTGCAGGCATGTGGAAGACCCCTGTGTGTAGCAAGGGGCTGCTATTCTGCGGTGCTCTCCTCCCTTCCCTTGTAGTTCCACCTGGCAATGGCCTCACTTTGCATTCTTGTGCCACACGGATGCTGACCTGTGGGGTGGCTGAGTTGGGTGCCCGCCTGCCTGTGGGAATGGCTGTGGCAGTGGCAGCGTGGGATGTGCCTGGCAGTGGTGAGGGAGGCAGCCTCCCATATCATTCATAGGAGAAGCTTGGTGTGTAGGTCAAATGCCGGTCAGCCAGCTAGTGGGGCAGCCTGGGGGCGTGGTCAGCCAGCTAGTGGGGCAGCCTGGGGGCGTGGTCAGCCAGCTAGTGGGGCAGCCTGGGGGCGTGGTCAGCCAGCTAGTGGGACATCCTGGGGGCGTGGTCAGCCAGCTAGTGGGGCAGCCTGGGGGCGTGGTCAGCCAGCTAATGGGGCAGCCTCGGGGCGTGGTCAGCCAGCTAGTGGGACATCCTGGGGGCGTGGTCAGCCAGCTAGTGGGGCATCCTGGGGGCGTGGTCAGCCAGCTAGTGGGGCATCCTGGGGGCGTGGTCAGCCAGCTAGTGGGGCATCCTGGGGGCGTGGTCAGCTGCTCTTCCTGCTTCCTTTCACTACAGTCCAGAGCTTGCTCCAGGAAGCTTCTCATTTGCCATTTTACCTGGTTGTCTTGTTTCATTTCTTGAGGCCGACTAGCCCTATATAGGTGAGGATGGCCTTGAACTTGTTCCTTCTGCGTCTATCTCCGAAGTGCTAGGATTTCAGGCCGGCGCCACCATTCCAACCTCGTGTCCTTGCTTTGAGGGAATATTTTCCTGCAGGCTTTCAGTCCTAGAGAAAGCAGATCATGCTAATTCTCACTTGCTAAGCGATAGCAGAAACTGTTCCCCAGTTAGATCAGAAGAACGCACGCGTCATGGGTATTGGTTACTTTTTGCATTGCACGACAGAAGCGACTTTGAGGAGAAGGGTTTTATTGTGGCTCCAGATGTCAGAGAGATTGCTGCTCATCATGGTAGGCAGTTCATGGCAGCGGGAGCATGTGACACAGGCTTTTCACATCCCAGGGACTGGGAAGCAGAGACGGCTGGGTAAATCCTCGAAAGGTCTACCCCTAGTGACCTGCTTCACCAGACAGGCCCATCTGCTCAACATTCCACAGAAATCAAAATGCCAGAAACGGGGGACCAAGCATTGAAAACATAAGCCCCGCGTGTGCTTCTTCACATTTAGACTTTCATACCAAAGGAGGGACCTGCTCCTCTGAAGCATGTGTGTGCTTAATGCAGGTACTAAATTAAGGCTCTTTATTATGAGAGACTGGGGGTTGGGCAGACAATGGTAGTGTCCACATTCTTTCCTTGGGAGGACACTGGTTTCGTTAGGTGTGATGGCGGTCAGGGTAGGGATGACATGACCGTATGTATTTTTGCTGAAGCTGGAAGTCAGAGCCGATTGTGCTGCCAGAACAGTTGTTCATTGGTGGGGCCTGAGGGTCACATGGGAGCAACGGGTTGTAAGCTTAACGGGTTAGCCTTCAAAAGCTAACAGCCCCTACTGTGAGGCCCGGTGTCTCATGTAAGCGTCCCCTCGGAACTGTGGCTCGTAATTGTCATTTCTACCTTCAGCTAAGTGAATGAATAAAAGAAAGAGAAGGAAAAGGAAGAAATGATGGATCTTAGATGGGGGGGGGAGGAGAAGGTTATTATAGGTATATGGGGGAGAGAGCCAGAAGCAGGGACCTCTGGGAGAGTCCAGAGGGGGTGTACAGAACCAGGGTGAACTGGGCCATGCAGGGAGAGAGGGAGAAGAGAAGAGAAGAGAAGAGAACCAGGTGTAGCAGCCAGGAGGCCCGAAGGCACAGAGAGAGCGGAAGGATTATATGGGGAAGAGCTGCCATGCCCCTGGGCTGGAGAAGTTCATCCTAGGAGGTGGGGCGTGCCAGCCAGGAGGGCCTGGGACTGGTCGGGCTGGGCAGTCAATGTCCACTTTGATATGCTCAATAGGCAGCTCAGCTATTTGTCCCAGGGTTGAAGAAACCTAACAGGGAGGAGCTGACATTGACTTGGTTTGTGGATTTGTGTTTTGTACGTTTGTGTCTCACTATTTCTTTTGTCCATTCAAGAGTTTCCGTGCATTGTGAGGCAGGACAAAGAGTAGGATCTAGTCCTGTGTTCGGCTAAGAACTCGACTTTAAAACCTTCCATCTATTGGGGGGCAGCGTTTACATAAGATGAAATAAAAAAGAGTTATTAGGAGAGTGCAATGAAAATCTCGTTGAGCTAGAAGAGGCTTGGGTGGGGGTGGGGAAGAAAGGTCTGAGGTTTTGCAGTCTTACTCCTCCAGGCTCTCAATTGGATGTGCACAGTGGATGGTGATTCATCTAGGGCAAAAGTGTAAGAGTCTCGAATTGAGTGACTCCAGGGTTAATGCTTGGAAATTGGTTACTTTTATGTTTAAGAGTGACTTGAATCTCTCTCTCTCTCTCTCTCTCTCTCTCTCTCTCTCTCTCTCTCTCCATCTCCATTAGGGAGTCTTCTAATTTTGTTTTCTGAGGTTTAGGGATCTGAAACGCCCATTGGCTAATTGATTGCAACTCTGAGAACTTGCTATGTATGGAAACGGAAATATACAAACATCCCAGAATGCTCAACCCTCTTCTTCCGCTTGCTCTTATTCAGAAGCTATTTAAGCATCTTCTTCTTCTCCCGAATCCACTGACCGTCTGCAGCTCGGAGCCTGGCTGATTTGCAGATGACTCATTCAAACCGTGGCTTTCAAGTCCGTGACTTCCATATTTCCAGGGATCTTTCCCTCTGCCTCTACCCAGCTGCTCATCGCAATGACGGTGCCTGTGGTGCCTGGATTTTCTCAAACCTCCAAAGCCTCCCCATTCAAGCATTCCACAAGCTGGCCACAGCCTCTTCTCCCTCACAACTGCATCTTACACTCAGGGTTAAAGAACTTCTTCTATGTGAGCTCAGCTACACTACCCCATTGGATCAGTTTGCTTCTGTCTTTACTTCCCTTTGTATTCAATTTATATTCTCTCAACTTTTCCTTTGTTGTCCTTTTATATTCATGGTCACAATGAACCTGCCTTTTATATGTTCATACAAGGGCCTTGACAAGAATCTCAAGAAAGCTGATACAATACAGTCTACCAGACTACTTTAACCTACAATGCCTACTTCTACCTGATTGACGGTTTCTTTCCTTCCTTCCTTCCTTCCTTCCTTCCTTCCTTCCTTCCAGATTTATTTATTATTATATGTAAGTACACTGTAGCTGTTTTTTCCAGCACACCAGAAGAGGGCAACCGATCTCATTACAGATGGTTGTGAGCCACTGTGTGGTTGCTGGGAGTTGAACTCAGGACCTTCGGAAGAGCAGTCAGTGCTCTTAACCGCTGAGCCATCTCTCCAGCCCCGACTTAGGGCTTCTATTGCTGTGATAAAACACGATGACTTAAGGATCCAAAGGGCTTATGCCATGCTACGCTACAACTCTCGGCTAACCTGGAGGGAAGCCAGGGCGAGGCAGGAGCCTGGAGGCGGGAGCTGAAGCGGAAGTTAGGGAGGCCTGCTGCTTACTGACATGACCTCTTAGACGATTCCAGCCTGAGTCAAGTTAGAAAACACTCTGGCACAGGGACACACCATTGTACCGGCAGCTGCTCAATTTTCCTGGCTTTGCTGGCTTTCCACCAAAAAAAGAGTAAGGTTTCTTTAAAATTTAAATTTTAAATTTTTATTATAATTTTTTTATTTTTTTAATTAAAAAAAATTTTTAAGGTTTTGTTTAAAGGTTTTTCTACAAACCTCACTTCCAACTTTTAATCTCTCCCCAAACTTCCTTGCACGATCTCCTTCCTAATCTCTGTGTTGAGGGGAATAGAATGAGTGCGACAGAAACCACTCCAACTTCGCCCAACAGTTCTTCGAACCAGCCCGTTTCCGCCCCCGCCTCCCCCCTCCTCTGGTGAGTGCTCAGCGAAGACGCCCTGTTTCTTAGGCAATGCTTCCTTCTCCTTGCAACCCACCCGCTCCTACTCTCCAGGCATTCTGATCGCCCCAGGTTCTCTATCTCCCTCGTGACCTTTGATTGGCACTTGTGGCCTGGTCCCAAAGCAGCTGTTACTGCTTGTCGTCCTCTGCCTCCCATGTCATGTCCACCCATCTCTTTCATCCGTCGGATCATGCTGAATTGTCACTGTCTTAAGTGACACCTTCATACAGAACGGCCAATGGAAACACGTACAGCACACTCGTAAACCGGCCTCATCTCCACCCAGTTGCCCATGCTAGAACTCTGTCTCATCTCGGCTACTGTCCACTCCCACCCAAACAGTGCTCTGTAGGTGAAGCCTGGTGATCCCAATTAACACCTCAGTCCTGGACTCCGGCATCCTCTTACTGAGGATGGGAACGAATGTCCCAGGGTGTTCTCATACAGAAGAGAACTTTTATTTTTTCTACCTAATGTCCTTTGGTGGCTTCCCTTTCCCAGTGAAGCTTACCGTTTTTATAAACAGCCTGCCATCCCCGATGGATCAGCCCAAGGAAATTACAAATCTCCCTCAAATGCTTAATATCCCTCACTGTTTGTGGCTTGTCTTTTAGTTACTAAAACCAGCAGTGTCCCCTTCTGATTGGGGGGCGGGGGGTCTCGGCAGCACACAGGCGGAGGAGCTGGACGATGCCCCTAGGTTGGGAATCAATACCAATTGAAGTCAGTTCAGAGAGGATGTGTGTTCCTTCTTTTCTTCCTCGTGCTAAGGAGTCTTGGTGCTTGTCTGTCTGCTGAGCATCCTCATCTGGCCCTCATCCTTCATCCAGCTAGATGTCACCTTCGCACTGGAGACTCTCCGGTCTAGCTTGATTGCTCTGTTAACCCCGCTCCCCATTAATCTGCATCACCTTACCAGACATGGTGGTGCAAACCTGTACTTCAGGCACTTGGGAAGTGGGGGCCAGCAGGTCAAGGTCAGCTTGGGCTCTGTAGTGAGATCCCATCTCAGAGGCCAAAACCAAATAAATAAATCGGAATCGCCACTATGACCTGGGCATGACGGCTGAAGTAGGAGGATTGCTTAAGCCTAGTAGCTTGAATGCGACAATGACTCTGTCTCAAGTGCATGTGTGTGTGTGTATGTAGGTAGGCATATCTATGAAAAAAATAATTATGATCAGCTCAGCTTGGTAGCCGTTGTTGAGTCCGTGAGGACAGGTGCTAGGCCCGCCTTCTTTGCAGCTTTTACCCAATCACCAACAGAGTTCCTACAGCACCGTAATAACAATTTTGACTTAAAGGAAATGTCAGGGCAAGGCTAGCCTGCCTCTCTTCTGGTTTGGGTTTCATGAGTGGTAGATATGAAGGTAGAGATTATTATGACAGATGATTAGCTTGCTGTGCGCCTGCCAGAACAAGTACTTAATAAAATGAAATAATAGAAACAAAAATATCAGAGTTGCTAATTCTGCCTTGCTGGAGGGGATTAGGTACGGTTGTATTGCGGGAAGTGACATCTTTCCATCTTGAGTAACCCAGAAAAATTGTAACCAGGCATGAGATTCTGTGAGGTTTCCTGGACAAGCTATGGACGGTGTCATGCCGTGACTCCATGGCCTTGCAATAATCTCCTAGAGGGGAAAGGGAAAACTGAAGTTGTGGGCTGAGTTCTAGTATTTCAGAGGGCGAGCAGTGGGGATGGAGCCGGGACATTCCCCCAAAAGCCCAGTGCTGAAAAAAGTTAAACACGTGGTTAGACTAACCTGCCTTTAATTGCCTGGTGACGTTTATTGCTCACAGTAATAATTAGGCACATATGTTAAGCAGTTCCCTGGATTTATGACCCTCTCCAGCTGCAATTCATACTCGGTTCTTTCCCTTCATCAAGCCAAAACCATCTCTGGGATTGATTTCAGGAAGCTGAAAGCAGAGACTCAAAAATCCAGTTTCTTCTTTTCCATTCCAGGTGCTAGGATGAGCCTGTTTTGCTTTCTACCCACGAATGGTGGGTAGGGAGGCAGAGGTCTAATTTTTGGCACAAATGTAAAGATGTGCCCAGCTGTTTTTTTTTTTTTCAGGATGTCAATAGTCATCTTTCCACTGGATTCCCCCACATCCATTTTTCCAAATATACATAGAATATTGTATATGTATATAATAAAATTATATATAATGTAAAAATATATAATATATAATGAAATTATATATACGCATATTTATTTATATATGTGTGTATATATATAATTTCAAGACAGGGTTTCTCTGTGTAGCCCTGGCTGTCCTGGAACTAGTTTTGTAGATCAGGCTGGTCTTGAACTCAGAGGGGTAGAGATTGATCTACCTGCCTCTGCCTACTGAATGCTGGGATTAAAGGCATGGGCCACCACTGCCACGTTGATATTTTTGTTTCTATTATTTCATTTTATTAAGTACGTGTTCTATGCCAGGAGCTTTACATCCCCCCATACATTTATTTCTTAAAACACCACCTTAAAAACAAAACAAAACAAAACGAAACAACGATTTTGTCTGCGTTAGGAGAATGCTGCAGTAGGTAACTCATGCCACTGGTGCGTAAGTGGCGGCTGTGGTCTCAGAGCTGCGACCACCACACTGGAGAAGCTGTGCTGTGGGCTAAGAGGTAAGCTGCACTCTTTTCCTTGTCCCGCTCACCCCCAGGTCCTCCCTATCCCCCCTGTCTTCCCCTTACCCCCAACCCTCATTCATATCTTCCCCAGCTTGTGGGTCAAGGAAGCTTCTGGAAATTTCAGCCCGCCCGTGTGGTTGCCCAGCACTGCTGGGAGAGAGGAGCTACCGATGATCCACAGATGACTGGAAGCTCTCTGGTAGACGGCCAGTGCGCATGCAGGGATGGGTCCCGGAGGAGGACTGAGTGGGAAGGGACCTGGCTGTCTGAGAGGCTCAGATGCTGCAGTCAGAGCGGAGGCTTGAGGAGAACTCCAGGTCAGCTCCTTCAGTGGTCGGGAGACTTGGCGACTTGGTGCTGCAGAGGATCACAGCTCGTGCTTTCTCCCAGAGACTTGCCAGTTTAAACTATTATGTCTGCTTAACAACTTTTGAAAACTGAAGGCCATTTTCTAACTGTTAATCAGTGATATGACAGAGGACTGGTAAGCGGACTTTTGATCAGCATTGAAGCAAGCCGTTCCTTCTCTACACGGGCTGGAGTTCCTGCCCCGGAGGGAGGGATGCTTCCTGTGCAGGCTGATGGAGAAGCTGCTGCTGTTTTCAGGTTTGGGAACTTGCTCAGTCACCCCATTTTTATCCCTCAGATACCTCTATTCATGGCCCCAGGATTAAAAAAAAAATCACTAATTCAGACCCAGTTCTGTGTTCTAGTATTGAGGAATTCTAGTTCCAGATAGGGCTAAGTAAGTCTCCAGAGTCATCATATGTGTTATCACTGGGAAAGGAACAACGAATAATGAAACCTATATATATGCCCAGGGGACCCGTTGTGCCCTTAGAGAGTAGAGTCAACTGGTTCATTCTGGAGGAGGTCCTGTAGCTCGCAGAAGAAGGCCAAGGGTCATCCTCTCATTTTAAAATCTAGTTTTGTGTTCTCATGGCTCAGTTTCCATTTATACTTTCCCTAAATATTAACACAATTAAAAAATTAAATGCGAAAGTACGTCTGAAGGAGAAACATGGTGCAGAATGGATGGCTTCTGCCACCGAGCCAGTGCCTGCCTGCGTCTTCCTTCTCATCTGGCGCTGGCACCTTACTCCTAGAATGGGGGGATCCTGTCCGCTTTTCATCTACCCAATCTCTGCCAGGAGCTATGTAAAGCGGTCACTTTGTTATCTAGATTCCAGAAACTTCTCTCACTGGCGCCCACCCTCTGCGTCTCAGTAGCCAGCACCATAGACGGATGCAGATTCTCACTATCTCCCGTCACCCTAGACCTGGTACAACTGGGGAGATGAGATAGCTGGTCCTAGAGAGGAAAGGCTTAACTCTCTTTCAAAACCCTCGCCCAAACCTCAATTGCAACACGCCTCTTCAAAACACCTACATATTTTCACACATGCAATGCCTTCATGCCAGTCTTCGAGTGTCAGTGAGAGTTCGACCTGTGGGCAGAAGACGTTGCAGGCAGCCTGGCTTACCCTGCAGGAACTTATCTTCTAACAGTTCTGGAGGTCGAGACATGCACGGTGCCAGCAAGGCGGTTGCATCCTGAGGCCTCTGCTCTCGCCTCAACAGAGCTCCTATCTCATTGTGCGCTCGTGAAGTCTTTTTGAATGTTCCTAAAAGATGATAGAGAGATAGAGCAAACTCTTCGGGGTCTCTCCTTAGTGCTACGTCCACCATGAATGAGGTTCTATCCTTGTTGTCCCATCTAACCTTGGTCTTCTCCCAAAGGCCCTGTCTTTAAATGCCATTGCTTTGGGAGTCAGTATGACTTTGGTTGGGATCGGGAGAAGAGGGATGCAAATATTCCATACCTAGCATGTAGGCCAAAGTTTTGGTCAATTTTCCAAAGGAGAAATGGAGGCTAAGAGAAGTAATATGGTGGGCTAAGTCTACAAGAGAGGGGCCTAAGACTGGCAAGGCCTGTGTTGACGGCCCAGCCTTGCGGAGTGTTCTCAGCCAGCTTGTCCCTCCATCCACTAGTCAAGAGCACACAGCTTAAAGCTGAAAGGGTGTAGAAGTGTTAAAATAGTGTCCTGGTTTGAATACGCTTGGCCCAGGGAGTGGCACTATTAGGAAATGTGGCCTTGTTGGAATAGGTGAGTCATTGCGGGTGTGGGCTTTAAGACCCTCACCCTAGCTGCCTGGAAGCCAGTCTTCCACTAACAGCCTTCAGATGAAGATGTAGAACTCTCAGCTCCTCCCGCACCATGCCTGCCTGGATGCTGCCATGCTCCTGCCTTGATGATACTGGACTGAACCTCTGAACCTGTAAGCCAGCCCCAATTAATTGTTGTCCTTATAAGAGTTGCCTTGGTCATGGTGTCTGTCCACAGCAGTAAAACCCTAACTAAGACAAATAGGTACACTGATCCTTTGATTTCTTCCTTCAAAAGGTGAAGCCCAACTGCCCCTCACTTGTATGTAGCCTGTACTTTACCTCTTCTAACAGGTAGAATGTGGTAGGTCCTGTGGTGTGAGAGTTCCTGGATTAGGCCAGAAATCATGCTGTACTACCTACCTTCCTCTTAGTTCTCCTCAGGATCAGTGGCTCCTGGCAAGCTGTACATCTTGTGCTGCAGACACTGGTGAAGGAGTCACAGCCATCTAAAGAGAGATGTGTGATGGGCTGCATTAGGCATGTGAACAGTTCTCCTGCTCCTGAAGTACCAGATAACCAAAGAGTAATTAGAAGAGAAATAAAAATATTGAGACAAATAGGAACGGAGACACAGAATACTAAAATGTGTATTATTACTTTTGATACAGGGTTCAGAGGCTGGCCCTGAACTCCTGGATTCAGTGACCTTCCTTCTTCAGCCTCCTGAGCAGGTGGGAGTGAGTGCATAGGATTTTATGATTGTTTTTGAGGCAGATCTGGCAGTGTGGTCCAGGCTGCCTTCATAGTCTTGATCTCTGTGTTTCAGCTTCTCAGCCCTAGCATTATAGGTGTACACTACCAGTTGGCAAATATCCATATCTTTTGAAGAGGCAGAAAAATATGGGAAAAAGAGAACGTTTCAGTAATTTAGGAGTGAAAATGATATATAAGGGTTTGATATAGTCATTAAGATCATGAACTCTGAAATTAGTAGTTGGCTGACCTAAGGTAGATGCTTTAACTGAATCTCATTTTCCTGTGTAAGAAACTGAGATGTTGGCTAGATACGATGGCGCACATCTTTAACCCCACACTTGGGAGGCAGAGGCCCCTGGATCTCTATGAGTTTGAGGCCACCTAGTCTCCACAGTGAGTCGCAAGCTAGTTAGGGATATACAGTGAAACTCTGTCTTAAAAAAGTTTGAGATAGGGCTGGAGAGATGGCTTAGTGGGACTGCTCTTCCAGAGGTCCTGAGTTCACTTCCCAGAAACCACATGGTGGCTCACAACCATCTGTAATGAGATCTGATGCCCTCTTCTGGTGTGTCTGAAGAAAGATACAGTGTACTCACATACATAAAATAAGTAATCTTTTAAAAAAGTTTGAGATATTTATTTAATAGTACCTCACAATGTTTTATGATAACAAGTTAATATATATGTAGTGTATAGTGAAGTAGTCAGCAAACAGCTTTAATTAATATCTACATTATTATTAATGTAAATATTAGGTATAAAGGCTCAGAGATAGATACACAGTTTAACTAGCAAACACAGAGCCTAGGTATTTTTAAAGATTAATTTATGATCAACACAAGGTTGAGAGTTAATTAAAAAAAAAAAACTTGAATTTCCTACATGTTCTGCAGAACGCTGAATTACTAAACTGTAGCACAGCAAACTGAATAGTGACCAAGCTCACACTTCTGAGTCTACAGCAAATAGCAAGCCTAAAAGCATAGAGTGTGCCTGATAAAGTAACAACAGTGTGGAGCTGATACACCCAGAAGAAGTTCCAGTCAAAGTGTAGCTACTGCTGAGATCAGGGATGTGGCTGTTCTAGACCTGTTTCTACCATTTCAAATGCCCGGTCTTGTTGCTATATTTTTCTAACCCAATGACCCTGTAAAAGAAATCTCAACTCAATCAGTTAACAAAACAAGCTATAAGCCTAGATTGGGCAAGATCTCCCACTACACTACTCTATTCTCATCTATATTATCCCATATAACTTGTGGTTTCCCCAGGTTGACAGCTTCTCTCCAGCCTCTCTGTCAGCCCCCCCTCCAGTACCCCCTCATCCTTTTCTCCTCCCCCAAACTCTCAGCTCCTCCCCCTTCCTCCTACCCAATCATTGGCTCAAGTCTATATTTGAAAAGTTAAGGTGGGGAGAAGGTTCACTAGGCAACTCCTCATCTGCAGCCCTTCCCAGGAGTGGAATTAGCATCAAAATACAAGCCCAGGGCTGTCCACAACACGGTCTCCTGAATGAGAGACCACCTCTGACTAGTCAGCAAGTGCAGGCAGCCACTGAGCCCTCGCTGCTGGAATCTTTCTGGATAGGGGCTTAGAACTTCTCTCTCTCTCTCTCTCTCTCTCTCTCTCTCTCTCTCTCTCTCTCTCTCGGTTTTGAGTCAGGGTTTCTCTGCGTAGTCCTGGTTGTCCTGGAACTCACTCTGTAGACCAGGCTGGCCTCGAACTCAGAAATCCGCCTGCCTCTGCTTCCCAAGTGCTGGGATTACAGGCGTGCGCCACCACACCCAGCTCAGAACTTCTCTAGATCAGGCTGAGAACTTCAGTCACCTGCCTCCTCTTCTGCTAGCCCACGATGTTGTTGTTTTTCTTCTTCCTCCTCCTCCTCCTCCTCCTCCTCTTGTTGTTGTTCATCCTTTTCCTCCTTTTCTTCTTTCTCCTCCTCCTCTTCTTTCTTCTTTGTCTTCTTCCTCTTCCTCCTCTTGTTGTTCTTCTTCCTTCTCCTTTTCTTCTTTCTCCTCCTCCTCCTCCCCCCTCCTCCTCCTCCTGTTTTTCTTCTCTTCTTCTTCATGGATGTGTGCATGCACTCTTTGTATGTGTATGGGTATGTACGTGAAAGGTTACACATGTCCACGTGCAGGCCTGACACTGATGTGAGGATCACCCTCAATCCCTCGTCCATCTTCTCCCTGAGGTAGACTCAAATCCAGAGCTCTCCAAAATGGCTGGATTATGTGGAGAAGAGCCTTTTGGGGGAGGAGCAGCCCAGCCCCTGGGCTGGAGAGTTCAGGCTAGAGGGCAGGGTTTGCCTGCCAGCCATACCCTATAACAGGTAGGGACTGAGGGATGCTGGGAGAATCTGGAGGCCAGCTCTGCTTTGATATGTTAAATAGACACCTCAGCTGCTTATCCAGGGTTTGGAACATAACAGCTGGCCACCCTGCCCTTGGAATCCCGGGTCTGGGTCTGTGCCTTCTCAGGCCACCATGCACACTAGCATTTGCTTGGATTTCAAGGATATGAACTCCTGTCTCACTGCTGCCGGCAGGCATTCTAACCATCGAGTCATCCCCCCCCCCCCGCCCCTGCCCCTGCCCCTGGCTCCCATTCTTAACCCCAACCTTTCATCTCAGCGTTTAGGCTTTGATGCTTCCCACTTCCTTCCGATGGTTACTTTAACCGAAGTGAGTCAGGTCTTACTGAAAAAATGACCACAGCTTGTCGGCTCCCACCCACCCTGTCCCAGGCTGCCTGGCCAGCACGTGTGTGTGTGTGTGTGTGTGTGTGTGTGTGTGTCTGTGTGTGTGGTGTCAGGGTTACTCAGTTCATTATTTCCCCTGATCCTCGAAGTCACGAGACAGTTAGTAGGGCTTCCCCAGCCACTCCCCCTACCCCAGCCAGAAGTCAGTCTGACATCTATCTGGTGGCTCAGGGAGTGGTCAGGAAGAGTGGTTGAATCCTTTGGGAAGCTATTGAGTCCGGTCAGTTTACCAACAGGCAACTTTTTTGGCTCAACTCTATTGCCTCTGATCTCGGTCTGAAGGAGAATCCCAGTACTTGGACAGCCGAGGCAGGAAGGGCTGAGTTCAAGGCCGTTCTGACTTTTAGTGAGGCCTTATCTCAAAGTGTCCAAGGGCTGGATGTTTAGTTCAGCAGCAGCAGGTGTTTGCATAGCGTGCGAAAGGGTTTGGTCACCGGCCCTGCCAGAGGCAGGCTTAGCAGGAGTTTTTAAATCGTGATTGCCAGTAGTAACTAGCCTATTTCCCAGTTCTAGGAACTAGGGGATGACTTTGTGTTAATCCCCAGAGTGCCCCGCTCCCCCCAGGACCTCTGGATCTTCAAGGAATCACCGACACATTAGCCATCTCTTGACTAGTGTTGGTTGTGTGTTGGTTGGATTCCGAGGATATGAACTTCGGTATCACTGGGGCCGGCACAAACTCTAACCACTGAGCCACCCTCCCCCCCCCCCACCTCGCGCCCTTAGCTTCCATTCTTAACCCCAACCTTTCACCTCAGAGTTTCAGCTTTGATGCTTTCCACTCCCTTCTGAAGGTTACTTGGAATCGCCGTTCCCAGCTCTGGAAGGTAGAATGCCTTTTAAGGCTTCAGGACACAACTTAAAGGTCTGAGCTGGAAGATGTCAGTAGTTTAAGCTGATGCTTTGAAAGCCAGGCGAGGCTTTCCTCCGGTCTGATCTGAGCTCCACCCCTTCCTGGAGAGGTCACTGGCATTCCTTCTGTGGCGTCTAAGATTCATTCACCGCTTCTGCCCTCTGGAATTTTTAAGGGATTTTTTCTCTTTAAATTAGACAGAGCACAATGGACAACACCATGAGATTTGAGTCGGATCCGTTTATTCAAAAATTAGAATCTGCTACAAAAGCAGACAAACAGTACACCATTCCCAGAGGAATTGAATTACTTCTAGTCAAAAATGAGTTCTATTAGAACTAATTTTAGGTGGTTATAAATAACAAACTGGCCACGGCGTTCAAGAATGAAGTGGTTGGGGAATGACGGCAGGGAAACCCTCTGAGCTGTTTCAAGGATAATCATCAAAGGGACTCCCTGGTCTCTCCTCCCAAGATCCGTGAGTCTTCATAACTCTCTCAGGAGCCCTGAACTCAGGCACGAGAACAATTGAAATGGTAATCAACTCTGCAGCTCTGCAGTGGCCAGCCTTAGAATGGAAGCTTCAGTAGCTCCCCAAGGAAGATCCCCTCCCATTAGATAATATAATTTCCCTTTGAACACTCAAATACTGTAAAGTGTTCCCAATGGAAACAGCTTAAACACAGGTTAAAAAATAATAAATATTGTAAAATTATAATATTGGGCTTCTTTCTAAATAGTTCACAGAGAAGCTCAGGGAATAAATAGAATGGGGACTTGAGGTATCAGAGGTAATAAATATTTTGGAGAGAGGTACAAACGAGGTTTTCCAAGGAGTTGCTTCCGCTAGCTAAGATTCCCTGGATAAATTTAGAGAGCCCTATCTACGTCCTGGAGTCCGGTAGACTCAGCACGCGGCGGACTCTGAGGGCTTCATTTTTTCATTTTGATCGTTATGTATGCTTCTATGCAGTTGATGAAGATGTCAAACTCATTCATGGCCTTGTAGACACCTTTGTCTTGGAGCTGTGTGGGGAGAGAAGCACCTGATTAGGACCCATTGGAGGGCTGAGGGGGCTCCCTACACTGGGAAGGACCCTGAGTGTAGTAAGATCTCTGCTTTCTTGTGTTGGGAGCTGAAGGACCCAAAGATTTGTCTATCCGCTTTGGGAAGGGGCTGTGCCTTCCCCTGTTCCTTCTCCCGATTTAAAACACTGCCGGGAGGCAGCATGAAAGCATTCATTTCTCAAAGCCCTGTCTTCTTCAGAGTGGCACCTTTTCAACTTTTTTTTTTTTTTGAGGCTAGAGCTCACCTAATGCTTATGCAGAATGTTATGCAAAGATACTAGAGGAAGGAAGCAGTTTGCGCGCAGGACCGTGCTAGAGACAGCAAGGAAATTTTTTTTTTTTTTTTTTTTTTTGTTTTTTTGTTTTTTTGTTATGAGCCTGTAGGCAGTCCTCGGCCCTGCTGCTCTGGCCTGCTGTCATGGAATTCATGCCCACTGATGTTGGAGCCCTGCCAGATGTCTCTCTCGGCCTCGCCCACAAAGATGGTGCTGTAGGCCACATGGCTTCTGGGAACTAGGGTTGAATAGGTTCGCGGGCAGTTGGAAGTGTGAAACCTCATGCTGTTTGCCAGGTGGAAAATGCCCCCGGGACGAATAAGAATTCCGCTTCCTGCTCATTCTGATTTGAGGTGGGTGGGGGTGGGGCACCCAGGCTGAGCCCCGGTGATGTACCTGTGTGTGCATTAACTCATGTCTGCTTTCTGTACTTGTGGGTTCAGCCTGTTTCCCAACAAGGTACTTTCTGTACTTTCTGTTTCCTATGTCACTCTCCCCAGCACCTGGTGCCCTGTGCTCATAGGCTGTCTGGTCAGTCTAAACCAAAAAGCCTGCAAAAAAGTGGCGCAGTCATTCAGAAACTGCCAGAGACGCTTTGCAGAAAACAAATGTAACCGAGGCGGTGGCTTTCTAACTGGCAGAGGAGGTCACATCATTTGCCGGGTTCCCACACTTCAGGTGCAGAATCGCTCCCGCCCTCCTCCTGCGCTTTGGTGAGTGGACCGAGGTCACGGGACACGCGCCTTCTTTGCCACCGGCCAGGCTTACCTTATTAAAATCATCCTTCACCTGCTCCACCGCCTTGCTCTTGTTCTCACAGGGGAGAAATCGATGCTGAAGAAGGAAAAATAAAAAGAGCGTTGCTTGAATCCTGTATTCACGGCACTTGGGGGAAAACGATCTTGTTGCACGAGGAAGGGGTCACCCCCCTCGTTCTTAGCTGCCAGGGAGTACTGAGCCATGATCGGTCCTTATCTGCTTCTGAAGGGGCTGAGAACAGTCTCGGAGGATGCAGTGTATGTCTTTGCAATCACTAAGAGGGCTTGCTTAAGTGTGGGTGTGAACTCAGGTCTTGGGTTTTGTCTCTCGGAGCCCCCAAAACATTTGTTCTGTTTTTAGTGTCTCTTCGTGTCTATTTCCAATCGCAACCACCACGAACTATTTCTAGGTGTCTGAGAGTGGAGCGAAAGTCTCGGCTACTGGGGCCAAACGGTTGGGCCAGAACCGTTGCACAAGTAGATTCCAATTCATTTCCTGATATCAGTGAGAGAAGGAAGAAAAACAACAGCAGCGAAGGCAGGCGGGCATCGCTTCAGTCAGAGACACAGATGCCCTGGGTGTATTATTCATAGTCCCTGGCTTAGGCGCAGTCGTCTTCTGGCCCTCCTGAAATACCAGAGTCCTCTCAGCCCAGCTGTGTGCCTCTCCATTTGCTTTCCAAAAGATGAGCTGAAGAGGCGAGCCTGTGCTCGGGAGCCATGACTGAAGAAGCCCTAGCCTTCCCACGAAGAGAGAGGGGAGTAGCTAATAAGCCACAATGACTCACAAATAACCGGAAGGCTATGCGCAAATCTTCACGTGTGAGTGCCTCGAAGCCACTCCCACTCTCGCTCGGAGACAGATGAGCTAGAGACCCGGACTCAGGGGAGGGCGTCTCTATAGATTTACCTCCTAGTCTCCTGTCTAGTCTATGTGAGTCTCTAGGTGCCTGTGGCCCGGCTGGGCTGTAGGAGACAGCATTTGTTGGATGGCTCCGGGGGTGGGTGTGGGGGCTGGGGCTGGGTGGGGAAGAACTGGTCTGCTACTCACACAGCGCCGGAGCTGCTTCCTGAGGGTCTTCAGCTTCTCTCCCAGGGAATTCAAATGCTCCTTGATCTCTGGGTCCTGTTTCTCTGCCTGGGGCATCACTTTCACCAGGTAAAACTGGATCATTTCCGATAAGGCTTGGCAACCCAAGTAACCCTAGAGGCAGGGATCAAAGGCGGGGTGTGACTTACTGGAATGACGGGCCAGTTGCTACCAACCTTGATTGACTGCCGCGTTCCTAGGGACCCCCTCCCCTAACCCCCCTCCCCCAGTTACATTTTCTCCCTTTACCACAGAATGAGCACTTCATAACCCTCGACTGCTGGCAATATGCTGAGTTAAGGTCTTCTCACTTCTCTTTTTGAAAGCCTCGGGCATCAGACCCAGCTCTCGCTGCCACAAGCAGTGCCTCCCCTTCCTGATCACTTGATCGCTCCTCAGCACCCGCGGGACTCTTACCTTAAAGTCCTGCATTAAGGACTCGGTCAGCAGTATGTTGTCCAGCTGGTCCCTCGATTGCTGGAAGAACATAAGAACATAAGGAACGTGAATACGAGGGCTGGGGAGGAATACCCAACGGGCGTGTCATTTGACTACCTTTCCATTTGTACAGTTTTGAATTTATAATAGGTGTAGCCCTGGCAACTCTGGAAGGGAGAGTTTTAAGAATAGGATTTGATAGTGCTGGAGCCCAGAGTTAAATCAAAGTCCTTCCTCTTGGGATCCAGTTGCTTTTTTAAAAACTTCTGACTGAATTTAACAGACTGGGAGAAGTTTGGCTGGGGCCTGGTCTTCTTTCAGATGAGTCAGATCAGGTTTTTCAAGGGCACATGTGTCAACCCTTCCTCTCTGGAGTCCACTGTGGAGAGCCTCTGTTTTGCATGGCTCGTCTTCTCTGGACCTCTGTGCCAGTTCCAGGAGCTCTGGAAGGGGACTACTCTTCCAGAGCTGGTGCTGCCCCAAACCCCTAAACCTCAGTCCTCCAGATCTAGAGACTGAGCAGAGACAGCATGTACCTCCTACCACAGACTTTTGTCCCAGCCAGCAAAACATGGAGCCTCATCGGAAACTTAACAGAAAGTTCTTGAGCATGGGAGAGACAATGCATTCGCATCCTAGTTAGCTTTTCGGGTGTGCCTGGGTTTAGTTTAACTCATAACCCATGGCTTGGCCCAGGACTCTCTGGATTTGCGTTTAAGGGGATAGATGCTGGAGATAGAGGAGGAGCAGCGTGAGGTGGGAGCCAGAGAAGAAGGATGAAGAAAAGGAGGAGGAGAAGGAGAAGGAGGAAGAAAAGGAGGAGGAGAAGGAGGAAGAGGAGAAGAAGGAGGAGGAGAAGAAGGAGGAGGCGAGCTATTCTTGCAGTTCCACCAGAATGCATATTTTCAGGTGACCCCAGGAAGAAAGGCGAGGCAGGCATCATACTTACAAAGTAAGTCTTGACCTGGCTAAAGGCAGCCCGCAGCTCCCGGAGCATGTGAGTCTGGCCGACTGGGAAGTGGGTGCAGTTATTCTCATCCCGGGTGTACTGGCCTCTGCTGAGCCCCACTCCAGCCAGCAAGAAGAGCAGGCAGCATAGCAGTGCTGAGCCAGGCATGATGGAGCTCTGTTTTCTGCAAGGCTGCCTTGTGGCTTTGGTAGTGCAAGAGCAGGTCCCTAAAGTGCAGACCTGCTGTCCCGGGTCCTCCTTTTATACTGAGTGGGGCCTCTCCATTTACAAACTTCCTGGCAAAGGTTGTTATTCAGGCTCCTCCCTCTTTTAGACCATGCGATTTTTGAGCTTAATTTCTTTCTTTTTTTTTTCTTTCCTTTTTTTTTCTGCATTGTAAGCACGAAAGGACTAGTGAGAATGGACTTCTGCAATATAGCTATTTTTAGTATGGGCTATCTCTTTTTATTTTTTTTTCTTTTTAGCTTCTCAATACTAAAAGTTGTATTTCCTGAGGCAGACAGCTGTTCTATGCACAGCAGGCTACAACTGTGGGTTCTATTCACGCACTTCTAGTCACAATGACGTGGATAATGGGCTATTCCAGAACACATTAGGATTGAGAAATAATTGTTTCCTCCACTCAACCTGGGTTGAATGTCCAATATTTCCTGCTGACTAGGAAGTCACCTTAGCACTTAGTTACTCAAAGGGAACCCGACAGGACAGGACTGATTATCCTCAGAGTTTACTCTCTTTGAATCTTCCATCACATGTTCAAGACCATCCTTTGAAAAGGTGTCCACATTTGCTGTGGACAGATGGTCAGAGGAGAGTTCTGGTGGCCTTCTCTGGCCCATGTCTCATTGAGATTCTCTGATTCCCGCATGGGAAGTTAGGACAAGGAGCTCAGACTTCTGGGAAGCTTGCTCTGTGCTGTCAGGAAGACCTCACCATGGCCCTGTTTTACAATGCCCCAGGCTTGGGGATGTGCAGCATGTAGCTGTTGAAGGATGGAGGTGGGGATGTTACACTTCTACAGATACCCGAGAAGTCTCTTAGCCCTTTGATTATGTCTGGACCTTCACCTCAACAGGGACTTCTCCTACTACCCCAGTTTGGGTGGGAAGAACATTCGCCTAGAGTCCTCCACTGCTTACCCTGGGCAAGCCACTTGTCTTCCTGGTATCTGTTTTCTGTGTGACTCAGGTGTGTGTGTGTGTGTGGGGTGATGCTACATGTCCTGTTGACCAGGGGCTGTTTGTTTAAATAAAAATAGACTCACATGGAGGGTACACCCCAGGGCCCTCCTTCCTGCATCAGTGTGGAGGAGGACCTCTGTTGGCACAGGGTTCTAAGCCTGCCCCATCGGAGAGGGTTTACCACACCAGAGCTGGTGGGCAGGAACTTGGGCTTATCTCGTCTTATCTGATGTGGTGTCTGGCAGACCTGGATCAAGGGCTCTGGCCTCTCCTCCCAACACTCTTCGATGGGAAAAGAACCTTCTAGAAGTTGGAATGGAGTTGACTGGAGAACTGCTGCTCCTGTCAATTCCAGGCTGAGTTCTACCAGCAGCAAACACAGAGGGCCCAAGCGGCCTCCATCCCTCTCGCTTCCTCTTTTCCTTTTAACTACCGGGTTTTTTGGGATGTCTGTTTCCACCAAGCAGAAGCAACCGCCTCTCTGAGCTGATGTTTTAGGTGTAGACACAGTGCTGTAGACCAGGGATCAGGAGGCGCAAGACCCAGACAGCATGGGTCTCTCACTGTCCTCACTGCCCTCTCTCCTGACTGTGACCTGTACTGCGGCAGCCACGATCCATCCCCTTTGCTGCCTTCCTGCATTTTTTTTTTTTTTTTTTTTGGTCTTTCTGAGCAGTTAAGCTCCCTGAGTGTACTGTTTCACTTTGTGTGTCTGAGCCCCTAGCACTGAATCTGGCCTGTAGAAGTAAGTTAGCAGCTGTCCTTGGGACTCACACTGGACAGTTCTGTGAGCTTGATCCAGGGGTAGGAGATGAAATACCAGGAAGCAGAGAGGTGAGACTAGAACTCAGCAGGAGAGGCAGCACCTCTTACATCTTCCTGTAATTATTTCTTTGTCTATAATCTCCTTTTACATTTAATCTTTTAACATAAAGCATTAATATATTAGCATGCACTTAATTATAGCATATCATTTATATTAATATAATGATATATTTTTATATTAATATTTTAATAGTGTCTGAGCATATACTAATATAAATATAATATAATAGTTTCATGAATATACTATGGCATGTATTACTATATGAATGTGTATACTCCACACTCCCACAATGACAGAAAGAAGGGAGATGTGTGTAAACTATTTATACTTCTTTTTAATATATATTCAGCTAAGCAGGCTTACGATTATGATATGAATTCTTTGTTCTGAAATGCATAGCCAGTGATCCTTAGGGATTTGTCAGCTAGTTGGCCCACTCTTTCCCCATTGATTTCACGTTGTTGCTCATCCTCTCCTCAACATTTCAGACTCTAAATGGTCCTCCAGAACCTTATGTGCGGTCCTTTACACAAGTCCATATTTAGCCAAGTAAGGACCAGGCGGAGAGCTCAAGCCTGTGAGAAGTCTTTGGCACTCACTGGGAAAAGCCCCAAAGCCACAGCTACATCTGAGACATAAATGTCAAGAGTTGCACGGCAGGAGATTTGAGTTGGGTGTCAGGACAAGGGAAGTGCCCATGACGGGGAAGTGAGACCATGAGTCTGGGGATAGACTGGGCACACTGTCAGCCTGGGTGCTGTTGGAGTGGTGGATTCAAGAGGACATGACTGTTACACATCAGTCTGTGCATTCCTTGGGAACAGATGGGATGAGTCAGTGCAGAAGTCATATTTACATACGTTCTTCCCTGGAAGATCAGAGGGAGGTTGTGAGAGGTGGATCTGGAAGCCAGGCGATGACTCCTCTATTGCCCATGTTTCAAAATATTTCCTATTTCTAATCAGCTGCTTGTGAAGGGAAGTTTTATTAAGCATGGCTTTAAGAGTATTTATTGCTAGTTCGTTCTGAAGAAGTTTCCCCTTGTAGCTGAGGATAACCTTGGACTCACTCCCTTCCTGTCTTAGCCTCCGGGAGTACTAGGACCACAGGTGAACGTCACACCCTGCTTGAGATTTTACTCTTTCTTTTTATCAGTTGAGCACAGAAGTCAGCAGCCCATGGCCCATATTGCACCCACATGTCACCAGACCCTTTATTATCTCTCTCTTCTCCGTCCTTCATTGCTAGATGTCCAGTGTCCAAATAGCACATTGGTATAGGACATCCTAATGCTTTGGGAAATGCTGCTTGGTGAATTTCACCATTTTAGCTGCAAAAGACTCTGGGTAGAAAATGTGTGTGTGTGTGTGTGTGTGTGTGTGTGTGTGTGTGTGTGTGTCTGTCTGTCTGTCTGTCTATATATATCTGTGTCTTTGTGTGTGTGTATGTATGTATGTATATATGTATGTATGTATCTGTGCACATAAGTAGATTTTAGAGTCTTATGTACAGTGTACAAGATCTTATGAGGAATCTACTTATGCCCAACAAAATGGCATCTTTCTTGATTACTTGCTCCACGACTTTCTGCACTTCTAGGAGACAATCCAGGAGCCCCGAGTGGCACACAGTACTGCCAGGGAAAGGCAAAGGGACCAGGTTGCGGGACTCAGAGATCAGCCAGATTGTCTGGCAATAGAGTCATCATGGCAAGTGTGTGACATGGGTGGAGAAGGCGGGACTGTTGGTAGTTATTTTGTGGGGACTGAACCGATGGCTCACCCCTAAAGGGTGCTCTGCCCCTTCTGAGGACTAGATTTTGGTTCCCAGCTCCCAACCACAACCACGTACAACTCCAGCCCCAGGGGATGTGATAGGCTTTTCTGGTCTATAAGGGTACCTTTTTGCACATGGTAATCAGGACTCACATGCACATATGATATATACACACACATGTGCACAGTTGAATCAATAATAAAATAAAACTTAAAAAAAAAACCCTTTAAAAAACTGATAACGGGAGTTTCATTTCTTCTTATCTAGCATTGGAAAATTCTTATCCAGAATTGGAATTCACTTAAAATTCACTTTAATTTTAAGTGAAACTATTTTAAAGATTTTTTTTTTAAAGTTTCTAATGTCTCCTGATTAACCTGCTTTAGTGACCTGGGCAGAAGTTTCCTTGGTGGCTTGGCTGTACCAGCTCCACTTGCTCCACATATACACAGTGTGACTAGGGTCATAGATTTAGAAGGAACCTGAGTCAAGGCTAGCCTAGGGGCAAATCAAGCCAGGATTATGCAAACCCGGATTGGATGGCCCGACAATCGTGGCCAAGCAGATGTTGCAAAGCACAACGGAAGGGCTGATCGCTGGACAGCCAACGTGGAATTCCCCTTTGTGTAACCCTGGTGCCACATACAGCAATTTGACTTTTACTCAGGGACCAACACCTTACTCTAACTTCTCACATGAGAAATTTGTCTTGTCAGAGGCAATAGGTGATATTTCTGGCTACTCAGAGATAACAGCCATTTTGACTGTATCCATGACTACCCGCGATAACCATGGATGCCTGAGCCTGGGCACCCGTGGCATCTTTCAGCTGCAGAACTTGTCCCTTGGTGAAATTTAGTCTCTGTATATATTCTCTTTATGGTTGTCACTTCGAAGCTTACAGACAGCTCTCAGGGGAGACGGTGGCTTTAGCAGCCATATGGGGGACCATGACTTGAAAGATTGGGTTCTCACTGTCTTGGAATTTTTAGTGACAGTTCAGCAGTGAATCCTGTTTCTTCCTTTTGCATGGGGCCCTCAGTTTATGTGTAGTGGTCTCAATCCTCCTATGCCGCAGCCCTCTCATGATGTGGTGACCCCCCCAAAAAATTATTTTCATTGCCAAGTTATAACTGTGATTTTGTTACTTTTAGGAAATGTACTGTAAGTATCTGTGTTTTCGATGGTCTTAGGTGACCCCTGCGAATGGGTAGTTTGATCTCCAGGTTACGATGTGCTGGTGTGGTATCTTAACCAAAGTGTTCTTTCTGTGAGGCCATCTTTGTCTGGCATGGTAAACAGAGTCACCATCCACCTCAAGGCTCACCTGTTGGCTCACCAACCCCCCACCCCTGTCCGTCTATGTTGTTCAGTTGATCACTAGATCCTCTGGCGTTTTCCTCATAAGCGTTTCTCTCATCTGTTCACATCTCTTAACCTCTAGTTTAGAGTGAACATTTACAGACATCAGCCAGACTGTTAATCTCCTCATCAAACCCCTCAAGTGACTCCTAACTTTTCTTCTTTTGGTAAAACAAAGACTGGTCTGAAGCTCACAATGTGAAGCACATTGGCACGGCCTCTATCTCCCAGAACTTGCATATTTTTTTTAAAAAAAATTTATTTTCTTTTTAATTATGTGTATCATGTGCATGTGAGAGTATGTACACATGAACACAAGTGCCCATGGAGTGCAGAGGAGGGTGCTGGAGCCCTCAGAACAAGAGTTACCAGTGGCTGTGACCCTCCTGATGTGGGCGCCTCTCCTAGAGGCAAATCAAGCCAGGATTATGCAAACCGGATTGGATGCCCTGATGTTGCAAAGCACAACCTAAGGGCTGATCGCTGGACAGCCAACGTGGAATTCCCCTTTGCGTCTTTTGATAAAGCATCATTTGTTCTTAACCACTGAGCGATCCAGCCCCAGGACTCACTTTAACACTGGATAGAAACATTTTTACCATTTTCCATTTTATCTCTATTCTTCCGCTTCAGCTTTCTGCTTCCCTCTATAATCCAGTCTCTTTGTTTTTTGTTTTTATTTTTCCTTTCAAATGATCCGTGTTTTCTCTACCACAGGCCTTTTGTATATTTAGCTCTTCTCCCCACCCCCCCCAACCCTTTCTGAGTTCTTTCAGCTTAGATACCACTTCTTTATACGATTTTTCTTTCCTTTCCAAGTCCGGGACAGGTAGGTCCCCTGGGTGTATGGTTACCTTTGCTGTATGTGACTCAAATCAGTTGTGGTACACATGATGACAAGGTGACTCGCTCTCTACCTCATTACTGTAAGCACCACAGGTCAGGGCTCGTGTTGGGTCATCATTATTTGACCATTGCATCACTCTGGGCATATGGAAAGCTTATAGTGGTCGACAACAGAGCAGTTGCCTGTACAAACCTACAGCAATTGTAATAGCATACCCAAGAAATGCACAAACTAAAGCCAGACAAAACCCCAACATGAAAATGGGGGTGATGGTGGGAGTGAGTCCCCACCCCTAGCTCTTGGCAATGGATAGTAGGCCAGTGAGTGATTGTTTTTTTTTTTTTTAAAGATACAATGCTTGTTCCACATCCGGTCTCTAGGGCACAAATTGGACTCAACGGGTTTATCAAAAGAGAAAGAGTGTGAAGTTGGGTGGATACGAAGGTAGGGGTGGGCCTGGGAGGGGTTGTTCAGATGAATGTGATTACATACACTACATGAAATTCTCAAAGAATTCATATAAGAATTGTTTAAGATAGTTGGTGGCTGATGACGTCTTGAGGGTGTTCTCAGGTTGCCCTCAAGCTGCAAAGCTGCTAGAGTTATGGGAGAGGGAGAGCTTCTTGGATTATTAGGATATCCTTTGAGAATGAATAATCTCTGAGTGAGCGTGAGGGGGGAGGGTGTGGCTGAGTGTGGCGGGGGAGGAAGGGTACCCACAGGACACCTGGTCCTGTGCTGAACTCTCTGTGCTGAGTTTCCAAAGAGCCAGTATGGCCTGGCTCCAGCTCGGCAGGGCCTTAGATCTGAGGAGCGTCACACACAGTGTTTGTGATGCCAAGTCAGAAAAGGATGTTTTGTGTCTCTTGTTACTGCGTATCCCTTCCCTGGGGGCATAGAATTAATTCAGTGGCTCCACTGTGGGCCATCTTACTCCCACGCCCTCTTCTTCTGTCTCTGTCTTTCAATTCTGAAGGATGACTTTCAAATGTATGCTACCAATGTGCTACAAAATGATATGCTACCAATGTGCTAAGAAGTCCAAGGGGGACTAGCAAAGTCCCACTGCTTCTTAGGATTACGGTGGTGCTTCCCGGAGAACGTAAAAGCCGTGCTCTCATCTGTCCTAAGTAGACACCTCGAGGACAGGACCCTCAAGGGAGACAGTTATTGGTCTCTGGAAGAAGGCTTCGCATCCTGATGTCCCACCTAATTTATGCCAGTCAGCTAAAGGTGGACCCTCCTTCTCCCTTCTGCTTCCTGCCACCTGCCCCGGGTCCCAGTGTTCTGTTGTTGGAAGCCACAGATATGCTTTTTCTTGAGGCTTGTCTTTGTAGCACGGTATAGAAGTTACACGGGCAAGTCCTAGAGTCAGACTTGCCCTGCCTCTTACCATCTGTATGGTATTGGGCAGGTTACCAAGCTGGCCTGTGCTGCGGTTCTCTATACACAGTTGGATAAGAGGATGGGAACCGCCATGTTGGGCAAAGACCAACCGAAACTATGACCCTATCTATGTAAACGGTTCAGTGAGCTCCTGCCCCGTGCAAGCTGGCACACCTGAGGGAGGGTGTTTGACGTTTCTTCCTTACGATGCTCAGAGAGACCTAAGGTCTTTGGAGTAACAGAACAAGTTTTGACCCCAGTCATCTGAGGGCATTACAGGGGGACAGAGAAGATAGTCCAGTGATGGAAGGAGCCCCAGCTCACGCACTGGGAACCCCACTTCCAGCCCTAGTTCTTGGATCAGGAGCTTCAAGACAAGTTATTCCAGAACCTTCTCCCCCCCCCCCCCCGGGAGTTGGAGAGTTGTCAGAGTCTTTTTTTTTTTTCTTTCTAAGTTTCTTTTCAGATCTAGAAGTTTTTGGTCACCCCTCCCCCACCCCTCCATCGCTCTACTCCCCTTGGCAGAAATTAGTTGGCACTCAGATGTATTAATTTCCGGTGTGTATTTTCCCTGCCCAAACCCCAGGTCAGTACAAGACCCGGCAGGTCCCTTCGGTCTCGGCTAGTCTGTGCTCCTGCCCGGCTCTGGATGTGCCATTCTGTAAGAGAAACAAACCCTTTTCCTGGGGGCAGCTTTTGCGTGTTCACCTGTGTTTCCTTCTCGTGGTGCTGGCCCTCCCCGGTGCTTTGAGGTTGCAGTTTCGTTGTGAGTCAAGCCTGCTGAGAGCAGTGGAAACCAGAGGGGCCTTCACTGAGTGGCAGGACATGATGCTAACTTTTCCTCAAGAGCATGACCAGGGTGGCGACCCGGGTGTGGGAGGGAGTCGGTGGGTTTCTCGGATTGACTGTGTCAGGGAGAAATTACTGGAAAACCCTCGAGAGCGCGGCGTCTATTCGGAAGAGCCAACACTTTCTTAAGAAATAATCTATACATGGTAGGGCTTGGTGGAGCCTTCCTGTGATCTTTGCACTCAGGAATTTGAGGCAGGAGGATGACTAAAATATGGAGATAAGGCCAATCTGGACTACAGAATGAGGCCCTGTCTTGATGACTCCAAATAGGGGAAAAAAAAAAAAACCTAGCAACCAACCAAAGTCAGGAACGGTTCACACCGTGGGAGAACACACACCCAGGGCAGGTTAATATCTGCTGAGAGGCAGGTCTGATGTAGATCAAAGCCTCTTGGTATGATTGGCTCCTGACAGAGGACTCCCATGACAGATTTTCTTAGCATAGGTGATTTGGGGATCATGCTGGGTTCTTCTGACAGGGCACGGTGAAGCTAATCTGAGTGCTGGCTCAGTGGGGGAGGTTGCCAGAAGCTGTGGGCTTAGGGGAATTCAGGTCCCCCAACCCTTCCACTGGATCTGACCCAGAAAAGGAAACAGAACAGCACTGAGGGGCCAGCGCTGTTTGACCATGTGACTGAGCCTCATGCATCCCCCGTGTCAGCTATTTCATGGGTCCATGAAGGAAGAGCTGAGGTGCAGGTGGGCTGGAAGGCCACAAGGGAAGATGCTCGCCACCTCCAGTGTAGAAACGCATCCTTTCCATAGACTTGAATGGCAACCTTTCTGGTCCTTCCTTGTTCTTCCCGTGAGACATTATCTCTAAAGCGACCAGTAGCTTCTAGAGTAGCCAGGGTCAAGTGTAGAGCCAGGAAAGAACCGTCAAAAAGAACCAACAATGGGTCCAGAGTTTGGAAATGGGAGCAGCTTCAGAGTGCACGGGGCCACATGGGAAGTTGGGATCCCCCCCCCCCCGGGTTATGCAGAGTGGAAGATAGGATGGGGTTCAATGAAGGGCTGAGAGCCCGTCAGAGAGGTGCAGGTGGGGGGAGCCTTCCCAAGTGAGTTATCCGGAAGCAAGAATGATAGGAAGTGACGGCATTGTCTATTCAAATGCCACCTAAGGTAATCAGAGAAAGAATGTCTCCTATGCAAATTTCACAGGACTCAGATCCTGAGACTCTAACTGGGGCTGGGCTGTAATCCGTGTGCCCTGCAGAATAAGCACAATCAGCTTTTGTGGAGTTTTCGGGAAGATGTTGTTCTAGGTCCTAAAAGAGTAACTTTCAAGCATTTGTGGAAGAACCCCAAATGACTCTCCCTGAAGCATATGAGCCTGTGCCTGGCCAGAAGGATCCCCACGGGTTAGACTGCTTGTTAATGGGCATCTTGGGGCTCAGGGATTGGAAGAGCAAAGACGATATCTTTAGATGGGTGTCATGGGCAAGCTGACCTCCTGCATCTCTTCTGCTGGAATCAAGAGCCCCAGTATACTTCCAAGAAAACCTTATTATGTCTGCAAGGTGAGAAAACAATACACTCTTCCTTTGGCACGCCATGGCTGGCTGCGATGGCCCTGCCTATGCTCTGCCTGTTGGAACTACATCTCAGTCATCAGAACAGCTAAGTAGGCTGGTACCACCCCAATTGTGCTTCCCATTTTCAGTCTCATGAAATGGCTCTGAATACCCAAAGGCGGTGGAGGAGCTAATATTCTGCCAGCTGAGTCCCGCCTGTGGAGACAGATGCTGCTGGAGATTAACCAGGTAGGGCCTTTGGTAGAGGCCCATGACAGACAGTAGGACTTCTGATCTTAATGACAACGGCTGACATTTCTGTTTCATTTCAGGTCAAGTCAGAGAACTTTAGAGTGAGTTTGGAAAGGGGTTGGGGAGGGTTGGGGTGGGGGAAGGGGTTGGTGCCTCTCAGACCAGAGCGGGGAGTTTTAGGGTACAGGGCTACAGCGACTATGATCTGAGCCAGAGGAAGGGTGTGAGGGATGATGGGAACATCACACTGACCCCACTGTGGTCCCCTGCACTTTCTACCTCAGCTGAGCCAAGGGCTGAGCACAAGTGCATGCTGGTCTCTATTACTGGTAACCTTCTGAGGTTAACCAGCAAACCCTGCGTACGCCGTCCCTTCCAGCTCCCAGGCCACGAGAGAGCAGAAAGACGTTCTTAAGTCACTTCAGATGACTTCTGAGCACCACAGCCAGCCTTGTCTTCTCAGTCTACTCATTTCTTCACCAAATTTCCATTCTTGCACCCTTTCATGCCCAGTGCCTTCAGTTCAGCCATTTAGCTTGGCGTCCCGCACCAAGTGCCGTATAGTCTTCGTGCTTACAGGCTCTCCGCCCAGGGCTCTGGTCAACATCAGAAGGTTCCAGCTGCTGTCAGGAGTTGTGGGTCTCTAAGCGTGGGCTTACTGGTCAGTAATGGCCTTCCTTCCCCCTCGCCTCTGCCCCTCCATCTCCTGTCTCCCTAATCTGCCATGAGGTTTTCTTCAATAACGTGTTCCCACTGGAATTCCATAAAAAAAAAAAAAATCCCCAGCACTGCTTCCTGTTCACCACTGGGGGTGGGGGTGGGGGGAGCGGGGCGCAGTTATGCTCCATCGTGGTTCTACTGCCTTGGTATCCTGCCAGGATAGACTGGCGCTTCTCAGGCACAAAGCAATAGGGTCGCCTGATTCTAACTGCAGGTAGGTACTTTTGAAAGTAGGAATGAAAACATATGTTCTCTCCTTGAGCTTGTACTAATTCCTCAGGTATTCGTTAGAGTGATGAGATGTTTGCCTCTGGGAAGGGCAGCAGTTACCCTAAAACAGGAAAGCAGCAGGCTTGACTCCACATCCTCATTTTTGAAAGATAAACAGACAGTCAGACAGACAGACACAAGCACACATGCATGCATGAATGCATAAAAAAAAAAAAAACATTTAGAGATGTAGCTCCCTTGGTCAGCCAACACCCTTGTGATCTGTATTGAAGGGTATTTTAGTACATCTCATTGACATAAGAACCTTTGTTTGTAGATATTTTTGGTTTTTTTTTTTTGTGTTTGTTTTGTTTTTTTGAAATGTCACAATCATTTGCAACATGGGAAAGCTCAGTTACATTGGAAAGTCATATAAATTCCTTTTTTTCAAGAGTTGTTTTAAATTTACTTACGTGTCTGTGTCCGGGTGGTATGTGAGTGCAGGCTTCCATGGAGGCCAGGAGGAGGGCACGGTCATTCTTGGAGCTGGAGTTAGAGATGTCCGTCGCCTAACTGTGGACGCTGGGAACCAAACTCCAGTCCTCTGTAAGAACAGCCGGCTCACTCAGCCGCTGAGTCATCCTCCCGCCCCAAGCCATCTAAATTCCAAACAGTACCTTCTCATCACTCAAAATCGCAGGCAATAATGAAATAAGTATGTGGCAAGTGCGTCCAAATAGAGGCCTAGCTGGGTCTGCTTGTGGCCAGATGCAACCATGGCAATCGCCGCCTTTGAGGTGGCAAAATCTGTAAGTGTCAAGTGCCACACTAAAGTACTCTAAAAATAAGACAAACTGTTTTGTGATTAGCAAAAGGAAAAGAAAATCCTCTTGCACGCATGATAAAAGTGACAGCCCTTGTACATTATCTAGAGTTGAGAAGTGTTTTTTTTTTCCCTATACTTTATAGGGTGTGTGTGTGTTTGTGTGTGTGTGTGTGTGTGTGTGTGTGTGTGTGTGTGTTCACTTTGTCCTTTGGACTAGAATCCTTGTTTCCTGTGTACAAATAATAGAAAGGAGACACAGTCTAGCTTGGTGTGTCTGTTAGCACATTTTAGTTAGGATATGCACTTAACAATATTCAAATAGTAATGACTTTGGCCTAGAAAAAAATGGGGGGGTGTGTGTGCTGGTGTGGTGGTTTGAACAAGTATGGTCTACAGGCTCATATATTTGAGTGCTTGGTCCCCAGTTAGTGGAACTGTTTGGGAAGAACTAGGAGGTGTGGCCTTGTTGGAAGAGGTGCCACTAGGGGTGACAAAAACTCGCACCAGGCTCAGGCTCTTACTCCCTCTGCCTCTTGTCTGTAGATCCGGATGTAAGCTCTCAGCAATTGCCCCAGCGCCATACCTCCATGCTTTCTGCTATGATGGGCGTGGACCAGTCCTTGGACACTGTAAACAGGTTCCCAGTTAAATGCTTTCTTTTATAAGGTGCCTTGGTCATAGAGTCTCCCCACAGCAATGGAACAGTAACTAAGCAGCTTGCGTGTGTGTGTGTGTGTGTGTGTGTGTGTGTGTGGCCATGGCAATGTCTTCTGACTCCAAGGAGCCCCAGTTTATATCTCTGTGAAGTAAGGAGACGTCTTGCTGCTTTTTCCACCCTTGAAGAGGATCAGAGGCTTGCAAATGTTTAAATATGTTAAGGCTAACCACATGAAAGAGGCCCTCTCTTGCCATCAGTCACTCAGTGATGGGGGAGCCCGGTAGCTTTCCCTAGAACCAGGGACCCAGGCCAGGATCCAGGAGTTTCTTCTGTGCAGATATGCCACAAAACATCAAGCCCCATGTCCTTTTCCTAGACCAGGTGATGAAGTCTAGTAGATTGTGTGTGTGTGTGTGTGTGTGTGTGTATGTTTGTGTATTTTTTCTCCAACCACAACAACCATGCCTATGGACATCTGTTCTCTTCATTAACTTCCCCTCTAAGTTAGGCTTTTTGGTCACTTCTCTGTGACACAGCTTGGGAAACACACTGGCCTGTATAGCTCTTAGTCACCTTTCTAACCACGGAGATGCCTGCTTAGGTAATGGCCACCACATGATCACATGTGTTTGACATAGTGTGTACTTGTGTGTGTGTGTGTGTCTGACTGGAACACTGCTGTGGCTAGGTGCAGCCAGCTGCCTGACACTGTGTGTGTGATGCATTCTTTTTTTTATTTTTTAAATGTTCCTTTATTACTTGATCACTTTTTTTTTGTTTGTTTTTTGTTTTTCGAGACAGGGTTTCTCTGTATAGACCAGGCTGGCCTCGAACTCAGAAATCTGCCTGCCTCTGCCTCCCAGAGTGCTGGGATTACAGGCGTGCGCCACCACGCCCGGCTTGTGTGATGCATTCTGAGCAGGGCTCTGGAGCCTCCACTGTAGGGGTTCTCCCTCTGCAGTCTCTGATTTCCCTAACACTTACCTATTTGTTAGCTCTACCTATAGAAGTATGAACTGAAGCTCACAGACTCTTAATTCATGACGGAGGCAGAGATGCAGACTCAGATTTGATCCCTAGATGCTTTAAAACCACGATGCCCCTCGGGTTGTCAGTAGAGCAAGCACTTCATCTGAGCACCTGTCCCTGAGTCCCCAAGATCCACTCTTGGAAACTACCAAACTACTCCTCTTTCTTTCCTCCCGGCCTCATCTGCTCCCTCAGGACACCCATCCTTCCCCATGGAGAGTTTTGGAAAATATCGTCATGAGCTCATGGTCTCTGAAAGCCTTCTCCAGGAAGCCACCGTCAGATTCCAGTAAGCGTTGGAAGTTGGAAATAGGCCATCTTAAATCCAAAAGCTATCATCCACATAGATTACTCACCAGTTCAATCCTTATATGAGAAACCCAAGGAGTTCTGTAAAGTGGAAACTACGGGGTTTGGACGAGCCTGTAAGACACAACCGTCGTTCCCTATGCAATCCTTGTCTTTGCTCTGAACCCGTTCAGTACAGGCACCACCGTGCTGGTGCCACTAAAGGTTGGGTTCCTTCTGTCCAGGAAAACCGTCTCCTGCATCACTGTTGCTAGATGGACGGAGTGACACATCTTCCCGCCCATGGCCTTTTCTCCCTCTGTCCGCACTTTCTCCAGGAGGTGGACAGGACTCAGGTATTCCTGTGTGTCCGGAGCCCCAAGGTTCACAAAGACCCTTGGTGCACATTAAGCCATCGGTGCTCACCATTGTCCCAGGAGGGAGACAAGGCAGAGTTACCACTGCTCCTTTACAGAGGGGAAAACAGGCTGGCTGACACACCCAGGCCAGGTTGTACAGGTTAATACGCAGTACAAATCAAATGCTTTCAGAACTATCAGAGTTGGGGCGGGGAATGTGGGGTTTCTTTTTCAGTTTATTTTTACATCACGCCCCTCTTTTGTTCAGAGAAGGAAGTTGAAGAGCAGACCATTAACAGGACTTGTCTTATAGCATGAAAAGATAAAGCAACCTACTGGCTTGGGACCTTCAAGACCAAGTTCTCATTACAAAGGAGATTGATCTCCCCCAGAGAGACAGAGGGCAGGGAATAAGAGACACAGACAGGAGAGACAGGATGAGGGAGAAGGGGAAGGGAGCAAGGGAGAGGGGACAAATGTCCCAGAGGGGACAAGGAACTGACTCTGAAAAGAGAGGAGACAGATGTGGCCCATAGGAAAATGGCAGTTTTATAAAGGTCAAAGGGGGAAACCTGTGTTAGGATGAAGTGTTTACTTTTGATTGGGCATATTAATTAGGGGAATCACAGGGGCTTTGGATAGCTGGACTTCAACACTTTGGGCCCAATAATTTCTAAAAGATTATAGCATGCCCTATCTTCTCATTATTCCCAAAGAAAAGCCCAAGTCCATGACATTTCACCTTCCTCTGATTGCCACTTGCCTGGGGACAAGCCACATGGTCCCCGCTTTGCAATAAAGCAAATGAACTTACCACGTCCCAGGTAGAAAAAGGAGAAAGAAACCCAACCGACCCACAAAACAAAGAAACAAAGAAACAAAGAAACAAAGAAACAAACAAACAAACAAACAAACTCAAACCCAACCCTCCACTGCAGACTCAGCAAACATCTACAAAAATAAACAGCTAAAATAAACAGCCTTGTTTCCCTGAAGGTGGCCTTCCCCACGCCCCCACAGAGATGTATTTTCCGACCTGGCTGTTGCCACTAGCCTACAGCACTAGCTATTTTCGTTCTTTGTTCTTCTCAATGAAGTCATTCTCTGCCTTGGGCAGGTGCCAGTTGTCGATTCGTCGCGGGCTTCTGACGTCACATGGCTAGCCCACATCTTTCCTCTTCTGATTGGTCAGGTCTCTGGGCAGGAGCAGCCAGAGATGCTGGGTTGGCTTTCTGGCTTTGTCCTGGCTTTGCCTTCTTCAGAACTTCTGAGCCTGGGGCCAGGCCAGTCGGGGCTGAGGGCAAGTAAGGGTTGCGCTGCTAAAGGCTTTCTTTTGAGCTCTGATCTAAGAGGAGGACCACTGGAGCCATCTTTGAGAACTTTTTCCTGTGCTTTCCCCGCCCCCTTCTTGTGTGGTGCTTATGTATGCAAGCCATTGCTGGACTGGGGGATTTCCCAGGGCTGGTCGTAATTACCATGTCATTAGCTGATCATGGCAGGGAAGAGGCTCATTGCCCATTACACTCACTAGTAATCTGATTCTAATCAGAGCACCAACGAGTTTGCCTCCACTCCTTCCCTGGTAAGCAAGGTTGGATAGACAGAGCTAACCTGACGTGTGACTTTTTTGGTGGTGGTGGTGGGGGGTCCCCCTTTGCCAGATCTTCAGCTATCAAAGCTTCCATGAGGTATTCTTTACCCAGAACTCTTACCAGGTGTTCTCTCCCCCGCCTGTTTTTCCTGAATCAGCCCATTTTCTTGAAGGTAACTAGCCAACTAAACAGATTATAATGGCAACCTCTTATCTTCCCGGGTAAATAGCTATAGTTTAAACTGGTACTATGTAAACCAATGAATACCCATGGTTGTGTGTGTGCACGTGTACGCACTAATACAGCAGGTTGGAGGTTAGGGCCTTCCCCGGCTGCACGGATTTGCTGCCCTTTGTGATGTGAGTAGTACCAGTCACAGGCAGACACTCAGAAACTGCCTCATCTTGGGGATATCCGTGGCTTCTGTAGGTTGAGTCTAAGAAGCCTTTTCTTTGAGAAGGTCTGGGGAACCGTGAAAAGCATGACCTTGGAAATCATATAGGACCAATCCACCAACTGCCTGCCTTCTCACTTAGGAAGAGACGCTAATAAGGCGGCAGGTCTGAGTTCAAGTCTCTGGCCATCTCACACTGAGAATGACGTTTTCCATCTTCGTCAGCGGTGATGGATGATCTCAGCTTGGGCCGTTCCAGGGAAAGGGAGCAATGGAAATGAAGTGATACCTTGCCTGTCCCTGTCGGTTTGATGCCTTCATCTTCCCAGGACTGAACCTTATATGCCATATGTTTTTTTACAATAAATAATAAAAACAAAATGGCAACGCTTGCCCCGTCTGATGGTTGGCATGGGTCTAAATGGTATGTGTATATCAATCCTTTTTATCCTTACCATATTTCTTTTTTCATTACTTGGTTATTTTATTTATTTACATTTCAAATGTTGTCCCCTTCCCAGTTTCCCCACCGCAAACCCCTTATACCACCCTCTCCCTGCTTCTATGAGGATGCTTCCCCCACCCCCCTTCCACCTCACCACCCCTAGCATTCCCCTACTCTGGGGTATCGAGCCTCCACAGGACCAAGGGCCTCCCCTCCCATTGATGCCAGATAAGGCAAACTTCTGCTACATATGCAGCTGGAGCCATGGGTCCCTCCATGTGTACTCTTTGGTTGGTGATTTAGGCCCTGGGAGCTCTGGGGGAGTCTGGTTGGTTGCTATTGCTGTTCTTCCTATGGGGCTGCAAACCCCTTCAGCTCCTCCATTGGGGTTCGCTTGCCCTGTCTGATGGTTGGCTGTGAGCATCCGCATCTGTACTGGTCAGGCTCCGGCAGAGCCTCTCAGGGGATAGCTATATTAGGCCCTCACCATATTTCTAGTGGCCATGTGAGTACCTATAATTAGTCCATCTTACAGATGGAGAGACTGAGCTCAGGAAATGATGTGCACGGTCTAAGTCCATACATCTAGCAAGTGTCAGGGTCAAGATGTGAATCTGAGCAGCTTGGCTGTACGTACCGCTCTTGCCCTTTAACAGTGGATAGACGGGCTACCCTTGGCTTATCACTGGCTGGAGTAAAGTACTTCCTGACATCCTGTGTGTAAGGCACATGGTGAGTGTTAGTTTCCTTTCACCAGGAATGCTTTAACAGCGGGATGATGGGCTTTCAGGGGATGAATTTGTTGGGTACACATAGGCCACTGACAACCACCTGGCTTGGCTGGCCTTTCCTTCAGGTAGGAAAAGCACCTCCTTCCAACACTATGACAGCGTGTTCTGCAGAGGACATCCTTGGTTTCTGGCATCCCCGTCTTTCCAGCTCAGGAAAAGACGGTTCTATCAGGAATCTAGGGGACAATTTTTTTTTTTTTGAAAAAAGTAACATGGGGTAGTTAGGGATAGCTACTTTGAGGCAGGTCTGAGCTAAGCCCTAGAAGGTGAAAGCCATGAATCAGGAGTCATGTAGTAACACAGGGTTTTCCTTCAGGCTACTTTGGTCAGTGTGTGTTCGAAGTTCTTTTGAGGGATTCCCCGAAGGCTCACTGGGCAGTGCACTCTGGTAGAACCTTCTGACTCCTCATGTTGCCTGATTCACCCCAGCCCCTACTTACTCAGACTCCATCGAGGTGCTACTGAAGAACTGGATTGGGTCTCCACAAGAATGGGTGGGAAGCTGGGCAACATACTATACTACCTCCTTCATCTCTGGGAAGGAGAGATGTCATCCATCCACCTTCCTCTTCACATCTGAAACCTCAAAATAGGAAAAACACGAAGGCAGGAAGAAATAATTAAAGAATTGTCGGTACTTTTTGAATCTCAAGCGCTACTGAATTAGTCATAGCTGCGGCTTGGGCACTTCTGATAACACCTCCCTGGCTTCCCTAACAGTGTTAATAATCACAGTAGCCAATCACAGGCCCAGGAGGAACATGCTGAGGATGGGAAAGAGGCTAAACACCAAACCAGCAGGGGCAAGCTTGGTACCCAGTGTGGGTAAAGGTCCTTGAGGCAAAGGGTAATATGAGTCACAGCGTTGAATCTCCAGGTCAGACTCTTAGGTGTGGGTCATGACTCTCAGGAAGTTGTTGAACCGAACCCTGAGTACCAAGGCCCGGCCAAGTGAACCCCAATCGCCAATGCCGTCAGTCAGGTTATAGCCAATTTGCCACAAATCACTTTTCATTGGTTGCCAATGTCAAGTTTAAATCTATATGATCGTTTTGCTTTCCCCAGCTGTAATATGGAAGTAAAGATTCTGCCATTCTAGATGGGAGGGTAAACTGAAATGCCAGGCGACAAGGGCACAGTACCCAGTGATGGCAGCTCATTTCACTTTGACTTATCTCTACAGTTTATTACATTCTGTCTATACTTCTGTTCCTTATTTCTCTATACCCATTCTCTGCCTCCCATATAGCCGTTGAGTCTAATACCACTGTGTATATGACACAGTCTTTTTTACATGAAGCTCTGGTCACTGCTGGACCTTCCCTGGGCCTCTGACATTGTGGTTTGGCCCCAATCATTTTATACCATCTTGCGGGACCTCCCTTGAAGTAGGGGTGCGAGTTTTGTTTTCCTACAAAGAATGTGTAGCTCCTCAAGTTCAGGAGCTGGGTTTCTTGCTTCTTTCGATTCCTATACCTTACATGGTCACCAAGTGAGGTGGTTGAGAAGAGACCTGGAGGGTTGGCAGGGTGTTAGTATGTATGTGTGTGTGGCAATGGAAAGTTACCCAAAGTGATGGGGAAACCAGCTGGGGTGCTTCTGTTTGGGGATTTCCCTGGACCATGTTTCATGACCTGTATCAAGCCCTGTGTTTTGTCAAGCTGTAATCCCACCGCCGTTCTCCATTTGCCAAACGTATTTTTTGCACCTGGTACTTATTTTAATTGACAAAAAAAGAAGCTACCAGATGGAGGATATTGAAACATCAGGTGTGTGTGTGTGTGTGTGTGTGTGTGTGTGTATGTACACTACACTTTAGGGAAGGATAAATGACCTCCACAGTGCTTTGTACTTTATATATGACTCAAGGTCTCTCCCACTCCACTGTTAATTCCCACCTGGTACCAATTTCAGTGATAAGGGCTATCCTCCTGTGGCCCAGCTTCCCCTACAGCTTTGGTGTACCATGCCCAGGATGGGATATGTCTGGATCAAGCCCAGAAAGCCAGCTGAAGAATTTGAGGGCACACTGAGGCTGACACGACCTTACTTCGCACCAGCAGGTGAGTAGCAGTCTGTTGTTAGAGCAGAGGGTGTGGCTCTCAAAGCTGTAGTCCCTTTCTGTTTCCTACCCCACTCCCTGTACATATGTGTCTCTCTGTATCCAGCTGCATTTAATTCTTCCACCTCCACAGATGGCCTTCTGCTCTGTGGTTTCTTTATAGAGACTGGTCCTGGATGATGTTTGTTTATGGTTGGACTTTGAGTGTGCTTAGTACAAGCTGACATAACCGAATCACCTCAAACTGGATGTCACAAGAGCCTGGCCTACTTCTTACCCACCTTTGACTCATTTCTCTACCCATGACAATCCAACCTTGGACTCTTTCCTACACTTTAGAATCACGCAGTGTTGGATTCTGGAGTGGAAGGAGTCGTACAGACTCACTTACACTTTCCCTTCCTCTGTGGATGGAAAGAGACTCCAGGCTCTAGAGGGCCTTGCTGTGAGTGCATGCAATCTCTGCAAGGGACATCAGTTTCTTTTCCTGCTCCCTGATCAGCATCTGCGCTGCTTGTACCGTTATAACACATCATATGCTCCATAAGTTGTGTTTCTGTTTCTTTTTCTATTATCGACATTACCTTCTCAGAGAAGTTTCCCCTGATTAACTATTTTTATTGGAGGCCTTCAGGGCCAACAGAATGAATAGGCATATATATATATATATATATATATATATATATATATATATATATATATATATTCTGGACTTGGTTGGCACAGTTAGGGAGGCTGAGCATTCCCATGGGCAGCTAGCTGTCTGTGGGTTGGAGATCCAGAAAGTCTGGTGTTGTTCCAAAGCCCAGGATGCCAGCCCAGGTCTGACAGGCTGAGAACCAGGCTTACGGAGAACAGAAGATGAACTCATTAGCTCAAGCAGACAGAGGGCATATATCCTCTCTTTCTCTTTCTTCCCTTTTTGTTCTGTCAGGCTGTTAACAGAATTGGCTGGTACCCACCCACACACGGTGAAGGAAATCTGCTTTACACAGTCCTCCGATTCCAAGGCTAATCTCTTGCAGAAGTGCCCTTATAGACATGTTCAGAGGAAATGCTTGCCTAGAGATCAGTTTGACCCATAACATTAACTATCACAATCTTACATCTCTTAATCGGTGGGTGGCCCGTGCTGTGCTAAGTGGCACTTTTTCCCTCCCCATGAAGTCATTGGTATTCTTGGTATGTCAGTGTGTTCTTGATGATTCTTATTATCCTGGCAGCTCCATCCGCCATTTTAAGTGCCTTGGAGGCAAAGAGTGTGGTCAGCATCTTCCTCTGGATCCCCCAACTCTATGTCCATCCTGGGACCACAAACTCATGGATGTCTACAGTCCAGCAGGTGGGTAGCACAGCTTGATGACAAGGTCACATGTTGTCCCTGTCTGAGGTTTGGGTAAGACTTTAGAGAAGAGAGTGTTCCCTGAATGCTCTGCTTGGGTCAGTTTAGGGGTCAGGACTGTCCCTTGCTTTGTAACAACTGGCTGGACAGGATGTGAATGTCTTTAATTTCTGCACGGTCAGATCACTTGTTTGGGGTCACACTGTGACACACTCATTGCCAAACCTGCCCATTTCACCAGGGCCCCTTGGGATTTTGTCAAGTCAGTCTTTGTCCTTTGTCCTTTGTTGCTCAACTCATGGAGAGTTCTAGAGTTCTCAGGCAAGAGAACCTGTGGTGGGGCAAGGAGAGACTTATGTCACTCATTCTCTCACATAGGGCGCATGAGAATCAGAGGCACTGGGTGGTTCCCTCACTGACTGTGGTAACCCCTCTTTCAGCAGCCTACAAAGTTCAGAGGTCCTTGTAAATGTTTCATGTTTCTGCTACTTTAGCTTCACCCTGAGCCCCTTGCCTTGCTGTTGGCCCAGGAGACCACCCGGCTTCCTGTTGCCTCCTTTAGTCATTCCTGTCACTCAGAAAAGCTGTCGGTTCCATGGGCAGTACCATGGGAGTGGCCACTTCAGCTCATGTCCCGCCAGACATCAGGATTCCCCGGAACTTGGAGGGAGGCCAGAAGTGGCGGTGCTGGGAGAAGGTGTCACATTCTGGGATGCTGGCTCCTGACTCAAGAAGCTTGGGCATCCCCTGGTCCAACTCATGATTTCATTAATAAGAGTGGATCTTAATGGTAGTGGCAGAGCTGGGAATAGACAAAGCCACAGACTTTCTGGTCTCTCTTAGAGAACCCAGAGCCTCCTGCATTTGGCTGCATTGAGTTGGAGTTAAAAGAAATTAGAATATACCTTGGTGTAGGTAGTAGGGACAGGTGACTTTCCATGGGCCACTTATTTTCTGCATCTCCTTCTTACCAGTGAGGGTCAAGGTGTTTCAGAGGGCAGCCCTAGATCCTCTCAGTCTGGAGAATGGCGCTAAAATGAGACTTTCTCTTCACGCGTCCACTGATTTTGCTTTTCACTGAGGCATCATTGGCTTGCCTCTCAACAGCTCTGGACTTTATCTTGGCTACGGAATGGGAAAAGTTGTGCAAATTTTCTGTCAACTGTTCCAAGGGAGTCAATATGATAAAAGCTTTGAGTTCTTTGGATACAAGGGCAGAGGAAGGAATTTCTTAAGAAGTGCTCTCTCTCAAGGGAGAGCTTTCCCTCCAACTGCATGTGCCATAGCGACCCATTAAATCTGGCCACTCCTCCCCTGGTCCCCACCTGGTTAGCTGTGTGTCACAGTCCCACATGTCTCTGAGAAACAGTGTTGATTCCCTCCCACACAGTCAGAGCCTTGATTGAGGGTGTGATTCAACTCAGAGTAGCTGGGTTAAGTTTTTGTAAAGAGGTTGCTACGAGTGCACTTTTGCAGACCTCAAAGCCACGGAAACGTGGGAAACTTAGTGTGCTTTTTTGTAATGGTGACTACAAATTCTCTTCGTAGAGAAAGGACTTGCACACACTGACACCATTCAGGGTGGACGGAGGGAGCATTCATACAAATCAGGGAGGTCTTTTGCATCCACATGAGCATGCACGGGCAGAGACACACACAGGCTCTATTCTCCTTGCAGAGTGAGTCACTTGTTACAGTCATTATCTGGTCAGAGATAGCCAGTTGGTTCCCAGGTGCTACAAGATGGGACTTCCAGACACCCACAAATTTCCAAGGCTGTGTTTACCTGGCCATGAAAATTCTTACTGTCAGGAAGCTAGCGCAGTCTGGACGGGGGAGGATGATGAGACTTCTAGCTTTGACGTTTTGAGAGTGACGTTTTGAGGGAAGGGTAGGTGGAAGAGCAGATAGACGATTTTTATTGTACCTTTTCCTCCATCAGCCCTCTTGATAGACATGGCCTTTTCTGTTTATGTTAATGGTCTCTGCCAAGTCCGGGTAGCTGGACTATAGAAATTACATCCTAAGGAAGCCTAAGGCATCTCAGGATAACGTCAGGTAGAGGTGGCTGCAGGTCCTCGGATCCTGCCTCCTCCCTAGACCACACCCTGTTCCTCTTCTCAAAGAACCTTGTAGACAGCACACAACACGACTCTGGAGGCAATTTGTTTTGAGCTTGAGGGTCCAGGAAAGATGAGTTCCTGCTTCCACGGCCCCAGTCCCAAGTCCAGTGACTGGGAGACAGGGATAAAGAATGCAGTCTAAACCAGGCATCTGTGCTGCAGTAAGCCACAGTCAAGGACCATGTGGTTGCCTAGGTGACAGTGGGTATGTAAGATAGACGATGTCCCAAGTCAAATATCTTGTCCTTCATGAAGACCTCTGGCCAATCTCTAGGGAGGAAGTCTTCCCTAATGCCCCACAGTGTCTCCTTTCCTGCTCTTCTTGGTACTTACTGTTTTACAGCTGGTGCTGAAACCTTGTGCTAAGGCTGTTTTTTGGTAATCATCCCCTTTCCTGCCTGTCTGCAGGCCTGTTCACCACTTATTTTTTACAGCTTCCGTCAAAGGAACTGAGAAAATAATAAATATCTGAAGTCAAAATAGTCTCTAAATAAACATTCTCAGCAAACGTAAGCAACTCATGAATTATTTTATGAGACCAGCGTAAGGGTTTTCTAGAGACTGTTCCTGCAGGATGATCCTCATAGGTCCGGTCTCCGTTGTCTTTCTGTGCATGGGAGGGACTGGGGTGGAGCGTCCATCCTTTCCTGGCCAGAGACAAGGCCATTTACCTTGGTTCCCCCTACCTTTCCACGCCCATCTTTGTTCCCTAACCACTCAGCTTCCCTTTCTGCCGGCTCACCTTTGGCTCCTATTCAGGCAGACTCTCCCTCTTCCCCGCCTCTCAGATACTTCTCACTCTTGCAGAGCAGATTCCCAGAGCTTTTGTCTCTGTTCAGGCATCCCTAGCACTGCCCCCCCAGCCAGACCCTACACACACCTGCTCTCTGTGTGCCCCGCACTGTAGACTGACCTCTGTCTGTCCTTCTCTATCATGTTATGACCTCATGGCACGGTCCTCACATGCTCTTCAGCAAGCCGACGACGTGTCCGAAGCTCTGGCCGAGAATGTGATCATCGCTGCCGCCCTCGGTTATTGGTTAGCGATGACTAACGCAAGAATCTCTCAAAGAATTCCACTGAAAGTTGGCGTGTCAGGACATCTTGTCTGCTGGGGTTGGATAAGACAAAGCTGGATTTGGGAGGAATTTCAGTAAGGAGAAATGTGGGAAACGACATTTTCGGGGTAGAATGGAGAGAGTCTATGTCACAAAGGAATGACAGGGAAAGGTAATGACACATATAGGGCTGAGGGAGGAATGGGAAAGGATGGAGGCCTCATATTAAGTGCTGAGATGATGTTAGCTTATTACACGAGTCATTTCATCACTCAGAAACCTGGTAAGGATGCAAGACATAGAAAAGAAAACTGAGGCTCAGGAAATGGTAATGGGTGATGGGGAGCACCCCCTCCCTTCCAGCCAGGGCTTTGCTTTCTAGTCTGGTCTTGAACTCACAACCTTCCTGTCTCTGCCTCCAGAGTCCTGGAATTGTAGGCACACACCATCACACCAGATGCTCAATATTGCTTAAGTATGAAAGTCATGTTCTTTCTTTTTTTTCTCTAGCTACCTTTGCTTTTAAAGGTATTTTATCCCAAATTGGTACAATTGAAACACCAGCCTTGCTCAGAGGTAACTGGACCTGCTTGTCCGGAAAAAGGCAGATTTTTCTGGCCTGACTCTAATCTTTAGAGTGTCTTTCTGTAGGCCTGAAGAGCCTTCCTTTTGAAACAGCACCCCAGTTACTCTATAGATTGAGAACTACCTCCGGCCTGCAGTCCCACCCCATGGGTTTCACTCATGTTACAGGAGCTGCTGGTACCAGGAACTCGTTGCTGAATGCCTTCCAGGTCCCTGTTCTGATAGAGGCTTTGACCCAGAGGCTGTGTGTAGGAGTCCCCATCTTTCAGAATTAGTGGTGCGGTTAGAGTAGCAACGTGACTTTCTGTGGACGGAAGAAGGTAGGTCGGATGTGAGAGTCTCCCTCCGTGAACGTGTGTGCGTCATCTGACTCATAGCCTGGATCTTTACTCTCAAAAACAAGTCATTTTTGTTCCTGTCAGCGTGTTGACTGGCCCACAACAAAGAGAATAGATGAGTTAGGCTGAGTTGGAAGGGCTCACCAAAAGCTTCAGGGGCCTCGGGGGCAGCCTAGGTGGGGGACAGAGCTAGAGCAACATTATTCCTCAGGATTGATGCGGGTATGAGGCGCTGCTTACGGAGAACTGCCAGGGACAGATGAACCATCCCTGACGAGGTTTTAAGGGTGTGGCAGTCTGGTTCAGGGACCTCTGACTAGCAACCTGGATGCACTTTGAAATGACCTGATATTTAAAAGATAGGAGTTGGGGGTTCAAGGCAGGGTCTCATTGTGTAGCTCTGACTGTGCTGGAACTCATTATCTATGTAGACCCAGCTGGCCTTGAATTCACACAGGGATTCTCCTGCCTCTGCCTTCTGAAGGCTGGGGTTAAAGGCGTGTCACCACCATGACTCTCTTTAGTTATCCTTCTGTTGTAACTTCTGTTCACTAATTCTTGCGTGCCAAATTTGCATTTGTTAGCTATTGGCTGGCAGATCTCAGACAGCAGAGATGGACAACATCTTACTAGATCACAGGATGAGGGTCTCTGCCTTGGAAGTCGGGGAGATGGGTGATACTGTGGTCTTTTCCAGCATAGACTGATCCTGGCCTCAGTGTTAGGTTTCCCTGATTTGTTAAATCAATCCCTCTCTCCCTCCCCCCTCTTTCTGTCTCTCTCTCCTTTCAAGAATGAGTATTTCTAGCCGGGCAGTGGTGGCACACGCCTCTAATCCCAGCACTTGGGAGGCAGAGGCAGGCGGATTTCTGAGTTCGAGGCCAGCCTGGTCTACAGAGTGAGTTCCAGGACAGCCAGAACTATATGGAGAAACCCTGTCTCGAAAAACAAAAAACAAAAACAAAAACAAAAGAGGAAAAACCAAAAAAATTCAAAAAACCAAAAAAAAAAAAAAAAAAAAAGAGTATTTCTCTATAACCCTGTGTGTTCTGGAACTTGCTATGTAGATCAGGCTGGCCTCAAACTCACAGAGATTCTCCTGCCTCTGCCCCCTGAGTGCTTAAGATTAAAGTGCTGGGATTAAAAGCGTGTGGCACCAAGCTTTTCTTGATTTTTGTCAGTTTTCTGCGCCTTCTCAGATTCACTATTTGGGGGGATTGGGGGTGGGTGGGAATAACCCCAAGGTTAGATGTTTTGGAATAATTTGGGTAGTGAAAAGCTGAACGTAACTAGAAACGGGAGGAACCAGCGTGTCTGAAGTCTCCTCTTGTGCCCCGTTTGAGTCATAGCTGCGTCTTTGCTCTCAACAACAAAGTTATTGATGTCAGCATCTTTCCAGACATAAGGGAAGCCCTGTATGACAGAGATTTGGTACCAGAACATATCTTGACTGGAGAAGGCCGGGGTATCAGAGACACCAGGCAGCATCCTCCCATAACCCCCAAACACCTGTTTCAACCAGTCTCTTGAGTTGATCTTTACGTGTTTGTTCAGGCTGGAGATGATGAGCTGACTCTGAATTTTTGATGTAATATTCTGTATTAGTTCAGGCCATGATGTTCTCTGATGTTGCACTTGTGGCCCTCAGGGAATGAAGGGTGCAGGGTGGGTAGTGGGAATCCGAGGGGATGCTCTTGGGAGGAAGAATCCAGAGCACCCATTGCTTTTGGGCCACACTCCTTCAAGGTTTCACTTGATTGGAGACTTACAATCATTTAACCATGAAGTGACCTGCCCATGCCTGTTGTATGGCTCAGATTGTTCCTGTTGTTCCTGTCAGCATGTGGGCTGGCCCATATGGATCTCTACAATTCATGCAATGCCTTATCTGATACAAGTTTACCATTGCTCTCAGTTAATAGCATTAGGTTGTGTGTGTGTGTGTGTGTACATGTGTGTATGTATGTGTGTGTGTGTATGTGTGTTTACCTTCTCAAGAAGACTTTGAGAACATTAAAGGGTAGGAACTTATTCCTATCTGACCACTTATCTGCACATTTCTTTCTTTTTCATTTTTTTTCTTGAATGGCAGCTTGTATTAGTCATTTGGCTAGGTCTCATGCATTTACTATAATTTTCTTTATTCTTGAGAATTTTGCATATGTTTTGAGATGTTATCAAAACAACCCCCATTTCCTATCTCCAGCTCCTCCCATAACCTTCCCCAACACCACTAATTCCTCCCCTCTTCTTTCTCTCCCTCCTCCTCTCCCTCCTCTTCCTCCTCCTTTTCTTCTTCCTCCTTCTGTTCCTTCTCTTTTTTTTTCTTAAGTCCAATTTGTAATGCCCACCTGTGATTTGGGCCATCCCCTGGAGCATGGGAAATCTACACGTGACACACCTGAAAGTGATTCTTCCTCCCCAGTAGCTATCAATCACCAATGGCTCCTTAGTAAGGGATGAGTCAATGGAATCACCTCCTCCATCTCTGGTGGAATTTTGGCTTGATCTTGTATAACACAGCTGCCGTGAGTTCATGTGTGTAATAGCCACGTCATGTCCACAAGACAGCATTTCACAGTGCTTCTCTCTATCCTTTGGCTCTTACTGTCTTCTACATCCTTTTCCATGATGTTCTCTGAGCCCTATTGAGATTCAGGTGTGTGTGTGTGTGTGTGTGTGTGTGTGTGTGTGTGTGTCCCATTAGGACTTATCCCAACACTTTGACTAATTATACATCTCTGCATCGATTGCTGCCCACTGCAAAAAAAGGAGCTTCCTTGACCCATGTTGGGAGCATTAAGGCTTCCTGGGTATAAGCAAATATTTAGAAGAAATTGACAACATGACTATTAATCAAAATAGTAATTGAAGGTGCTCCTCAGTGGCCTTCCCTTCTTTGGGCTCCTTCCCAGGATTACAGTACTAGGTGTGAGATTCCTTTCTGTGAGACAGGTTTCCCAATTCAACCTGAAAGTGGTTAATTACCTCTATGCCAGTCATGCCACTAGTGTGGGCAGTGGGTATGACTTGCCTGGCAGATCAGTATTGTAGCATGTTGGTCCTGTGCTGGTCCTGTGATAAATAACCTTTCTCCCCTAGGGTCCTGTACAGCATCTGTTGGCACTATGAGAGCCAGCAGGAAGCAAGGTTTTTGGTTGGTTTGAGACTGATTGCTCCATGTCCTACAGCCAAAGTGTGTGCTATTTTCAGTGACAGAGCCTTGCTAGGTCTTCTTTATACGTGTGCATGTAGGGCTGGTGAGATGGCTCAGTGAATAAAGACACCTGCCACCAAACCTGAGTTCGATTTCATGGTCTTACATGGTAGAGGGTAAGAACCAATTCCTTCAAGTTGTTTTCTGACTTACACATCCAGGCCATAGCATTTTTGTATGTACATATGTGTGTACACACACACACACACCCCTAATAAAATGTTAAAAAAAAAACCAGTGCCAAATAAGAGATGTTAATATGACTAATAAAATCACTTATCAGAAAAAAATGACAACTTCATATTTTTGCTTATCTGAAAGTGTCATATGTCACATACTGGGAAAAGGTTTTACTTGTGTGACTAGGAAAAATATATATTACAAAGGAGATGATCCAAGCAGATCATAGTATTAGGCTAAAATACAAGGTTATTGAATTAAAATTTAAGATGAAGTGATGACACAAATGGATACAGGAGAGAACTAACCGAATGAGTAAAAAGCAAACTGAAGATAGACTTCCTAGAACACTAAATCAAAAGATAAAGAAATGAATATGAAAGACTAGAACAAATGTGAATGACAGATATAAAAGAGACACTCCACAAATTACAGCTCCTAAAATTAATGTGCAGAATTATGTTCAGCAAGAGCTTTATGCAGAAAATGTATTCCATTCAAGAATAGTTTTATACAAATAAACGAATGTGACCCTTACACACACACACACACACACACACACACACACACACACTTAACCAAGGAACTGGGTTGTGTCCAGCACAAACTGATAGACAGCAATGAAGTTCAAGAAATCACCAGAAATCTGTCTCCAAGTCCACCCACCCCGTTGACTGGCTTCATACTTGGGTATATAAATTTCCACAGGGAAATAGTGTCTCCAAGTTTATGCTCTTCCAATTTACCAGCTCTAGAAGGACAAATAGCCTTTCTGTTCTACCTGCTTGTAGCTTGCATTAATCTTCATTTATTGTTCCAGTTTCATTTTTGTTGGTATTATAGGATATCCCGATAAAAGGCAGTGTAGGGAAGAAATGCTTTATTTAGCTCTAGGTTATGGTCCACCATTGTGGGAAAGTTACAGCAGTAGGAATTTGAAGTAGCTGGTCACATCATACACGTAGTCAAAAACAGAGGAAAATGAACGTATAACATGCTCATTTGCTTGCTTGTGCTCTGCTTGATTTCTCTATTATCATACGGCTCAGGATGCCCTGCCTAAGGAATGATGCTGCCCACATTAGACTAGGTCTTCCCATACCAGTTAACTAAGACAATACTTCATAGATATGCTCACAGGCAGACCTTAAGTAGACAATCCTTTACCCAGGCTCTCTTCCCACATAATCTAGGTTGTGTCAAGTTGACAATGGAAGCTAACACCCACATTGACCTCAACTAGCTTATCTTGGGCCGTGCCCCAGCCCCTGCATCAGTTTACGTGGGACTGAGCAGGGCTGTTGCCTCAAATGCATTGGCAGCTGGAATGAGGAGTGGGTCAGCTCTAACCATGCTCACTTGGGCTGTAGGCCAGGGAGAGACATCTTCTCAGAGGAAAATGAGGCCACTGATTCTAAAATGAAAGAGAACAGATGGTGGATGGCCAAATAACAGCATGTTGGGCAGGTTCATAAAAGATCTACTTTCACACCTACAACTTTCAGGTAAGACTTTTAAATCGAGAAGATCTAAAAGAAGCATATAGAGTTTATAGGTGTATACGCTTTACATACAAAGTATAAACTCATGTGTGGGGAGGGGAAGAGGCCTGCTTCAGATTTCTCCTCCACTTTTGAGCTGCACAATGAAGATATACAACCCAAAATTTTACACACAGGTAAACTGTCACATATAATATACATACTTAGAAAATACAAGTTTCAGGACTGTCCTTGAGAAAACCTGGAACAAATCGTGCTCATGAACAATAAGGATGAGTCAGGTACAGATCATCACTAGGCCCCATGACTTTCTCTCTGAAATATCTAAGTTGGCCTGCTTTCAGGGCCACCCCTATTATTGCTAGCTGGTTGGCGTTGTGTTCAGGGAACAGATTCCTGCAGGAAAACAGTGTCTTTGGGTTCCTGTTCTTCCAGCTTCACCAGCTCCAAAGGGTGAAAGAGCCTTGCTGTGCTGCTCACTTGACCTTGGGTTCACCTTCATTGACCTAGTGCAAGTCACTAGTGTCTCTCCTCCGAACATCACCGTAGCCTGTTAACTTCCCTTTTCTCTCTTAATTTTCTAGGCCATTCTCTGTGTCCTATCCACTCATCTCCTGCTAAACTACATCACACCATTTCCTTGCTTGAAATAACTTTATGGTTTCTTCTACCATATAGAATAAACTTGAGTTCCACGATGACAGCAAATTCAAGATCATGGCCTGTTGCGTGTATCTTTAACTCCGGATCGGCTGTGCTACCAGCCCCCACCCAGAGGATACTGGATCCATGGATGACGAACACAGACACATACATCAGTTACTCTTAAAATGCCTTTGCTAACTCAATGACTGGGCACTGCTAAACCTCTCCTGCCACCCAGGCGTAACTGGATAGAGTTGCACTGGCCACTGAAAACAGAAAACTAACATGGCTGGTTGGTGTTATCTCTGGCTCATACTCCCAGCTTCTTCTCCCTGACCCCTCCCCTGTGTCCTCCCAAGCAACTCCAAGTGTCCTGCCCCTCTCTTAGTCATTGGTCGCTAGTGTCTTTATTGATGGATCAAGAACCAATTAGGGAACAGGACCTTAGCATCAGAACCAATCCCTACAAGTGGTAACATGGCCTTCAAGGTGCTGCTTGAGAGGCCCACTGGCCACCACACCATGCAGCTGCAGGCCAAGGACGATACCCAGAGGCCAGCCAGATGCATGGCCTGCCTTCAGTGGGTGCCACTATAGTGTGCAAGTATGTGGTGGACAGATGGGTGTAAAAGAGAGCTACAACATGTTGAACATTCTGAAGAGATATGGAACTGGAGACCCACGTATGGAGAGGAGTAGCCTGTTGTGAGTAGTCAGCCCTACCCCTTGAGGCCATGGTAAAGTCTTAGCCTATGCTGCCACAGAAGGCCATGTCTAAGTCTGTGGCCATGCATCAACAGGGGTCTGTGTTGATGTCCATGGCCCACATTACCACTAAAGACCATGCAGATGTCCCTAGTCTGGGCTGCCACTTGGAACGACATTGATGTCCGAGGACTGAGCAGAGCTGGTCCCACCCCTCGCTGATTTCAGCATTCTGGAGAGCTGGCCCCACCTCTCACCAGCTGCAGCATTTGGGAGCGCAGATTCTAGGTAGCACAGTTGAGCTAGCCCTGGTGGTGGGATGTCGGTGAGCTGCCCCGAGGGCCTGAGCCTGGGAGGGGTCTGCTGTGAGGTGGTATGTGTGCTGGGAAGATGCCCTCCCCTCCTTCTCTCCTCGCCATCTGCAGTACCTGGAAGAGTGGTCCCAACACTCACCTGGGCAGCACAATAGAACTGGTCCTGGTGTCAGAGGCATGAGCAATCCAGCCCTTAGGGTGAGACAGTGGGAGAGCTGAGCCTGCCCCTTGTGCCCCTTGCTGGCTGTAGCACTGGGTGAGCTAGCCAGGGCAGTGCTGGTGATGTGGGTCTGGGAGAGCTAGTGATCTGACCAACTCAGCTGCCACCCAGCCCCAGATCCATGGCTTTGAGTTGGCCCATCCCAACGTTTATCCCATCTACGAATTGCTGGAACACATGAAGGGGCCAGTTCTGCAGCTCCAAAACAGCAGGATCTTCACGACACAGGGCAACAACAGCATATCCTAGGGGAGTCTCAGTGAGGATCCAGTACTGATAGTGTAGCAGAAGGCAGAGGCCCTGAACCGGACCAATGACTCACTGCAACGAATGTTTGCAAGTAAAGATGTGTGGACAAAAGGGGTGTACTGTGGGACACACTGTGACACACCATAGCTTCCACAACAAGGTGAGATGTTTTTGTGCTTTGTTTTGTTGTGTTTTTATTTATTTATTTTTAATTTTCATTTGGGGGATGGTTGCCAGAGTAGAGGGCAGATATGGAGGGGAAGGGAAACGAATGGGACTGGGGTGCATGATGTGAAACTCACAAAAATTCAATAAAAATGGTTTTTAAAAAGATCGTGCTTGATTGTGGCTGTGCATGTTATCTCTCTGGATTCTATTTGCTCCTCTCTGGTGACACAGTCACTTACTGGTTCCTTCTGTTGGTCCACTCTGGTGACACGGTCACTTACCGGTTCCTTCTGTTGGTGTGCCACGCCTTTTCTCATCACTACCATCCACACCATTTCCTCCATCCTTTCTTTAACCCGCTCCTTCTGGCTGCTTCTTCCTCATTTCCTGGAGCTGCCTCATCCTTTCTCCTCAGGGGGTAACTGGTCCCGTGTTCTAAAAATCGGCTTTGTTCTATGTTCTTGGGGTAGCTGTACCTCAGGCCACTCCTCACTATTTTTAATTTGCATGTATACTTAGATAGTATGCGCTCACTTGTGTCACATGAATGTGGAGGTCAGGATGGAATTTATTCTGGTCACCTCCAGAGTCCCAGGTCTTAGTGCTGTGTGTGGCACATAATGAAGCTAAAGTTCATCCCCCCCCCTTTTTTTGGTTTTTGGTTTTTCGAGACAGGGTTTCTGTAGGCCAGGCTGGCCTCGAACTCAGAAATCCGCCTGCCTCTGCCTCTGCCTCTCCCAAGTGCTGGGGTTAAAGGCATGCACCACCACTGCCCGGCTCAGGTAATTCACTTAGCCACACGATGAAAGGTAGATATATATATTTTTTCTATTGAAGGCATGAACTATAACCTTAAAACCTTAAGAAATTAAATGAAAAACAAACCACCACAACAGCACATTTGTGGTTCCGGTTTCTGATCAGCTCTACAGATTGATGCCTGGTGTGATAGAGAAATTGAACGTGAGGTAGCTGTGCTTGTAGAGTGCCGATAGCCTCGGGGGAAGGATAGAGTCAGTGTGTTAGAGGGGGGAGTCCAGAGTTATTGTGCGCATGCGTGTACATGCGCACGTGGGTAAGGCAGGAAAAGCGCAGAGCTCTCAAACTGGGGTGGAGTAAATAGGGCGAAGCTGCAAGGGCAATCCCAAGACCCCTGAGTATCTGTGGACTCCCAGTGGGCTGGGAATATTGTCATGGAGATACAGCTCTGCCCTGGGACGACGCACTTGGGTGGGGGAGGGGGTGGGAGGTGCATGTGTCCATGGCTGACCCAAACTCCAGCAGGTGTACCAGGAAAAAAGCTCCTAGTTCATTCAGCCTGTGGGCAACCAGGACCTCTTGTGGCATAACCAGGGAAGGGTGGATTAATTCAGCAAGGAGGCTTGTGGAGTGGGGGGAGTGGTGCAAGAGAGAACGGCAGAGGTGGGGTACCGTGAATGCGTGAGTGGGTGCATGAGGAATGCTCGTGGTGGCGAGGGACAGCAGAAGGCTCCTGATATGAATATGTTACTGCCAGTGACCATGGGGGTACGACTGTGTAGGGAGAGTAAGCAGGGATGCCCTCCAGGCTTGAAACAGTTTTTCTCTGTTTTAATAAGGATGCCCCTTGAGGCCGCCTGCCCACAGATTGGAACACCTGGGAACCAGGGACAAAGTCAGGGGGTCAGGGGTCAGGGCACTCTGCTTTTTTACTGTCTGTAACTGAAAGCTGTTCAATATCATCTTGCAAACAATGGAAACCATTTCTTGATCGTTTGCCACTGCTGCTATTGAATACATTAAGCCGCAGTATCTCATGTTCAAGTCTATTGAATACATTATGCTGAGGTTAGTATCTTTTTATATTCGAGTTAAAATGTCAGAAACACGCACTAATATTTACAGTTCTTCTAAAGGATGTTGTATAATGACTTACTAATGTACACATTACTTTTCAGGTTCTCTTATTTGCATCTTATGTATATCAGTGTTTGCTTGCACATATATATGTGAACCATGTGCGTGCCTGGCACCTGCTGAGACCTTTAGAGTCCACTGGGTCCCTTGGGACTAGAGTTATGGATGATCGTGAGGTACTGTGTGGGTGCATTGGGCACTCTGCAAGAGCAGCAAGCGCTCTTAACTTCTGATCCATCTCTCCAGCCCCATACATTCTCTTTGAGAAGTAGAATATCCTTTATGTATTTTTGACAATGGCATATATGCAAACAACTCATATACCTCCTCCCTCCCACTCACCCCAGGCACCCCAACAGCTCTCTCTCCCCGCCTCTCTCCATGCTGTTGTTAATAGCTCACAACTTCTGATTTTTGTTGCTCATCAGACTGTTGACTGATCCTATTCAGGTAACCATAGCTGCAGTGGGTTCCTGGGTGTAAGGGCCTTTTTCAGTCCAGCAGACAGAATTTCCCAGCACTCTTTCTCATCTTCTGACTCTTGTGGTCTTTCCGTCTTGTTCCTTGAGCCTTGGTGAGTTGTGTGTGTGCATGTACACATGCACACGTCAGGGAGGGGGAGATAGGTAGCTAGAGACCCACTGAAACCCATTTAGGGATGAGACCTTAGTAGGTACTTAATCTCACCATTTTCACAAGTTGTGAGCCTCTGTCTTAATTGCTGCCCACTGAAGGAAGACACTCTTTTGGCCAAGGCTGGAGGCAGAATTAATTAATCTATGGGGATACTAATAAATATTTAGAAGACAGTTTGACAACAGTTCCTTCCTAGGGCCTGTACCCTCCCAAGGCATGGGTTTGGACCAGATTCATAGCACTATGCTTGAACTTCTTCCTGTGGAGCAGGCCTCAAATCAAACCTCAGAGTAGTTGGTTTCAACCCCCGTAGTCTTCCAGCCATTGTGGTGCCAGTGGGCACATGTTAAGGTAGACATTATTTTGGCTTATAATTCTTAAAATTATGAAAATATTTTTAAAAAAATGGCATAAAATCTTCAGTGTGAGATCATGATTAAACTATACTTGATAAAAAAATATAGCATCAAACAACAAAAATCCTCTTCCACAACCTGGTTATATCCCTCCAGGAGGAACTGATAATTTACACAAACTTTCAAATGTATGGATAGAGTTTGATATATGTCTTAGCATGCTCACCCTCCAGGCCATAGATTGAAGGTCTGAGGTATCAAGTTAGTTTTTTACGTCAGTTGGTTGGGGCATTGCATGCTAGCTTTAAAAAAATATTTTCAGAGTATCATTGAAACTTCTGAGTGTTTTATGAATTCTTTTGGTGTTCAAGTGCCCTGTGTTTCTGCTATTGACTTTTTTCTCTTTGCACAGACATTATCCCTGAAAATTTGGCTCTTCTACATCATCAGAATGTTTGTGAAAGTTAGCCATAGAAGTTAACTTCTACGCTTTTTCTCTAAAATTTTCCTAGTAATGTCTTTGGTGAGTTCCCTTTATGGACTTCAGTGTCTCAGCTGTGGGAAAATGTTCTCATTGTAGCTTTTTGAAACATGGGGCAGGTGACTGCACATAGAAGCCATGGGAGTGGTCTCAGGAGCACTCCTCATCTCTTCCTTTGCTGCCCCTGCTCAATAGCCAGCGACACGGAGAGGAGTTCTAATAAGCTAAGGAATCATCATGGCTACAACACTCCTTTTCTTCATGTAGGGTAAAGAATGGAGCTCACAACATACACTGGTAACTGAGGCATGGAACCCACTTCCCACCCCCCACCCCTATCCCCAGATCAGTTCACTCCATGACACAAGCAGTCACCACAGGGGCTTGTTTGGTACCTTGAGACTGTGCTTTCATCTGAAAGGAAAGATAATTCATGATTCCCTGAAATGCGTGTGTGAGCTCACAGGCAAGTTTTTGTGGTCTGGGGCAATAGTGAGTCTGGGTGGTTCTGAGGCTGTGGCTCTCCTGGCCTTGAGGTGACTCCTCACTTATCCTTAGAGGCAGATTCTGTTGGCTAACTGAATACAATAGCCTCTGTCCAGCATGCAACTTGGGCAAACTATAAAGTATGGCCTTATCCTTCACCCAGTCTCTGAGAAAGTCTGTACTGCCTGCAGCCCAACCTATGAGCGTCCATCCAGTTTTAGGAGACTCACCAGAAAGGGTTTGTACAAAAGGTGGTAAAATACATGTTGCAAAGACACCTGACCCTTGCATTTATTGCAGCACTAGTCACAATAGCTAAAATGTGGAGACAATACATTGGTGGATGAATGTATAAACTAAAATTTACATACATATATGTATAGACATATATGTGTGTATATATAATAGAATATTGCTTAACCTTGGGAAAAAGGAAACAATGTTATTTGCTATAGAATTAATGGACTTGTAGAAGAGAATGCTAAACTTTAAAAAGTGGATAAAGAAAAAGTTTTGCAGGGTCTCAGTTATATATGTGATACCAAGGAGAAAATACACAGAGATAGAGAATGGGCGCCATACTGGGTGGGTAGGAAGTGGAGAGATGCAGGTCAAAGGTTATAAAGTAGCAGATATGTAGGAAGACCAAGTCTAGAGAGCTGATGTTCAACATGAGGTCAGATGTTACCAAATAGGTATTTTGTTTAATAAGTAGATTTTAGCTATTTATTACACAAAGTAACTATGAAATAATAGTCATGTTAACCTAGCTTTCTATACAATCATATATAATATACATATACACATACATATATGTATACACATACACATGTATACACAACATATGTACATGTATATACATATACATACACACATACATATATACACACAATACATACATAGACATACATACATATATACACATATATACATACATACACACATATATACACATACATTTATATACATATATACATGCATACCCATACCCATACCCATACATACATACACATTTATACACATACATATATATGTTTACATATATACACACATATATATACACATGCACACATACACACATATACACATACATATACATTCATACATATAATACAATACATATATATACATATATACATACATATACTACACATACATATATATATATATATACATACATACACTACACACACACACATACACACACAACACACACACACATACACACACACACACATACACAAACATATATATATGCCCAACACACACACACCCAAGTACCATGAGAAAATGACTCTCCATAGCCACTAGATGGCACCCTGTGCATTAGATGAAATGGGCTTCAAACAGGAACTATCATAGTTGGTGTTTGAATGGGGATGCTAGTGTGCTGAGGGTGGGGACCAAATATATTTCTGTTAAGGGACTGTTGTTCAGCTACACTGAGGAGGAGGACAGGAACGTAAGATAACTGGTGGACTGAGCTGTGGCAGGTGCAGAACCAACAATGAATGTCACACTCTCCTTACAGCAGCTCTACCTGGGCAGCTGCCTCCTACAGACTGGATGCTCATTTTTTCCTAGACCCGTCCCAACCCTTCTCGATTGCCACTGGCTTTATAATTCAAGTCATATTGTGGTATCCTCTGAAGTTTGGGGATCAAAAGCCAGAATGGACTCAGGAGAAAACAGTTTGTATTCCAACAAAGAGCATCCTGGGGAATGCAGACAGAAGCCTGGGAGTAGATGTGTGGAGCAGGGTGGAGGGAAGGTCAGGGTGGATTTTCTTCACTAACATGTTGGGAATGGTGTTGCTGAAGGTACTCTTGCGTCTCAGAAGAATGCTGTGCCAGCTCTAAGCCGGGGATGGTAGGGACACTTGCCTTCAGCGATCTGGGCTCTCTTGTGTCCACAGGGATGGTAGCATCTGCATATCGCAAAGACTCAATGCTATACCTTAGCTCTCAAGGGAACAGGACTGACCACAAACAGTAGACACTGGTCAATAGTCATGCTGTTGTGAAACATTAGAATCTTGTTGGGATGAAATGATCACATACACAGATGATTGGAAAAAAATTAGCAAGAGAGCCTTGTTAATGTTGCTTGCCCTATAAAACAGGGGTTCTCAATCTGTGGGTCATGACCATTTTGGTGACCCAATGACTCTTTCCTAGGTGTTGCCTAAGATCGTCAGAAAACAGGTGTTTACATTACCATTCATAACAGTAGCAAAATTACAGTTGTGAAGTAGCAATGAAAATAATTGGGGTTATTACGACAGAAGGAACTGGGCTAAAGGGGTGCAGCGTGAGGAAGGTTGAGAGTCACTGATATAAAAGGTTTAGTCACCCAAACGCATCTGGGTTGCTTCTCACCTACTTTCCAGGCCTACAGTCTCCTGATTGAAGGGGAACAAATGATCTACACAGGTTCCAGTTGACATCTTTTCTGAGCCATTTGTGTGCTTACTCCAAGGCCATACGTGCATCAGGACTGTGCATACACGCATCATGACTGTGCATACATGAATTAGGATTGTGCATACATGCATCAGGACTGTGTATGACCTCAACAGCATAGACTTACCCTAACTGGCCCTTCGTGATTATGAATACAGCCTGACTTGAGAACTGAACTGAGCCTCTGACACATTCCCTGAGGGGACCAATCAGTTCTCAGGGCCTGATGATTCATCACAACCATTCCACCAGAGAGGGAAACACATGGTTTTGTTTTTAAACTGCGGTATGCGTGTATTGTGACTACACAAGTGCTCCCCCCCAAAAAAAAACCATCTGCCAGCATTACCATCTGTGATTACAAAATATGGTGTCTTCTAGATACCGCTTCTGAACAAGAGAGCTGTTTCAAAGGAAGTGCAATCAACAATGGCTCCACGCCCGTGGATTAATGAGTACAAGCACATGCTCCCACCAGAAGCAACTGGTCTCCTGGGAAGATGTAACAGCCTCCTGAAGACCCAGCTGTGATATGAAATAGAGAAGGACACTCTGGGAGGATAGGGCCCTACATCACAGGGGTCAAGTGGTCTTTGAATCAGAAATAGTTACAAGGTTTCCCTGAGTAGACGGCATGGCTGTGGGCTTCATGGGCAGAAGCAAGGCTGGTTCTTCACACAACCCGTGGGTTACTCACAGAACTGTGTTTTCCACCTCTGCCCCTCTGAACTCTCTTGGTTTGGGTTTGGAGACTTGATGACTAAGGGACAAAAGTAGCCAACAGGAAACATGCCAATGTTGACTGATTTGGAAAAAGAGTTCCATTTGGTCCTTTTGGGCTTCTCATGCCACTGAAACAACAGAGGAGGGATCGTCTGCTTATAATCCTTGGTCTTCACTGCCACAGGGAATGGGTGACACTTCATGGGAGGTCTAAATCTAGAACCCAGGTGGATTCTCTGGGGTATCTTTTAGGGTTCCATTTCTAAAGGCTAAGGAGACAAATGACTTTCTTGACCTCTGGCTAAGGACAGGTGACTCAGGTCCTTCAGGGAAGGTATCACCCCACCATATAAAACCCTGCCACCTGAGAACAGCATGGAGACCAAGGCAACTGTAAACGGGTAGTGGAAGGAGGGAGTTAGGTTAATTTGTCTATATGGCCAGTTACTTGGAGTGTGTATGTATGCCTGTATATCCATTTCATTCTCCTTCTGACCCATATCTATCTATCTATCTATCTATCTATCTATCTATCTATCTATCTATCTATCTATGCATCTATCTATCTATCTATCTATCTATCTATCTATCTATCTATGCATCTATCTATCTATGCATCTATCTATCTATCTATCTATCTATCTATCTATCTATCTATCTATCTATCCATCTGTCTGTCTATCTACAAGGCAGAGTCTCTCTTTGTAGCCTCTCTTTGCAGATCAGGCTGGTTTAAACTCCGAGATCTATGTCTCTGCCTCCCAAGTGTGGGGTTAGAGGTGTGAGCCACTCACTATGCTTGGCTCTTCTCATGATTATTATCAATACATATTAGGTCTTCTTACAGATCAGTATTTCACATTGGCATTTCTGCGTCTGTGTTTCGTGTTTTTGCTAGATCTGTCCTCCCTTCTGCCCTTCTTGCCCTGCCTCTTTCCCTTTCTTAAAAGTCCCACTTCTAATTCAGCTCTTAAAAAATGCATCTACATCATTTGACAGAAAAACATCTTCTCACCTTCCTGTTTCTTGTTGTGGGAAATATTAAAAAAGGCCGACCCGCCAACTCTCCTGCCACGCCTTGGCACAACATCATGTCCCGGCGGGGTCCCACTCTTGTGATCCCAGCTCCCCGGCAGTCCTGCCGGCCTGGCCATATCTCTGGTGGGGTCCAAGAGTTCATTTCGCTTCCACGCAACGCCCCCCACACCCACAGTTTGCCAGCTCACCATCCAATTACCCGGTAGAAGCATGACTCTTAAAGCTTGATTAGTTAGCCAATTAGATTTATGTATATCATAAACACAATTACAAGATGTCAATACAGTAATTCCAGAGCCAATCAAAAGTGATAAAGTTTTAGCCCAATATTTCCAACCTTATAAAAACGCATAGAAAAATGTCAGAAGACCATCCAGGTTCTCTGACCTCTCTCCTCAACTCCTAGCCCCGCCTCCCCTTTCCTGTCCAATCACAGGCCTTCCTCTGCCCCAGTGTGATTGGATAGGAAATATCCTGCAACAGTTTCTGTTCTCTTTCACGTGTCACAATGATGACCTCCAATTCAATCCATTTTCCTGCCAATGACATAAGTTCATCCATCTCTGTGTCAGCATGAGTTTCTACTGCACCACGTCTTTATCCAGTTATCAGCCGATGGACACCTAGGCTGATTGTGTATCTTGGGTATTAAGAACACAGACAATAGTGAAGTATCTTCTTCATAAGCCATTCATCTCTATGTAATATGTAAACAGGCCGGGTACAGCTGCATTATGGGGTAGATCTAGCTTTAGATTTTTGCTTTTGAGGAAACTACACTTTATAATGACTGCATTAATTTGTATTCCCACGAATGGCGGTGTTTGAGAGTTCCTTCCCCCCTTCCATCTTGACAATTTAATATATGGATACACTGATGATATGCACCCCTAACTCACCTCTTTCACTGATTCTGGGTACCCCGAAGGCACCCGTCAGCAACCCCTCCCACTTTCATGTCTTCTCAAATTAATTTTTTTAAAATTAAGTATATTCTTCATTTACATTTCAAATGGTATACCCTTTCCTGGTTTCCCCTCTCCCAGAAAACTCCCAATCCATCCTCCCACCCCCTGCTTCCAAGAATATGCCCCTCCACCCAACCCACTCCCACCGACAATTCCATTTTCCCACCCTGGGATATCTATTGAACTGTCATAGGACCAAGGACCTCTCCTCCTACTGATGCCCGACAAGGCATTCCTCTGCCACACTTTTGGCTGGAACCATGTGTACCTCTTGGTTGATGGCTTAGTCCCTGGGGGTCCCTGGGGTATCTGGTTGGCCGACATGGTCGTTCTTCCCAAGTGGCTGCAAATCCCTTCAGCTCCTCCAGTCCTCCCTCCAACTCCTCCATTGGAGACCCCACGCTCAGTCCAATGGTTGGCTGATAACATTGCCTCTGTATTGCTAAGGCTCTGGCAGCCCCCCCCCCAGAGACAACCATATCAGGCTCCTTGCCACAAGCACTTCTTGCCATCCATAATAGTGTTGGGGTTTGGTGACTGTTTATAGGATGAATCCCCAGGTAGGACAGCCTCTGGGTGGCCTTTCCTACAGTCTCTGCTCAATACTTTGTCTTCATAATTGCTCCTGTGAGTATTTTGTTCTCTTTTTCAGAAAATCCAAAGCACCCCCATTTTGGTCTTTCTTCTTCTTGAGCTTCCTGTGGTCTGTGAATTGTAACTTGTTTATTTTGAGCTTTTGGGCTAATATCCACTTATCAGTGAGTGCATACTATGTGTATTCTTTTGTGATTGGATTACCTCACTCAGGGAGACACTTTCTGGTTCCATCCATTTATTTGCCTAAGAATTTCATGAATTCATTGTTTTTAATAGCTGAATAGTACTCCACTGTGTATATATACCACAATTTCTGCATCCATTCCTGTTTTGAGGGACATCTGGGTTCTTTTCAGCTTCTGGCTATTATAAATAATGCTGTTATGAACATAGTGGCGCATCTTCTGGGTATGTGCCCAGGAGTGGTATAGCTGGGTCCTCAGGTAGTACTATGTCTAATTTTCTGAGGAACCACCAAATTGATTTCCAGAGTGGTTTTAACAGCTTGCAATCCCACCAGCAATGGAGGAGTGTTCCTCTTTCTCCACATCCTCTCAGCATCTGCTGTCCCCTGAGTTTTTCATCTTAGTCATTCTGACTGGTGTGAGGTGGAATCTCAGGGTTGTTTTGATTTGAATTTCCCTGATGACTAAGGAAACTCATAAAGACATACATTAAAAACTTATATTCTACTAAGCTGGAAAATCTAAAAGAAATGAACGACTTAATAGATTCATATAATCTCCCAATGTTAGAATAAAAGAAGATTTAAAAAATGTCTGTTCTGCAGCCCACCTACTACTCACTTATAACCAAATAATCATAGAGAATGGCTGCTGCTAGCAGTACTCAACCCACAGGGCAGGCCAAATGCTCTCAATTGATAAACTCATTCAATTTCACAGAGGAAACAGCACCAGTTTCAAATCACAGTGACTTCAGTATCCCGCTCTCACTATTAGATAGATCAACTGCACCCAAAAGTGAATAAACACTGAAATTAAATCGCATTTAATTAAAGAGCATAGAAAAATGGAACCAGCAAACATCTACACAACAGTCTACCCACGCACAGAAGAACACACATTCTTCTCAGCACCCCATGGGTCATTGGTCACTGTTGGAATGCCCCCTTTACCTCTAATTTTATTAGTCTGCGCATTCTTTCTTTTGATTACTATGGCTAAAATTTGTCAGTCGTGAATATCGTTTCAAAGATACAACTCTCTGTCTCACTGATTGTCATTTCTTTGTGTACGAGGAAAACTGATACTTTTACGCTAATTAAAAAAACCCCATCAATTCAGTGCTGAGCTTTTTCGTTCTCTGTGGCTGCCCCTCCCACCTGCTCTGCCATTTTCCTATCCATTTGCGGATCTCTCCCTACACATTGCTGACGTCTGCTTCCGGTCTTGGGTATCATATTTCTGCTCATTTGGGTCCTTTTGGATGTGATGGGTCATTAATTAATTAATTTTTGGGGTGTAATTAATTATTTGGGATGTAATTAGTTAATCCCCCAGCCCCCAGCCTCTTCACCTTTATCCTCCATCCCACATCCCTTTGCCTCTGAGAGGGTATCCCCGCCCTGGATATCCTCCCATCCCAGTGCATCAAGACTCTGCAGGATTAGGCAAATCCTGAGGCCAAACAAGGCAGCCTTCTGCTACATATGTGCCTGGCACCTCAAACCAGCACATGATTGGCACCTCAGTCTCTGGGAGCTACCGGCCCGATTTGAGACTCATCCCATGAGCAGGCACCAGTCCTTCCTACTATTACTGATGCTATGTTGTGCTTGCAGACAGGAACCTAGCAGAGCTGTTCCCTGAGAGACTTTGCCCAGCAGCTGACCGAGACAGATGCAGATACTCACAGACAAACAATGGATGGAGGTCAGAATCCCTGTGGAAGAGTTAGGGGAAAGATTGAAGGCCTTTCAAGGAGATGGTAGCTCCAGAGAAAAACCAGCAATGTCAGCTAACCTGGACCCCTGGGATGGAATATTTTTTACAGTAAACTTGAAATTTTCATTTCACAGTTTCCCTAGGTCAGTATTTTAAATTTCAATAGTTGCAGAGTTACAGTCTTTTGGAGGAGTGTGTCTTGCTTTCCCATGGTTCTTGTGTTCTGTGTTGTGCTTTGTATACCTATTAGTTTGGATCTCTTCCTGTTCTGTTTTCTGATCTTTGCATTGCTCTGTCAAAGGAGGAAGACTGGTGTCACTGCAATGGCATGAAGCTGTGCAACACACTGACATGCATTTTTGATGGTTGACTGTGGGACAGTGGACCTTGCCACCAGACAGAAAACCTGGTAAGGCCGAGCAGATTCAGAAACCTGGCTACTCTCATATCTGAGAACTGTAGGCAATTCATCTACTTCCAACCTGGTTCCTGTCCTGGAACACGTGACCACAACACCCCATGGAATGGACTGAGACTATCAGTCACGTAGAGGCAACAGTCCCCCCAATTCCCTCCATCTGCAGATGAGGCATCCCTAATATCTCAGACCAAGTCAATAGAAAGCATCTGCTTAGACCCCACCCCACACCAAAATGTGTATAAACCCTATGCACAAGGAATAAAACACAAGCGTTATTTTATCAAAGACCACTTGAGAGCCACTGTCTTATGGAGCTGTTACACTTTGCGGAAGAGAATTCTCTCCTGAAGCTTTTCTCGCTGGAAGCTCCTGGAGCCTCCTGTAGTCACTCCGGACTCGGTGACTCAGACCTTGGCTTCTAGCTGCTCCTGGCCGGCTTGCTGCCATCACCTGACACCGCCACGGACTTCAGGAGGAAGAGCATCAGCGACCATGGAAGAGACCCAACACCCCATCTTGATCCAACTCCCTGTCCCCTTTGGAAAGCACAGCCAGGCCAGAGCCCTGCGGATGTCCATGGACGGTAACTGGTACAGACCGGTGGTTAATCTTAATTGCCAACTTGATGGGATTTAGACTCACTCAGGAGACCTACCTGTAGTGGTGCTGTGTGCCGTGAAGGCACTCTTAGAGGGTTGACTGAAGGGTGTGTCACAGTCACCCTGAATGTGACTAGCAGGATCCCATGGCTGGAGGCAAATGAGGGAGGGAGTGGCTCGCTAGTGTCCTCCTCTCCTTGGTTCCTGACTACAGAAGGACTTAGAGTGTGAACAGCTGTCTCACACTCCTGCTACGGCTGTAACTGAGGATGACCTTGAACTGCTGATCCTCAGTGCTTTTTTTGAGCCCTGAGGTTACAAGCATGTACCATCATACCCATTTTATGTAGGACTAGAGACTGAACTCATGACAGCATCCCACTAGCTGAGTTACATTCTAGTTAATTTCCCTAAGCTCATAGTCACTCACTGGTGTGTGTAAGGTGTTTAGTAAATCTGTCTTTCTCCAAAGTCCAAAGTTTAGGCAAGTCTCAGGTGACTAGGTCAAAGTTCTTTTGTGCTTTACTTTGGGTGGCTTCTTTCTCATATTCTGCCAAGAGTCTTGTGTTCATCCCTCTTAAATTTCAACTTGGAATACACTTATTCTCGATTGTCAAAATATTTAGGACCATCATTCTGTTATGACTTGTCCCCACTCTTCATTCCAAGTATCACAATTTTCTCAGGCTTGCTAAGTGTGCCCTCCTAAACTACATCCAAGCGATTGATATTCCCCCAAAAAAACAAAGGAAGGGCAGGAGAGATGGCTCAGTGGACAGGAGCTCTTTGGCTTCTGCAGGGAACTGGGGTTGGGTTCCCAGTCAGCACCCATGCCAGGTGCCTGTAACTCCATTACCAGGGGATCCTATGTCCTCTCCTAGCATCCATGGACACTTGAACATGAACACACACAGAATACACACACACACACACACACACAAAAAAAAAAAAACCAAAAAAAACAAAAAAACAAAAACGGGAAAGTATAGAGGCTTGTGCTCAGCTGTTAGAAACCACTTCCCTTCAAGTTGACATTAGTTTATGAGTCTGCAACCTTTTCAAGGAACCCAGATTTTGGGGGATCTTTCCTAGCCCTGTATTTGAAGCCTAAAAACTCTAGAATTCATCACCTAGAATCACGGGCTGTTAATAATTAGCAGATACAATTAGCTTCCAGATGCTAGCCAAATGGTGGATGCTTTTGGCCTAGCATGAAGCACAGAAGGAGCAAGCTGTTGGCCCTTTGTGTGAGCATAAGTCCTCCTGACTTAGCCCCCCTTCTCCTCCTTCTCCTCCTCTCACCTCCAGAGTGATTGTTTTCATTATCTGTTGCTGAAAAACAAACTGTCTCAAAACAGTGGCTTCAAACAACGGCAATTATTTATTTAATCATGTCTTTGAACCGCGGACATGGCTTGGCCAGAACATTTGGCTTTTAATATGGGTGTATGAGCTAGGGTTGCAAAGTGAGGTCTGTTTGGCACAACTCTGAGCAGCTCATGAAACTGCTTTACTTTCTTCTCCTACTCACTTCCTTGCCCCGTTTCCAAGTTCTGCCCCTGTTAACCATCTGGCCAGGATGCCGGTCTTTCCCTTGCCTAACTCCCATGCATCCTTGAAGAGTTGGTTCACCTTTATCCACATGCTTTCTCCCACACCCCATACCACACACCTCTGTTTCCCTCCTAACTTTTCTACTGTGTTCTTCAGCATGCAGTGGGCCCTCTCTCTTCAAATCATGTATCCCAATGCAATGGGTTGCCCTTTACACTTGCCTGTTTCTCTCACCTTATTCTTGGCTCTTCAAGGGTAGGAGATGTTGTCTTCATCTTCATCTTCCCATTCCCTAGCATAGTGTGTGCTCAGTATGTTGAATCAACGAACGGTTTCAGAATATCACAATTCTTTTCCACTAAAATAGTCTTATTAAAATGACAGATTGGCAGCAAGACCCAGCCCCTATAAAAGGCTCAGTGACGCAGGCTATTTTGGATCAAAGATTCCATGATTTCAAATTCATTAGGTGTTTGGAGACATGTACTCGCACATAGTAAGCAGTCTATAAGCATCAGGTGCTGTTATTAACATTGCCACAACTGTAGCTTTCAGTGGTTTATCTGTGCTGGCATAAGGAGACTCCTCTTTGAACAGGACTTTCAACTACAATGGCCTCCTCCCAGATGGTGCTACTCTACCTCTGTGAGCTCCGTGGTGTTAGTATTCCCTCCAGAATAGAATAGAATAGAATAGAATAGAATAGAATAGAATAGAATAGAATAGAATGGAACGAAATGGAATGGAATAGGAATAGATGTTTATATATATATATATTTACATTAGATAATGTATTTGGGGATGAATATATGTATATATATCCATATATATATATATCCTCTGGAAGAGGAAGTATGGGCAAAACTCAGAATCCATATGTATCTTCATCTTGGTGAAGGCTCATACCATGCTCCAGCGCTATCAGCTCCTTTCCAGTTTGTTTCTGTTCCCAGCAGATAGACCCAGGCATTGCCACCTGCCAGGTGTTTCCGAGTTCCCCTAGGTGTGGCAGAGTTACAGAGAAGCAGAAGTGAGTTCACGACAGACTGCTCTGGCACACCGCCACATGGGATCAGCATCCTCTCTCCCTTCCATTTCTTCTTCAGCCCAGGGCTCATTTGGAGGAAGTCTGGGAGGAGAGGCTAGCTGGCAGAGCAATGATAATTCTACCCTCAGAGATTCCGTCTACCTCCTAATTTAGGGGAAGGGTCCAGGTTTCCCGAGTTCTCAGGTCTTGAACTTGCCTGGACTTAATGGGATACTTAGGAACTAAAACGTCCCAGAGTTCCTCATATCAGATACCCTGTGCTCTTTTCTGCCCAAAATTTGTATAAACTTGCGTATAGCATTTCAGCTTGATCTGTGATTAATGTTTAGTGCTAGAAAGACTAGGTTCTGTGTCAAGTCCAAAATTTTTTCTAGGGAAAGAAAGAAGAGAAAATTTCAACTTGGCTCCGAGAATGTCTGGCAGGCCAGTATTCTGGTTAAAAGGATTCTATGAAGAGGGGGTTGGAGGAGGCTTAATGGGAGAACATCCCTGAAAGGAGAGCTGAAAAGCAAGACGGGTGAGAATAGGAAATGTAGGGCCCATGAATAGCCACGCCTGTGGTCAGTTTGAGTAAGCATCGGGAAGACATATTGAAACCTATTGGGAGGTCAGAGGAAAGGGTGGAACTGAGATTGTTTGATTTGTAATACTCAGCTGTATTCCTGTATTTCAGACTTAAGCCTCCTTCCTTAGGGAGTTCATCTCTGACCATGGGCCAGATTAAGTTCTCTATCACAGGTTCCATAGCATCACCACGGCAACCATCATCCACTCTGGAGTCTGCCTTAGAAGGTTCAGATCCCAGCTTTTGACTCATGAGCTCTGTTAGTGTGTTATTTATTTATTTATGTACTTATTTAATCACTTTAACCAGGACCCAATACTGGGATTTTAAGGAGAAAAGGGATTTACTTATCCCATGATCTAAGAGGTTGCGAGTCTAAAATAATGTATTCCACAATGGTGTGGCCTCTGGTAAAAGCCTGCTACTGGCAGATGCCATCATGATGGAGCATGCACATGAGGGACAGACTTCTGGGCTTGCCTAGTTTTATGCCAACTTGACATCAGAAGGAGGGAACATCAATTGAGAAAATACCTCCACACGATTAGTCTGTAGACAAGCTTGTGGAACATTTTCTATATCACTGTTTGATAGAGGAAGGCCCAACTCATTGTAAGTGGTGCCATCCTGGGCTGACTGTCCTGAGTTCTGTACAAAAAGCAGGCTGAGCAAGCCCATGAGGAGTAATACAGTAAGCAGCACCCCTCCATGGCCTCTGCTTCCACAGGTTCCTGGCCATTTGAGCAATGATGTGTAAGTCAAATAATTCTTTTCATCCCCAAATTGCTTTGGTCATGGTGTTTCATGTTAGCAACAATAACCTTACCTAGGAAAACTTCCCATTATATAACAGGATTCCAGGGAGAGGGACAGGCTTATCCCTTTTGTAATGACTTAGAATTAAGTGAAGGTACCATGAGAATCCCTTCTAAGGGTGGTTCCCAGTGACGTAAGGACCTCCCATAAAACCTCACCTTTTTTTTAAAAAAATTATTTTTATTTTATGTATATGAGTACACTGTAGCTGTCTTCAGACACACCAGAAGAGGGTATTACATTACAGATCCCATTCCAGATGGTTGTGAACCATCATGTGGTTGCTGGGAATTGAACCTGGGCATCTGGGAGTGCAGTCAGTGCTCTTAACTGCTGAAACATCACTTCACCTCTTAACATACCAATACCTGAAACCCAGAGGAACCCAAATCAAACCGCATCCAAACCAGAGAATATAGGTTTTCTCAACCCAAGTAATGTAGCTAAAAACAGTCCCTTATCACAGGGTTATAAGAGTTTGAGTGTGGTAAAAACTTGCACCGGGTGCCTGGTTCATGATGCCTTCCACACTGGGAGGATTCTGGTTTCCCCTGAATGGGCCCACATATACTGTCCTTCCAGGAAACTTGCTCCAGTGGTGCAGACAGAATGATCTTTGATTCTTTGTTGAGTCTGTGTGTGGTTTAGGTATCAGGGTAACTGGTGACAGTGTTCCTTCTGTTTCTATTTTGTGGAATAGTTTGAGGAGTATTGGTATTAGTTCTACTTTGAAAATCTGGTAGAATTCTATGCTAAAACCATATGGTCTTGGCTTTTAAAAATTTTTTTATTGGAAAACTTTTAATAACTGCTTCTATTTCCTTAGGGGTTATAGGTTTAAGTTGTTTACCTGTTCTTGGTTTAACTTTAGTAAGTGGCACCTGCCTAGAAAATAATCCATTTTGTTTAAATTTTTTAATTTTGTGGAATACAGGCTATTAAAGTACAACCTAATGATTCATTGAATTTCCTCATTGTTGTTATGTCTCTCTTTTATTTCTGATCTGTTTATTTGGATACTGTCTCTCTGCCTTTTAGTTAGTTTGACTAAGGGTTTTTCTATCTTGCTGATTTTTCTCAAAGAACCAGCTCTTGGTTTTATTGATTCTTTTTAATGTTTTCTTTGTTTCTAATTGATTGCTTACAGCCCTGTTGGGTGTGGTTTTTTTTTTTTTTTTTTTAGAGCTTTCAGATGTACTTTTAAATTGTTGGTATGAGAACTCTCTAATTTCTTTATGGAGGCACTTAGTGCTATGAACTTTCCTCTTGGCACTGCTTTCATTGTGTCCTACAAGTTTGGATATTCTGTGCCTTTATTTTCATTGAATCCTAGAAAGTTTTTAGTTTCTTTCTTTCTTTCTTTCTTTCTTTCTTTCTTTCTCTCTCTCTCTCTCTCTCTCTCTCTCTCTCTCTCTTTTTCTTTCTTTCTTCCCTGACCCGGAGATCATTGGATAGAGAGTTGTTCAGTTTCCCTGAGTATGTAGACTTTCTGGTGTTTCTGTTGTTGAAGTCCAGCCTTAATCCATGGTGGTCTGGTAAGATACAAGGTATTATTTCAGTTTTCTTGTATCAGTTGAGGCTTGTTTTGTGGCCAAGTAGATGGTCAATTTTAGAGAAGGTTCCCTGAGGTGCTGCTGAGAAGAAGGTATATTCTTTTCTGTTTGGGTGAAATGTTCTGTAGGTTTCTGTTATGTCTATTTAATTCATAACATCAGTTACTTTCATTATTTCTCTGTTTAGTTTTTGTCTGGATGACCTGTCTATTGGTAAGAATGTTGAAGTCTCCCAATATTAATGTGCGAGGTTCAATGTGTGATTTAAGCTTTAGCAATGTTTCTTTTACAAATTTGTGTGCCCTTGCATTTGGGGCATAGACGTTCAGAATTGTGATATCATCTGGGTGAATTTTTTTTTTCGAGACAGGGTTTCTCTGTTTAGCCCTGGCTGTCCTGGAACTCACTCTGTAGACCAGGCTGGCCTCGAACTCAGAAATCCGCCTGCCTCTGCCTCCCAAGTGCTGGGATTACAGCCGTGTGCCACCACGGCCCGGCTTCTGGGTGAATTTTTTACTTTTGTGAATATCAAGAGTGTCCTTGATACATCTCTTTTGATTAGGTTTGGTTGAAAGTCTATTTTATTAGATATGAGAATGGCTACTCCAACTTGTTTCTTGGGACTGTTTGCTTGGAAAACTTTTTTTCTAACCATTTTTCTCTAAGGTAATGTCTATCTTTATTGCTGAGGTGTGTTTCTTGTATGCATCAGAATGATGGATCCTGTTTTCTCATCCATTCTGTTAGCCTGTGTCTTTTTATTGGGGAATGGAGTCCATTGATATTCAGAGATATTAATGACCAGTGATTGCTAATTCCTGATATTCAGATGTTGGTAGTGTCTTGCCTGGATGTTTTGTGTCAGGAATCTTTTAGATTTAACATTTTCCTTGAGTTTTTCTTCTATGGCATCTTTTACCCCTGAGATTCTGTCTTCTCTCTTGTATTTTGTTGGTGATGCTTGCATCTGTAGTTTCTGTTCTCTTCCCTAGGTTTTCCATCTTGAGTATTACCTCAGTTTATGTTTTCTCTATTGTTTCTATTTCCATTTTCAGGTCTTGAACAGCTTTATTTATTTCCTTCGCCTTTACTTGTTTCCTTTTTAAAGGTCTCTACCTGTTTGACTGTATTTTCCTGTATTTTTTTAAAAAGGGGTTTATTCATTTCCTCTTTAAAGGACTCTACCATCTTTATAATATTGGATTCGAGGTGTTGTTCTTCACGTTTTTTGCTTCAGTTGTGTTAGGATATCCAGGGCTTGCTGTAGTAGAATAACTGTCCCATGGTTGGGTCCCAAGGGGGACTCCCCTTCTCTGAGGAGAAGAGGAGGGGGTAGCAAGCAGGGAGCAGGAGGGATTTGTGATGGTGGGACTGGGAGGAAAAGAGGAAGGGGGCTATGATTAGGATGTAAAGCAAATTTTAAAAAAATTAAAAAAGAATGATATTTGATACCAGGTGAGGGCATTATTTATAGAAAGATTTATGGAATTAGAGAATATGTTTAGCAAAAGAAGCCAGAGTCAGAAAAACAATTATTGCAGATTTTTTTCTCATACAACATCTAGGGGGGAAAAGCAAACATGTAAGTAGAAGGAGAAACATTAGGGAAGAGAAGAGGGATGAGCGTGAGAGTGAGTACCAGATGATAATGAGGATGAGGATGAGGATGAGGATGATTGAAGCATATCTTATAGATGTATAGAAATGCATTAATGAAATTGATTTCTATGTATAGTTATACATGGAGATAAACAATTCTAAAAAGAAAAAGGATTGCCACCAGACACCGCTAGAGAGGCCCAGGTAGACAGGCTCAATCCGGGGCTACCATCGCTCGGGTGGATCTGCCAGGTTCTCGCCACCAGCCAGGACCAGGGCAGCGGCTCTGCGGGACTTCTCCACACCCTCTGGCCTAAATTCAACATCCTCTCATGCTAAAAGTCTTGGAAAGAGCAGGAATTCAAGGCCCATCCCTAAACATAGTAAAAGCAATCTACAGCAAGCCAGTAGCCAACATCAAACTAAATGGAGAGAAACTTGAAGCAATCCCACTAAAATCAGGGACTAGACAAGGCTGCCCTCTCTCGCCATATCTTTTCAATATAGTACTTGAAGTTCTAGTGAGAGCAATTAGACAACATAAGGAAGTCAAAGGGATACAAATTGGAAAGGAAGAAGTCAAACTATCATTATTTGCAGATGATATGATAGTTTACTTCAGTGACCCGAAAAACTCCACCAGAGAACTTCTACAGTTGATAAATAACTTCAGCAAAGTGGCTGGTTATAAAATCAACTCAAGCAAATCAGTAGCCTTCCTGTACTCAAAAGACAAGCAGGCTGAGAAAGAAGTTAGGGAAATAACACCCTTCACACTAGTCACAAAGAACATAAAGTACCTTGGCGTGACTCTAACCAAACAAGTGAAAGATCTGTATGACAGGAACTTCAAGTCCTTGAAGAAAGAAATCGAAGAAGACCTCAGAAGATGGAAAAATATTTCTTGCTCTTGGATTGGCAGGATCAATATAGTAAAAATGGCCATCTTGCCAAAAGCAATCTACAGATGCAATGCAATCCCCATCAAAATCCCAACTCAATTCTTTATAGATCTAGAAAGAGCAATTCTCAAATTCATCTGGAGTAACAAAAATCCCAAGATAGCTAAAACTATTCTCAACAATAGAAGGACTTCTGGGGGAATCAATATCCCTGACCTCAAGCAGTACTACAGAGCAATTGTGTTAAAAACTGCATGGTATTGGTACAGCAACAGGCAAGTAGATCAATGGAATAGGATTGAAGACCCAGAAATGAACCCACAGACTAATGGTCACTTGATCTTTGATAAAGGAGCCACAACCATCCAGTGGAAAAAAGATAGCCTTTTCAACAAATGGTGCTGGTTCAACTGGAGGTCAACATGCAGAAGAATGCGAATTGACCCACTCTTATCTCCTTGTACTAAGATCAACTCCAAGTGGATTAAGGACCTCCACATAAAACCAGACACACTGAAACTATTAGGAAAGAAACTTGGGAAGACCCTGAAGGACATGGGCACAGAGGAAAAGTTCCTGAACAGAACACCAATAGCTTATGCTCTAAAATCAAGAATTGACAAATGGGACCTCATAAAATTACAAAGTTTCTGTAAGGCAAACAACACTGTCAGAAGAACAAAACGGCAACCAACAAATTGGGAAAAGATCTTCACCAACCCCACATCTGACAGAGGGTTAATATCCAATATATACAAAGAACTCAAGAAGTTAGACCCCAAAGAACCAAATAACCCTATTAAAAATTGGGTACAGAGCTAAACAAAGAATTGTCACCAGAAGAAATTTGGATGGCTGAAAAACACCTTAAGAGATGTTCAACATCATTAGTCATCAGGGAAATGCAAATCAAAACAACCTTGAGATTCCACCTCACACCAGTCAGAATGGCTAAGATTAAAAATTCAGGAGACAACAGGTGCTGGCGAGGATGTGGAGAAAGAGGAAAACTCCTCCACTGTTGGTGGGATTGCAAGATGGTACACTCTGGAAATCAGTGTGGCGGTTCCTCAGAAAATTGGGCATGACACTTCCAGAAGACCCTGTCATACCACTCCTGGGCATATACCCAGAGGATTCCCTGCATACAATAAAGACACATGCTCCACTATGTTCATAGCAGCCTTGTTTATAATAACTAGAAGTTGGAAGGAGCCCAGATATCCCTCAAAGGAGGAATGGATACAGAAAATGTGGTATATTTATACAATGGAATACTACTCAGCAATTAAAAATAATGAATTCATGCAATTTGTAGGCAAATGGTTAGATCTGGAAAATATCATCCCAATCAGAAAAGAATACACATGAAATGCAATCACTGATAAGTGGATATTAATGAGCTCAGAAGCCCTGAATACTCAAGGCACAATTAGCAAGTCAAATGATTCCCAAGAAAAAGAAAGGAGAGGACCCTGGTCCTGAAAAGATTGGATCCAGTTTTGTAGGAGAGTACCAGAACAGGGAAATGGTGATGGTGGTGATTGGGGAATAGTTGGGGGGGGGAGAGGACTTATGGGACATATGATGTATGTGGGGGGACTGGGAAAGGGGAAAGCCTTTGGAATCTTTGGAATGTAAACAAAGAATATAGAATAAAAAATTATATAAAAAAGAAAAAGGAGGTAATTAGATTAATACATTGAAATTATTAACACAAAGCCCTCTTCATGAGTGGTAAGAAGGATCATTAAAACCATTGTTAATGGCCTGTGTCTCCTGCTACTGAGATCTTTATGGACAAGGGCGATCCACTGATGTACATCCAGAACCCAGCAGCACTGAAATGGTATTATTTTTTAATTAGTTAATTAATTACACTCCATATTTTATTGCTTCCCCACTGTCCTCCCTCTGACTGTTCCACATCCCATACCTCTTCTCCTCCCCCATGTCTCCATGTGGTTGCCCCCATCCCCCACCCCACCTGACTTCTAAACTCCCTGGGGCCTCCACTCTCTTGAGGGTTAGGTGCATCGTCTCTGAATGAACCCAGACCAGGCAGTCCTCTACTGTATGTGTGTTGGAGGCCTCATATCAGCTGGTATATGCTTCCTGTTTGGTGGTCCAGTATTTGAGAGATCTCAGGGCTCCTGATTAAATGAGATTGCTGGTCCTCCTACAGGATTGCCCTTCTCCTCAACTTCTTTTAGCCTTCCCTAATTCAACCACACGGGTCAGCAGCTTCTGTCCATTGGTTTGGTGGAAATATCTGCTTCTGACTCTATCAGCTGCTTATTGGGCCATCCAGAGTGCAGTCATGCTAGGTCTCTTTTTGTGAGTGCTCCTTAGCCTCAGTATTAGTGTCAGGCCTTGGGACCTCCCGTTGATCTGGATCCCACTCTGGGTCTGTTGAATGACCTTCTTTTCCTCAGGTTCCTCTCCACTTCCTTCTCTGTAATTCTTTCAGAGAGGCACAATTATGGGTCAGAGTTGTGACTGTGAGATGGCCCCTCTCTCCCTCATTTGAAGCCCTGTCTTCCTGCTGGAGGTGGGCTCTATAAACTCCCTCTCCCTACTGTCAGGCATTTCATCTAAGGTCTATCCCTTTGAGTCCTTAGAGCCTCTTACCTCCCAGGTCTCTGGTGAATTCTGGAGGGTCCCCCAACCTCCTATCTCCCAAGGTTGCCTGTTTCCATTCTTTTCTGCTGGCCTTTAAGGATTCAGACCTTTTCCCTCACCCAATACCATATCATGTTCCCCTCTCTCCACTCTCCCCTCTCTGTCCGCTTTCCCTCCCAGGTCCTTCCCTCCCTCCCCATTTGTGATTGCTTTATTCTCCCTTCCAAGTAGGACTGAGGCATCCTCACTTGGGCACTTCAGTTTGTTGATTTTTGTGAATTCTGTGGACTGTATCATGGGTACTCCGTACTTCTTAACATCCACTTATTAGTGAGAACATTACATGCTTGTCCTTTTGGGTCTGAGTTATCTTACTCAGGGATCTGTCCTGTTTCTGTCTGCACCCTGGAGCTGACCCTGGGCCACAGCTCTCAATACCCAAATTCCTCCTGGAGAGAACTGGTCTCTCAGGAGTACTGACATACAGGCTTGCAGGAGGGACAAGCCACAGTCAGAGACAGCAAGACCAGCTAACATCAGAGATAATATCAGAGAGAGGCCCAGAGGGCGAGAGGCAAGGGAAAGAAAGAACATAAGCAACAGAAGCCAAGGCTACGTGGCATCATCAGAAACCAGTTCTTCTACCACAGTGAGCCCTGGATACTACAATGCATCAGAGAAGCAAGACTCTGATTTAAAATCATATCTCATGATGATGATAGGATACTTTAAGAAGGACATAAATAACTCCCTTAAAGAAAAACAAGAGAACACAGGTAAAAAGGTAGAAGCCCTTAAAGAGGAAACAAAATCCCCTTAAAGAATTACAGGAAAACACAAACAGGTGAAGGAATTGTATAAAACCTTCCAGGATCTAAAAATGGAAATAGAAACAATAAAGAAATCACAAAGTGAGACAACTCTAGGAATAGAAAACCTAGGAAAGAGATCAGGAGTCATAGATGCAAGCATCACCAACAGAATACAAGAGATAGAAGAAAGAATCTTAGGTGCATAAGATACCATCAAAAATATTGACACGACAAAGAAAATGCAAAATGCAAAAAGCTCCTAACCCAAAACATTCAGGAAATCCAGGACACAATGAGAAGAAACATAAGGATAATAGGTATAGAAGAGAGTAAAGATTCCTAACTTAAAGGACTAGTAAATATCTTCAGCAAAATTATAGAAGAAAACTTCCCTAACCTAAAGAAAGAGATGTCCAGGAACATACAAGAAGCCTACAAAACTCCAGATAGATTGGACCAGAAAAGAAATTCCTCCAATGGCATAATAGTCAAAACACCAAGTGCAAAAAACAAAGAATATTAAAAGCAGTAAGGGAAAGAGGTCAAGTAACATATAAAGGCAGACTTATCAGGATTACACCAGACTTCTCACCAGAGACTATGAGAGCTAGAAGATCCTGGGCAGATGTCATACAGACCCTAAGAGAATGCCAGCCCAGGCTGCTATACCCAGCAACACTCTCAATTACCATAGATGGAGAAACCAAGATAGTCCATAACAAAAACAAATTTATACAATATGTTTCCACAAATCCAGCACTACAAAGGATAATAGATGGAAAATGACAACACAAGGAGGGAAACTACACCCTAGAAATAGTAAGAAAGTAATCTTTAAACAACCCCAAAAGAAGAGAACCACATAAACATAAAAGTAACATCAAAAATAACAGAAGCAACAATTACTATTCTTTAATATCTCTTAACACAATGGACTCAATTCTCTAATAAAAAGACATAGACTAACAGACTGGATATACAAATAGGACCCAGCATTTTGCTGCATACAGGAAACGCACCTCAGTGTCAAAGACAGACACTACCTCAGAGTAAAGGGCTGGAAAACAATTTTCCAAGCAAATGGTCCAAAGTAACAAGCTGGATAGCCAATCTAATATCAGATAAAATTGACTTTCAACTAAAAGTTATCAAAAAGGATAAGGAAGGACACTTGATACCCATCATTAAAAAATCTACCAAGCAAAACTCTCAATTCTGAACATCAAAGCTCCAAATGCAAGGGCACCCACATTCATAAAAAAAAAAAAAAAAACTTTACTAAAGTTCAAAGCACACATGATAATAGTGGGAGAATCAACACCCACTCTCATCAATGGACAGATCATGGAAACACAAACTAAACAGAGACACATGGAGCTAACAGAAGTTATGGACCAAATGGATTTAACAGAGATTTATAGAACATTTCATTCTAAAACAAAAGGATATACCATCTTCTCAGCACCTCATAATACCTTCTCCAAAACTGACCATATAATGGGTTACAAAACAGGCTTCAACAGATACAAGAAGTTTGAAATAATCCCATGCCTCTTATCAGATCACTACAGACTAAGGCTGGTCTTCAATAGCAACAAAAACAACAGAAAACCCACATACACATGGAAGCAGAACAACGCTCTTCTCAATGATAACTTGGTCAAGGAAGAACTAAAGAAAGAAATTAAAGACTTTTTAGAATTTAATAAAAATCAAGCCACAACATACCCAAACTAATGGGACACAATGAAAACAGTCCTAAGAGGAAAACTCATAGCTCTGAGTGCTTCCAAAAAGAAACTGGAGAGAGCATACACTAGCAGCTTGACAGTACATCTGAAGGCTCTAGAACAAAAAGAAGCTAATACACCCAAGAGGAATAGACGGCAGGATCAAACTCGGCTGAAATTAACCAAGTAGCAACAAAAAGAACCATACAAAGAATCAACCAAATCAGGAGCTGGTTCTTTAAGAAAATCAACAAGACAGATGAACCCTTAGCCAGACTAACTAGAGGGCACAGAGACAGTATCCAAGTTAACAAAATCAGAAATGAAAAGGGAGATATAACAACAAAAACTGAGGAAATTAAAAAAAAAATCAGATCCTACTACAAAAGCCCACACTCAACAAAACTGGAAAATCTGGATGAAATGGACAATTTTCTAGGCAGATACCAAATATCTAAGTTAAATCAGGATCAGATAAACAACTTAACTAGTCCCATAACCCCTAAAAAAATAGAAGCAGTCATTAAAAGTCTCCCAACCAAAAACTATTCCACAAATCAGAAACAGAAGGAACACTACCCAATTCAGTCTATGAAGGCACAGTTATACTGCATATTTTCCCTTGGAGATGGAATGGTTTTTGTCTAATCAGGAGCTTCTCACAATTTCTTTTCATAGAGGACTTCATAAGAGATTTTTTTTCTACTTCTATCATTTTTAGTGTTCCAAATAGATTTTTAAAACTGGTTGAGTGCATAATACTTTTTCAGGAGATATCATGTATATTTAAGAGGCATTTAACTATTATAAATTATTTTGATGACTTAAAAATGTCAATAGTGAGTTGTATATTTTAAAATAAATTTTATTAGTTTAATAAAATAAAGTGTATACTGTAAACAAAATCAACCTCGTACTGATTTTATAAATATCACCCAATATGTTGCTTTAATTAAAAATAAAAAAGAGATGGACATTAGTAACACAGAATGAATAGAATAATTTTTTGATCTTGAAAAAATTTTTAACTGAATGCTTATATAAATATATTAGACAATTTTAAACAATAGGGTAAAGAATAATTTTCAGTCTCTCCCGGTCCGTCTCTGTCTCCTGACTTGCTGTTCTTGTCCTTCCTTTCTGCCTTTTCTCCTCTATTCTCAGTCTAAAGATGCCCTCGGCCACCAGCCACAGCGGGGAAGCGGGGACCAGGACCGCTGTGCGGTTGCTCCTGGAGTGAGGCTGTGCCCGCCCAGCCTGGGCAGCTGCGCTGGCTTCTCAGCATCCCACAACCGGCACTGGCGCCGCGGTCCAGACCGAGGCCATGAAGCAGATTCTCAGCATAATCGACAAGAAACTTCGGAACCTGGAGAAGAAAAAGGGTAAACTTGATGATTACCAGGAACGAATGAATAAAGGCGAAAGGCTCAGTCATGACCAGCTGGATGCCGTATCTAAGTACCAGGAAGTTACAAATCATTTGGGATTTGCAAAGGAATTACAGAGGAGTTTCATGGCATTAAGTCAAGATATTCAGAAAACAATAAAGAAGACAGCACGTCGGGAACAGCTTATGAGAGAAGAAGCAGAACAGAAGCGCTTAAAAACTGTGCTTGAGTTACAGTGTGTGTTGGATAAGCTGGGAGATGGCGATGTGAGAACTGATCCGAGACCAGGTTTGAGCGGAGTGCCAATATTGTCTGAAGAGGAGTTGTCGGTGTCGGATGAATTCTACAAGCTAGTAGACCCTGAGCGGGACACGGGTTTAAGGCCGAATGAGCAGTGTGAACACGCCGCCATGCACTTGTGGGATCTGCTGGAAGGGAAAGAAAAGCCTGGATGCGGAACAACCTGTGAAGCCCTAAAGGGAATTGTTGAGCGTGTTTTTCAGTCAAACTACCTTGGCAGCGCTCACAGTCATCAGCATGGATTGTGTGAGGCAGAAGAAACAGCTTCAGCACCTAGAGTGGAGGACCGAGTAGCTGAAGCTGAACCCGAGCCAACGGAAGAATCCACAGAGCAAAGTGAGGCTGAATCAACAGAGTATGTCAACAGGCGGTTCACGGCGGAAGCACAGTCCAGCAGTGGTGAGAACGGGCAAGGGGATGAGTGGGCAATTGAAACGGTTGAGGGTGTAAACCCACTCCAGCAGCAACCTCAGGCTGCATCTCCTTCAGTACCAGAGCCCCACTCTTGGACTCCAGTGGCTCAGTCAGATCCACGTGTGAGAAGACAGCCTGTACAAGATCTTATGGCACAAATGCAGGGGCCCTGTAATTTCACACAGGATTCAATGTTGGATTTTGAAAACCAGACGCTTGACTTCTGCCATTGTGTCGGCACAGCCTATGAACCCCACCCAGGACATGGATGTGCCTCAGCTGGTTTGCCCTCAGGTTCATTCTGAATCTAGACTTGCCCAATCGAATCAAGTTCCTGTACGACCGGAAGCCACACATGTTCCTTTGGGTTCATCCACAAGCGAGGGGTACACAGCATCTCAACCCTTGTACCAGCCGTCCCATGCTGCAGAGCAGCGGCCACAAAAGGAGCCCATTGATCAGATTCAGGCAAACAATATCTTTAGATACAGACCAGACTACAGCAGCATCACCCCTTCCTGCTGCTTCTCAGCCTCAGGTGTTCCCGGCCGGGACAGGTAAAGCTTTGCATAGCAGTGGAATCAATGTAAATGCAGCTCCATTCCAGTCCATGCAGGTGGTGTTCAACGTGAATGCTCCAGTTCCTCCCGTTCACGAACCAGAAACTTTAAAACAACAGAATCGGCCTGCAGCTTCCCGCCCAGCTGGTGGTGGGGAAGCCGGAGGGTCACCCAGCGCGCCAGGTGCTCAGAACCATCCTCAGAACCATCCGGCGGCGGCGGCAGAACCAGGTACCCGAGACAGCCCAAGCTTAAGACCTTCGGGGACTCAGGCCTGGAGTGGGAGTTGGGCACAGAATAGTGGGTGCACTCTGCACTCGCGCGGCGGACCCCGAGCTCCCTGCAGGCAGCTGCCATATTGCCTGCAGCTTCCCGTCCAGCTGGTGGTGAGGAAGCCAGAGTCAGCCAGTGTGCCAGGTACCCAGACCCAGCCAGAGGCCGAACCAGCCTCCCATCCAGCCAGTGGCAGGGAAGCTGGAAACCGGACCCAGCCAGCTTCCCAGCAGCTTGGGACCAGCAGGCGGAACCAGATAACTGAGATATCCCAACTTTAAGACCCCTGGGGAAACAGGATATCAGACAGCGAACCCTGAGCAGGAGCAGTGCAGAGCAGCCGCCCAACAGGCGGAACCAAATACCTGGGATATCCTGAGGTTAAGACCTCAGGGGACTCAGGCCACCTGTCAGCAATCTGTGAGCAAGACCCCCGCAGGACAGTGATTCAGGTATCCCAGTCACTGGGAAATAGCCTTACAACTCCACAGGAGGGTCAAGCACCAGCTAGTATCTACAGGACCAACTAACACCAGAGTTAACCAGATGGCAAAAGGCAAACGTAAGATCGCTACTAACAAAAATCAAGGCAATATGGCGGCATCCGAACCCAGTTCCCCAACAGCAATAAATATTGGATACCCCGAAACACCAGAAAAACAAGACTCAGATCTAAAATCACTGGTCAGGATGCTGATAGAGGAACACTTAGATAAATCTCTTAAAGTAATACATGAGAAAATAGATCAAAAGCTAGAAGCCATTGCAAGACAAACACAATTAAATCCCAGATATCTCAACACACCAGAAAAACAAGACTCAGATCTAAAATCACTGGTAAAGATGCAGATTGAGGATCACTTAGATAAATTTCTTAAAGTAATAGAGGAGAAAATAGATCAAAAACTAGAAGCCCATACAAGGCAGACACAAAAATCACTTAAAGAAATCCAGGAGAATATAGAGCAAAAAGTGAATCCCAATAAGGGGGAGAAACAAAAATCACCCAAAGAAATACAAGAGAACATGGGTCAACGAGTAGAAGTCATAAAGGAGGAAACACAAAAATCCCTTAAAGAATTACAGGAAAACACAAACAAGCAACTGAAAGATCTGAGCAAAACCATACAAAATCTAAAAACAGAAGTAGAAACAACTAAGCAATCGCAAAGGGAGACAATGTTGGAAATAGAAAACCTTGGGAAGAAATCAGGAGTCATAGATGCAAATATCAACAATAGAATACAAGAGATAGAAGACAGAATCTCAGATGCTGAAGATACCATAGGAACCATGGATTCAACAATTAAAGAAAATGCAAAATGCAAAAAGCTGGTAACCCAAAACATTCAGGAAATCCAGGACACAATGAGAAGACCAAACCTAAGGATTATAGGGATAGATGAGAATAAAGATCTACAACTTAAAGGGCCAGCAAATATCTTCTACAAAATTATGGAAGAAAATTTCCCCAACCTAAAGAGAGAGATGCCCATGAATATACAAGAAGCCTATAGAACCCCAAATAGACTGGACCAGAACAGAAATACTTCCCGTCACATAATAGTCAAAACCCCAAATGTACTAAACAAAGAAAGAATATTAAAGGCAGTAAGAGAAAAAGGACAAGTAACATATAAAGGAAGACCTATCAGAATTACACCAGACTTCTCACCTGAGACCATGAAAGCTAGAAGATCCTGGGCAGACCTTATGCAGACCCTAAGAGAACACAAACTTCAGCCAAGACTACTATACCCAGCGAAACTCTCAATTGCCATAGATGGGGAAACCAAGATATTCCACGACAAAACCAAATTTGCAAGATACTTATCTACAAACCCAGCCTTACAAAGGATAATAGGGGAAAAATACCAACACAAGGGGGGAAACAACACCCCAGAAGAAACAAGATAGAAACCCCATCTCATCCAACCCAAAAGAAGAGAACCACTCAAATACAAATAATAATAACAATTCCCAAAATGTCAGGAAGTAATAATTACTATTCCTTAATATCTCTTAATATCAATGGACTCAATTCCCCAATCAAAAGACACAGACTAACAGACTGGATACGGAAACAGGACCCTACATTTTGCTGCATACAGGAAACACATCTCAGTGTCAAAGACAAACACCACCTTAGAGTAAAAGGCTGGAAGACAGTTCTACAAGCAAATGGTCCCAGGAAACAAGCTGGAGTAGCCATTCTAATATCAGATAAAATCGACTTTCAACCTAAAGTCATCAAAAGAGACACAGAAGGTCACTTCCTGCTTGTCAAAGGGAAAATCCACCAAGAAGAATTCTCAATACTGAACATCTATGCACCAAATGCAAGGGCACCCTCATTCGTAAAAGAAACTTTACTAAAGCTTAAAGCACACATCGCACCTAACACAATGATTGTAGGTGACTTCAACACTCCACTCTCCTCAATGGACCGATCAGGAAAGCAGAAACTAAACAGGGACACAGTGAAACTAATTGAAGCTTTGGACCAATTGGATTTAACAGATATATATAGAACATTCCATCCTAAAACAAAAGAGTATACCTTTTTCTCAGCACCGCACGGTACCTTCTCAAAAATTGATCATATAATTGGTCACAAGACAGACCTCAACAAATACAAGAAGACCGAACTAATCCCATGTCTCCTATCGGATCACTATGGAGTAAAAGTGGTCTTCAATAGCAAGAAGAACTACAGAAAGCCCACATACACATGGAAACTGAACAATACTCTACTCAATGACACCCTGGTCAAGGAAGAAATAAAGAAAGAAATCAAAGACTTTTTAGACTTCAATGAAAATGAAGGTACGACCTACCCAAATCTCTGGGATACAATGAAAGCAGTGCTAAGAGGAAAACTCATAGCCCTGAGTGCCTCCAAAAAGAAACTGGAAAGAGCATACACTAGCAACTTAACAGCACACCTGAAGGCGCTGGAACAAAAAGAAGCTAACTCACCCAGGAGGAGTAGAAGAGAGGAAATCATCAAACTAAGGGCTGAAATCAATCAAGCAGAAACAAAGAGAACCATACAAAGAATCAACAAAACCAAGAGCTGGTTCTTCGAGAAAATCAACAAGATAGATAAGCCCTTAGCTAGACTAACCAAAGGGCACAGAGATAGTATCCAAATTAACAAAATTAAAAATGAAAAGGGGGATATAACAACAGAAACAGAGGAAATTCAAAAGATCATCAGATCCTACTACAAAGGCCTATACTCAAAACAACTGGAGAATCTGGAGGAAATGGACAATTTCCTAGACAGATACCAAATACCAAAATTAAATCAGCATCAAGTAGACCAGCTAAACAGTCCCATAACCCTTAAAGAAATAGAAGGGGTTATAGAAAGCCTCCCAACCAAAAAAAGTACGGGACCAGATGGTTTTAGTGCAGAATTCTACCAGACCTTCAAAGAAGACTTAACACCAATACTCTTCAAACTATTCCACAAAATAGAGACAGAAGGGACACTGCCCAACTCATTCTTCGAAACCACAATTACGCTGATACCTAAACCACAAAAAGATCCAACAAAGAAAGAGAACTACAGGCCAATTTCTCTTATGAATATAGATGCAAAAATACTAAATAAAATTCTTGCCAACCGAATCCAAGAGCATATCAAAACGATCATTCACCATGATCAAGTAGGCTTCATTCCAGGAATGCAGGGATGGTTCAATATACGGAAATCCATCAATGTAATCCACTACATAAACAAACTAAATGAAAAAAACCACATGGTCATCTCATTAGATGCTGAAAAAGCATTTGACAAAATTCAGCATCCTTTCATGCTAAAAGTCTTGGAAAGAGCAGGAATTCAAGGCCCATACCTAAACATAGTAAAAGCAATCTACAGCAAACCAGTAGCCAACATCAAAATAAATGGAGAGAAACTTGAAGCAATTCCACTAAAATCAGGGACTAGACAAGGCTGTCCTCTCTCTCCATATCTTTTCAATATAGTACTTGAAGTTCTAGCGAGAGCAATCAGACAACATAAGGAAGTCAAAGGGATACAAATTGGAAAGGAAGAAGTCAAAGTATCATTATTTGCAGATGATATGATAGTCTACTTAAGCGATCCAAAAAACTCCACCAGAGAACTTCTACAGCTGATAAACAACTTCAGCAACGTGGCTGGTTATAAAATTAACTCAAGCAAATCAGTAGCCTTCTTGTACTCAAAGGACAAGCAGGCTGAGAAAGAAGTTAGGGAAATAACACCCTTCACAATAGCCACAAACAACATAAAGTACCTTGGCGTAACTCTAACCAAACAAGTGAAAGATCTGTATGACAGGAACTTCAAGTCCCTGAAGAAAGAAATCGAAGAAGACCTCAGGAGATGGAAAAATATTTCTTGCTCCTGGATTGGCAGGATCAATATAGTAAAAATGGCCATCTTGCCAAAAGCAATCTACAGATTCAATGCAATCCCCATCAAAATCCCAAATCAATTCTTCATAGATCTAGAAAGAGCAATTCTCAAATTCATCTGGAGCAACAAAAAACCCAGGATAGCTAAAACTATTCTCAACAATAAAAGGACTTCTGGGGGAATCAATATCCCTGACCTCAAGCAGTACTACAGAGCAATTGTGTTAAAAACTGCATGGTATTGGTACAGCAACAGGCAGGTAGATCAATGGAATAGGATTGAAGACCCAGAAATTAACCCACAGACTTATGGTCACTTGATCTTTGATAAAGGAGCCACAACCATCCGGTGGAAAAAAGATAGCCTTTTCAACAAATGGTGCTGGTTCAACTGGAGGTCAACATGCAGAAGAATGCGAATTGACCCACTCTTATCTCCTTGTACTAAGATCAACTCCAAGTGGATCAAGGACCTCCACATAAAACCAGACACACTGAAACTATTAGAAAAGAAACTTGGGAAGACCCTGGAGGACTTGGGCACAGGGGAAAAGTTCCTGAACAGAACACCAATAGCTTATGCTCTAAGATCAAGAATCGACAAATGGGACCTCATAAAATTACAAAGTTTCTGCAAAGCAAAGGACACTGTCAGAAGGACAAAACGGCAACCAACAAAGTGGGAAAAGATCTTCACCAACCCCACATCCGACAGAGGGCTAATATCCAATATATACAAAGAACTCAAGAAGTTAGACCCCAAAGAACCAAATAACCCTATCAAAAAATGGGGCACAGAGCTAAACAAAGAATTCTCACCAGAAGAAATTCGGATGGCCGAGAAACACCTTAAAAGATGTTCAACATCATTAGTCATCAGGGAAATGCAAATCAAAACAACCCTGAGATTCCACCTCACACCAGTCAGAATGGCTAAGATTAAAAACTCAAGAGACAACAAGTGCTGGCGAGGATGTGGAGAAAGAGGAACACTCCTCCACTGTTGGTGGGATTGCAAAATGGTAAAACCGCTCTGGAAATCAGTTTGGCGGTTCCTCAGAAAATTGGGCATGTTACTTCCAGAGGACCCTGGCATACCACTCCTGGGCATATACCCAGAGGATTCCCCTGCATGCAATAAGGACACATGCTCCACTATGTTTATAGCAGCCTTGTTTATAATAGCCAGAAATTGGAAGCAGCCCAAATATCCCTCAAAGGAGGAATGGATACAGATAATGTGGTATATTTATACAATGGAATACTACACAGCAATTAAAAATAATGAATTCATGCAATTTGTAGGTAAATGGTTAGACCTGGAAAATATCATCCTGAGTGAATTAACCCAATCACAAAAGAATGCACCTGAAATGCAATCACTGATAAGTGGATATTAATGAGCCCAGAAGCCCTAAATACTCAAGACACAAATAGCAAGTCAAATGATTCCCAAGAAGAAGAAAGGAGAGGACCCTGGGCCTGTAAAGATTGCTTCCAGTTTAGTAAAGAAACCGAGGGGGGAGGGGGAATTATTGGGGAACAGATGGGGGTGAGAGGAACTATGGGAACTATGGTGGGTGGGAACTGGGAAAGGGGAAAGCCTTTGGAATGTAAACATAGAATATAGAAAATAAAATTAAAAAAATAAAAAAAAATTAAAAAAAAATCATATTTACTCTATAAGTGGAAAGTGCTTGACCACATCAACCCTTGTTATGCATTTTATTCATAAAATATCTCTTATGTGATTGTCAACTTGAATGCTTATTGCTCAAAAAAAAAAAAAAAAAAAAAAAACAGAATCAGTACCAGACCAGTTATAACCGGAGTTTTTCCAGTCGGCCTCACCAAGTGGACCAAACAGAGCTTCAACAAGACCAGCTGCAAATGGTGGTTGTCACTTACCATAGATCCCAGGACCAGCCTCGTCAAATGCCTGGTAACCACCAGCAGCGCCCCTCCCCCAAGCAGAACACTATTACAACAGTCGTGGTATATCTTGAGGAGGGTCTCGAGATGCCAGAGGCTTGATGGATGGTTACAGGGGCCCTGCCAATGGATTTAGAGGAGGGTATGATGGTTACCGCCCTTCACTCCGAACAGTGGTTATGCACAGTCTCAGTTCAGTGCTCCCTGGAACTGCCCTGGCTACCAGCGGGATGGATATCAGCAGAATTCCAAGCGAGGCTCTGGGCAGAGTGGACCACGGGGAGCTCCACGAGGTCGTGGAGGGCCCCCAAGATCCAACGGAGGGATGCCGCAAATGAACACTCAGCAAGTGAATTAATGTGACACACGGGATTATGTTAATCTCCAAAACACACTGGCCAGTGTACCATAATATACTACCAGAAGAGTTATTATCTATTCGTTCTCCCTTTTGGGAAACATCGTAAAGGGACTGTTTTCATCCCATAAAGACAGGACTGCAACTGTCAGCTTTATATTACCTGGATATGGAAGGAAACTATTTTTATTCTACATGTTCTGTCCTAAGCGTCATCTTGAGCCTTCCACACGATACTCAGATTCCTCACCCTTGCTTAGGAGTAAAAAAAAAAAAAAAAAAAAAAAACCATTATATACTTATGGGGTGATAATATCTCCACAGTTAGTTGACGTGGCTTGGAAAAAAAAAATGCAAGATTGACTTTTTGACGTTGGATTAAAAAACTACAGTCAGCCCTAGAATTGTTTCAGTGGTAACTGACAAAGTTAAAGCATTTTCCTTGAAAGGAAGATGGAAGGGGTGTGGTTTAGAAATAACTGCAGTCACAGCTTTTCCCTTTAAACTGGAGCACCAAGAGATTAGAAGCACCAAATTATGCATGGGTCCATAATCCCACAAGAGGCTGGCTGCCAGCCTTGACACAGCACTCACTAGTCTTCTGGCCAAATGGCTGTGATTAAAAACACATGTAAATTGCTCTTTTGTAGTGGATACTGTGCAAGACAAAGTCAAAATGCAAATCAGGCTTTGATTGGCTCTTCTGGAGAATATGCATCAAATATGGGGTCTAATCTGCATGGGCCGCTTCTGTGCTCAATGTGAACTATTCAGATACCTTTGAACAGTTTCTCTGAACAATGACTTACATGAGGATTGTCATTCCTCACGATTATTGCATTGTCATCACTAATCCTTGGATCTTGCTGTCTTGTTACTCAACCTGGTGATAGGTACCGATGAATATCTAATGGATGGATAATCATAACACTTTTGGTCACATGTTTTTCTCCTGCAGCCTGAAAGTTCTTAAAGAAAAAGATATCAAATGCCTGCTGCTATCACCCTTTTAAATTGCTGTCTTTGGAAAAGCACCAGTATGTGTCTTAGATTCATTTCCCTGTTTTAGGGAAATGACAGGCAGTAGTTTCAGTTCTGATGGTATAAGCAAAGCAAATAAAACATGTTTCTAAAAGTTGTATCTTGAAACACTGGTGTTCAGCAGCTAGCAGCTAAGGTGATTCACTCATGCGTTGTTAGTGTCACAGACTTTGTGGTTATGTCTAGTAGCTGTTTCTGAAGTATTTTTATTTATCTTTTGTCTGATTTAATCCTAATTGAGTTCTCTCCTTTTCTCAAGGAGACACTTAAGTTCAAAGTGTTGATTCTTTGCCTCAGGTGCATAGAGTATACAGAGAGTATACAGTTTGGAGATGGAACGGTTAGCAGTGACTTAGCCATAGGTTCTGTGTTGGAATGTGTGCTAGCAGTTTGAGCACTAGCTCTGTGTGCCCATGAACTGAATGCTGCTTGTCCCATTCCACTTTACATCCTGGAGAATTAATTCCACTTGTTAAAGCAAAGGCTACTTACTTAGTTAATGTTATTTTCCGTACAGAAATTAAATTTTACTTTTAGCCTTTCGCAAACATTTTTTTTTTTTCCAAGCCGGTAATCAGCTACTGAGAACGATTATTCTCAGATACTCCTCATTAGACAACTGGCATTTTTGCTGGTTTTGTAGCCTACAAAAACTGCTTAGGCTGCTGAACATTCCACATTCAAAAGTTTCATAGGGTGGTGGATAATGGGGAAGCTTCTAATGTTGGTTTTAAAATAAATAAGTTCTTGACTTTTCTCTTGTGTGGTTATGGTACATCATATTGGAAGGGTTATCTGTTTATTTTTGCCAAGGATATTTTGCCAGCACCTACACTTGTGTGCTTTAAATGACAACTGCCTGGGACGTACCACAACCGTATGTTAGTTGTATTTTACTGGGATGGATAAAGCGTTTGTGGCTTACTGGATAATCCTTAGATGGTGTAGATTATACGTGTAGAATATAATCTTATGATATTAAGAAGGCAAAATTGAAGAAAATAAGTTTAGTGTTGAATTTGAGTTCTGAAGTGAATGCCAAGAACATCCCACATTTCAGGCTTCTACCCAAAGTGTAGGGCAGAATGTGTAAAAGGTGTTTGTAGTTTAACCTCTTTACTTTTTAAGTTGCTTATTCCTTTCAACGGCAACATAAAACTAGGTATTCTACCATTGCAATTCTAGTGCACCGAATTTTTTAATGTCTCAATTCAGGCTATTTTAAAAGCAATCTCTCACTGGACAGAAAACTACTAAAGTAGTTTGGTTAAGATCTGAGTTTTTGTTACTCAGTATCTTGTATAATATGCAAATGCTTGTCTAGATGCAGAAGACCTTTTGTTTGGTCAAGTATGTATGATGGTCCTACATGTCTCCCAGTGTAGTAAGACTATAAAATATTTTGTACATGCACAATTAACAGTATGTATAGATACCATATGTGTGATGAAATGTTCTTCCCCTCCTCCTTCTTTAAGGTAGCACGCCATTGATTACTTTTGCTTAGGGCCATTTTATTACCAGGGCCTTAATATTCCTAAAAAGAGATGATTTTTTCATCCTTTTTCTTCTTTTGATCATTGTATCTTGATATTAAAAACATGACCTTCCAAAAAAGAAGAATAAATCATTTTCACTAGGAAATAGTTCATTTTGAGAAAATACCATAAAACAAATATTATAATAGAGAATTAAAAGTTACATCAACTAAAATTCACACACTTTCTTTATATGAAAAACTGAAAAATCCATCCTTGAATTTATTTATAAATACAGAGAGAAAGCTTATTCTGAGAATGTGTAATATATCGAATTTTCTAATAAAAATGTTTGATTAAAAAAAAAAGAGGCCTTGAATAAGCTGTGTCTTATGGCAAGCATGTTTATTAAGAAGTATAGACCCGCTGGGCGGTGGTGGCACATGCCTGTAATCCCAGTACTCTGGGAGGCAGAGGCAGGTGGATTTCTGAGTTCAAGGCCAGCCTGGTCTACAGAGTGAGTTCCAGGATAGCCAGGGCTATATAGAGAAACCCTGTCTCAAAAAACCAAATCCATCCCCCCCCAAAAGAAGTATAGACCCTTATATCTAGTTTGTAGGGGGGAAATGAGACAGAGTCAGGAGAAAGCCATCACATGGTGGGATGAATTCTTCAGGAAGCTCACTGAGAAACGCTGCACGGGGGGGGAAAACAGGATATTTGCCACAGGCTGGACATTCCGCGGCCTTTGGACATCAT